>BSQZ01000011.1:2795000-3065000 GCA_033239005.1 Lamellibrachia satsuma
ATTGGGGTGGAACTATTTGTAATCGTAGTGATAAGTCACAATGTAACGGTAATCCAATTTACTAACCTGGTTTCGGCTCGTCGCTTCCTACGCATCGCTCTGCCCTCTGATATCTGACGTTTCCTGGTCGCAGAATAGTCTGTAGATGCATGTTCATATGCGGAAAAAAGATCTAAGATGGAACGGTGTCGTTAACTAAGAATGACATCTTGATGCTCACCGTCTGTCCATGCTCATAACATATTCTTTTGTCTTGTAATCTGCATAGGAAAAGTGGTCTCTCGCAGAGCTTGCGGCTAGCGGACACGCAAATTACCGCATTTGCAACCACCTTTTCCGCTGCAAATTCTTCCTCGGAGGTCGATAAAAAGTTTTTTCCTTGCATTTGTAGTACTAGTTGATATATCCAGGTGCATTCAGTGCACACCAGTTTTCTTTTTATTCGATTTTCCATGCATTTCGGCCGTTTTTCCGAGAGGTAATGCGTCGTCGCTCATACCGATCTACTGTGTGAACGCGGTGCCAGGAGCTCGTACTCAAACCACTCTGCCGCTGAGCCTCTCGCAGAGCAATATGGCGCCGCCCAGCGAAGATAATGGCAAAGTTAAAAAGGATATTACAAAATTACCGTGACGTTGCGCCCATCATATAAGGGTGATATATACTGTAAATGGTATGTTATTATGTTTGGGCTATGGTTGTTCGAGTGCTTCACCCCCCCCCCCTTTAAGGCAGTATGACCATGCTAACTGACTGTTGTTCAGTCTTTCGTTTGGCATTAAGAGTATCGGGGTTTGCATTTCTTATTCAGTATTTAGTCCAGCTTCACATGTCTGTTTATTCTTACTATTTATACTAAGAGATCAGTAGTTGCGTTTAGATGATTATGTCACTACTCACACATTTCTACATCCATTCGAGTGGAATGAAGAAAAAAAATTTCCCTGTTATGCAACCGTGCGTAATATTTTACCCCTAGTGGATGATGAGACTGGTTTGACGTTGGCCGATATTTACAAAACAGTAATTTATGCGCCCGCGCGTAGCAACGAAGGCCCGTGCGTGACAGGTCTATATATTTCTGGTATCATCCCTTTGACAAGACCCCCAGCGAGCTGACGGTGTCATTTTTGGGTGGTGCCTTGTGCGCAGACAAGCTCATCAATTAACTGCAGAAACACGATGTATAGTGCAAATACAGCTTCAATGTGCTTTGATTTTGCAATGTGTTAAGATTGTCTACATGCTTCAACGAACCGTTTGCTGTGTAACAGCACAGTTATTTACAACAGCTAGTGAAGCATTATCGTAATACATGTATTACAATATCATTTACAATCCTTCTGATTCGTGCTTGCACTCCACGTTTGATACCAGCCAGATTACGGATGTACCATTGAATTTGTGGGGAGAGTTGGATTTTCTAAATATGTATTTGCCATATTGATGTGGAAATACGTGCGTACGGTCATCTACGCGCTTGCGTTCGTTAATATATTCCAGATAGTTATCATAGAAAAGCCGCTGTACTGCTGACAATACACATGTAGGACATTATACCAGGTACGAATCTGGCAAATGCAGGATTTTGTTAAAAGAACTGTAAAGGTTTTTTTTGACCTGGTATAGAGCAATTGAGTATTTACAATTAGCCGAGAATGGTGAGATTTTCGAAATGACCACATGAATTGGTTCACATTGGTGAATTCTTAGACTACTGCGAGTAACTGTATTTTGTATCGTAAAGTAAAATATCCATTGACATTAATGTTTTTTGTCTAACGCATTATTTAAACAAAATGGATGTCAAAGTCGTGGTGGCTAGCTTACGCGCACATGTAAAATAACCCAAAAACATCGGACCTCCAAGTTAGAATGCAGTTTTTTATATGTATAATGCATGGGAAGTAAAGCTGAAAATGAGGTGTTACTTGTTCTGTACACATATTTGTACAAATCATAACATACATGTACATGGTAATATTTCTTTTAACAAGATATATTATTGCTCTTCAGCAGAATTTATTCGTTCGTTATCGTTGCATTGTTTTCGTATTTTTCATCTAAGTACTTTATGCAAATTAGGCAGTCTCGTCCACGAGTGATACGAACATTATTTGAAGTATTTTACTTCCGGGTTGTACGTTCTTCTATAGCTCGGTATCCAGTCCTTGGGACTGATCAAACGCGCTTTACACTTCACCCCCTGACATACCTGTTCATTCCAACTAAACTTTACTGAGAAGTTTTCAGCCACGCTACAGTTATTGCGCGAAGACTATTGGTTCACATATGCACCTCTGTCTGAAGCCAGGTACTCATGTATACAGATAGTTAGAGTTAACTGTAGCAACGTAGATTGCTACCTCAACAAAATGGTTTTGTCACGCAAGTAAAATATCCTGGGCGGATAGAATATACATATAAATAACAATAACACATTTTTGTTGCCAAGGCATTGTTTATACACAGTGCAAAAACCGGTCAAATGGTTGTGGTGGACATTTCATCGTAAGATAACCCATCACTCCGGACCACCGGCAGTTATGAACATCAACTTCCTATATAAACCTGGCTCAGGCAATACAGTTGAAAATGTGGTATTCCTGTATTGGCGCTGCATTATGTATGAATATTTTGGCAGCCAGGTCCATAATCACTACTCGGTGACGATCTCGCGGTTGGGTCAGTCATGACATTTCTTGGGACACATGTACTTTAAAAAAACTATGGAAATAATATGTTTCTCAAAGGAAAAAAGGGGGGTAGAGACAAAAGAAAGGGTTGCTTTTGTGTGGAACGGGTATACAAATTAGTGAAGTCTTGTGTTGTCGATATTAAAGCTAGTGGGCGTAATGAAAGCCTCAAATGTAGGGCACAAGACGTACTAAATGAGACGCCGATTTATTCCAGCCGAAACGTGTATGTCTCCTTTAGGGACCATAGATAAAGTATGACTCTTTTCGTAGAATGTCGATTGGGCCCACTCAAAATTAATAGGTTTGATGGGTACGGGCCAATAACACCAAATAAAAGAGTGTGGGAGCCTGCACCAGGGGAAGATTAGTCTAGTTTATGACAGTCCTAGGGACGAATAACATCCTGTAACGCAGTGAAAGAAATATATGTGCCTTCTTCTGCCGAACGCTGAAAGTAGACCAAAGGCAAAACCAAGGACAAGGCCAAGCCCATGGCAAGGGGCAAAGCCAAGGCAAAACAAAGTGGGCGATATAAGGACGTATTAATAAAAATCAGAAAGGTTTAGGGATTGCACACGTCTGTAAAATTTAAGTTAATTAATTCAATCCTTTCAGTACCTATGTTTTGTGAATTATCCGTAGAACTGCACTGAATGCAATACCTTGACACTGTGTTTGTGACTACCGATAGCTCAACGACGCGTCGCCCCATCTGTTGGAAACCTTTTCCTAACATAGATTATCCAAGCTCCGTGGTGTGGCGCCACCGTTTGTCCCGTCCGCTAGAGAGCCTGGATTCACATACATCGGTTGCAGTGTTAAAGTCAGCATCAAATACATTGGGATTTCGTTTTATTATGTCCACACATACCTATGAAACGTATATTAACTTTACACTGTTTTGAAATGGCATCAAAGGTGTTATGGTGCGCACAGGTAGAAAGCCTGAATTCGGTTAAACAAATTAATTGTTAATGCCAAAAACCGTTATGTGGGTAGAGTTTAGTGTACCATCAGCAGATGAGTTATGTGTCTACAAGTTAAACAAAATATAGTTTTGTGCCGTTGCACTGATTCGCCGAAATATTGGTCTTCGTTTTGGTGTACACATCAACAGTTGGGGAGAAACTTGAAATGTGTATTAACCAAAAGTTGTTATATAAAATTTTTCTGTTAAATTAACTTTTTTTATGATAAAAGTATGTTATATAGGCATTACTTTTCTGTCAATGTGTACATTTAATTGATGATTCGTATTAATAATAAATTAAAAGCGGGAAACATCCACCTCCATTCAACTGTGGTCGTATTTTAGTGAATTCATTCGTCGATGTTTTGTTTTTGAAGGATTGTCGTTTTTATTTTGCTTTCTCGTTCGCGGTAAACACATGCTGTGGAACATTTGAGACAACTGGAGACCACAGCATGAACATATGCACAGAACGGCATATTGTGCGACAAATATATCGATATTACCGTTAGAAATGTTTTTACTTACAAAAAGCATTTCGTCCAAAAAGCAGGAAACCAAGATGACCAGAGTATTTTCAACTGAAGCGGTAATGTTGACATCTGTGTCTGTGGTAGATATATTGTTTCGTCGATACATCGGCAATTTTACTTGTAAGCTAGCGTTATTCACGCCCATGAAAATGTTACTGTTGCATCGACTGTCAAAGTGGTGCCACCAAAATTGTATAATACATATGGTGCTTTACGTCTTGGCCACCGTGTGGCGCCACTGTTCTGTCAGTTTTGGTTGACAGATTGTTTCGTCGATGTATCGGCAATTTTATTTGTAAGCTAACATTATTCATGCCTCTTAAAATATTACTGTTACCTCGATTGTCAAAGTGGTGCCACCATAATGTTATAATACATAAGGTGCTTTACGTCTTGGCCACCGTGTGACGCCACTGTTTTGCCAGTTTTCGCTACATTCCTAGCACTCCATCCTCGCCGCCAGGGGGATTGAAGTCTCGGTTGTACCAATATAATCAAGTTTAAAGTTAACTCGAATTGCATCTAATAAACTTATAATAGTTAATTCTTATTTTGTGAATTAGCCAAATGCCTGGATGACAGCGCAATTGGCCAGTAATCTGTGCGCCGAGAATCTGCTTGCCGACATTTAGATTCCATCCAAACAAGTCTCATTGAACATCAAAGACACTGGACAGTCGATACTACCAGCCCTGGTTAGTGAGGATGGGGCACTTTCCATGGTCAGGTCTATGAAACATTAACGACATTTGAACACCGGTCACAGGGCTAGTCTTGCTTAACGCCGGTTCACACGAGCGATTGAACGTTTCTTTGATTGGGCGACGCTCACCATGTGCCACGACAAAGAACAACTAAATGATTTGTGTAAGACAATGCTCGACTCTTGCCCGGCTTCGTCAACTCGCCGGGAACAGTCTGGCCGCAGACTCATATCTTGACTGTTACCGCCTTCAGATTTAGATTTACCATGATTTAGCAAGACCAAGACAAAGGCCCAGATGGCAAGTGGACAAGGGAGCATTGGCTTATGGAGAGTCTAACATGTTTCATCTAAGTGTAACCCGCCCTCCTGAGATATGTGTCAACCTTGTTTTTAAACATATTCACGCTGCTAGCAGTTACACAATCTGTACATAATGTGTCCCATTCATTTATTGTCCTCTGTCAGATCGAGTACTTCCTGATATCCAGTCTACGCTGATCTTTTACTAATGTTACCCCATGTCGTCTAGTTCTACTCTTTTTAGAACAAATAGTTCTACCGCCTTTCTTGAGTTAGCAAACTTCAATTTGATCTCCTCTTTACCTCCTTGTCTCTAAGGTTGCTAAACCACATTCTTTTAGGCGTTATTCATAATATGGCATAATTTTAGTTGCTCTCCTCTGTATTCATTCAAGCGTATGTACGTCCTTCTTACGATATTTTCTCCACGATTGATGGTATCACTGGTCGGATTAATTTATATTTACAATTTGCAATTTCGTTCTATTTTCTTGTGTGACTAGTGTGAATGTCATCGATATATACAATGTTGGTTCGACTGCTTCGTATGAATAAACAGAACAAATGTTTATTCAGGATTGCTTGATTTAAATAATTGATTTCAATCATGATTTTAATCACTTTAAAAAAATAATTGATTTATGATTTTTTATTTGTGTGACTTCCGATTTTTTAATCGCTGATATATATATTATATATATATATAAATTTAAAACAAATAATTGATCTCGATGCTATCGAGATCAACAACGTTTTGGTTGTTTTCTAATACAAAAGCACACTTGTGTAGTTGTAGTGTCAACAGCCTGATAGTCAAATATTTTATGACACTGTGCATGTTTGAGCTATCCACTTTCTGAATTCAGTGAAGCCACACAAACGTATCTTCAAATCAGAAGCCCTGGGTTAAAGTCCACTTAGAGCTTGTGCTAGTTGTTATCAATTCAGTATGTTGACTCAAGTGAGACAGTCTGGGCTTCAATTGTTTAATATTGTACCAATTTGCGGTCTGGTTGGAGACCCTTAGATTACATAGAACCCTGAACAGGTGCAAATCCGCCCTCTCAGCAAACAATAATTAGCACTGCTACAGCCACAGACACACATCATGCCTTCCTTTCAGATTATGCAACTGCAGGGGGTTAGGCCTTGTGGATATTGTCTAATGTCTTTATATAAGCAAAACTCATGTACCCTCTGTTAAGACAAGTACCCAAATCAATTTGAATGAAACACGTTTGAAAGAGTTTATAAATATAAACATCTATATAAATGTCTATATACCAGATAAAAAATAAAAAATCCGATTTAAATGAAAAATATCCGATTTTTTAATTTAAAAAATCATGTTTTTTAACCCTGTGCATTTTCTTATTTGGTGAGTTTGCTTGAGAGTCGATTTCGTTGGTTACCCTGATTCCGGGTAGCCAATCATATTCGGTCAAACGAAAAGTACGCATCAAGCGTGAAGGATCCTTGGATTCGCAATTATACCAAAATATATATGATCTCATCACCCCTAAAGGTCCCTCATTAATTCCATTTTTCGATAGTCTCATTTCAAATTAATTTTTTGCGACAAATCAAACCTACCTGGGATCCTCTACAACATGGTAGCTCGTTGCAACTTGTGTATGAAATCGCCAGACCAACTATTACATAACTTAATGTTTGGTCAAGCATTAATTGATGTGAAAATGGAAACGCTGAAACTTCTTGGTGAAATTTCGCAACTTTGTCATGTGATTGGAGAGAATATGGGGGTCTCGCCAATGACAGGCACTGATCTTGGTCATGTGATTGGAGAGAGTATGGGGGTCACGCCAATGACAGGCACTGATCTTGGTTATGTGATTGGAGAGAGTATGGGAGTCACGCCAATGACAGGCACTGATCTTGGTTATGTGATTGGACAGAGTATGGGAGTCACGCCAGTGACAGGCACTTATCTTGGTTATGTGATTGGAGAGAGTATGGGAGTCACGCCAATGACAGGCACTGATCTTGGTTATGTGCTTGGAGAGAGTGTGGAAGTCACACCAGTGACAGGCACTGATCTTGGTTATGTGCTTGGAGAGAGTGTGGAAGTCACACCAGTGACAGGCACTGATCTTGGTTATGTGCTTGGAGAGAGTGTGGAAGTCACACCAGTGACAGGCACTGATCTTGGTGATGTGCTTGGAGAGAGTATGGGAGTCACGCCAATGATAGGCACTGATCTTTGTCATGTGATTGCAGAGAGTATGGGGGTCACGCCAATGATAGGCACTGATCTTTGTCATGTGATTGGAGAGAGTATGGGGGTCACGCCAATGACAGGCACTGATCTTGGTCATGTGCTTGGAGAGAGTATGGTAGTCACACCAATGACAGGCACTGATCTTGGTCATGTCATTGTAGAGAGTATGGGAGTCACGCCAATGATAGGCACTGATCTTTGTCATGTGATTGGAGAGAGTATGGGAGTCACGCAAGTAACAGGCACTGACCTTGGTTATGTGATTGATTGGAGAGAGTATGGGAGTCACGCCAATGACAGGCACTGATCTTGGTCATGTGATTGGAGAGAGTATGGGAGTCACGCCAATGACAGGCACTGATCTTGGTTATGTGCTTGGAGAGAGTATGGAAGTCACACCAGTGACAGGCACTGATCTTGGTCATGTGATTAGAGACACTATGTTAATATTTTGATATCCACTATTTGAACCTTACCAGATCTAACTACTAAACTAATTCCTTTCAATGATTTGAACTAAAATATGCATTTGTTTTATTAAATCGACTGCGTATGTTACATAAACTCTTCGCACACTACAATCACTTGAAAATGTAGTTTTAATTAAGGTAGTATGACCATGCTAACTGACTGTTGTTCTTTCGTTTGGCATTAAGAGTATCGGGGTTTGCATTTCTTTTTCAGTATTTATTCCAACTTCACGTGTCTGTTTATTCTTACTGTTTACATTAAGAGATCAGTAGTTGCGTTTAGATGATTATGTCACTACTCATAAATTTAAACATCCATTCGAGTGGAATAAAGAAAAATCGATTGCGTTCCTTACGAAATTAAGACTGAATTCGATTTATTTTCGAAGCTGGCTTTGGGAACAAATTGCTCGACTGCACGTGCGGAGCGGATTGGGTTTTTCATTAAATTTCCACTATACTTGTAGTTCCGATCGAATGCAATGGCTTTATTTGACTTGATTTAATCCGCGTGTCCCCGTTGATAATACAGACGAAGTATGGGTTACACAAAGACACGAATTGTTAAGGAGCAACGAAAACGTTCATGTATTTCCCTGTTATTGAACCGAGACAGGTGGATGATGAGACTGGTTTGATGTTGGCCGATATTTACAAACCTCGCATGCTTGCTTACACTCGAATGCGACACCATTCCCTTTGTTTGGCGCCTATCGCCTTGCTGGAAATGAAAAGCGTCGTTTTGATGAAACACGCGAGCGTTTCAAGCGAACGCAACCCGAGCGGCCTCTGACGTTCGCAGATCGAAATCAGACCCGTCAAATCGAGGTTCGACCAGGGCGTTTTTTAGGACGTCGAGCAGTAATTTATGCTCCCGCGCGTGGCAACGAAGGCCCGTACGTGACAGGTCTATTCCTGGTATCATCCCTTTGACAAGACGCTCAGCGACCTGTCTGATGGTGTCATTTTTGGGTGGTGCCTTGTGCGCAGACAAGCTCATAAATTAACTGCAGAAACACGATGTATAGTGCAAATCCTGCTTCAATGTGCTTGGATTTTGCAGTGTATTAAGATTGTCTACATGCTTCAGTGAACCGTTTGCTGTGTAATAGCACAATTAATTATAACAGCTAGTGAAGCATTATCGTAATACATGTATTACAGTATCATTCACAAACTTTCTGATTCGTGCTTGCATTCCACGATGGATACCAGTCAGATGTACCATTTAATTTGTGGGACGGATAGGATTTCTAAAATATATATTTGCCATATTAATGTGGAAGTACGTGCGTACGGTTATCTACGCGCTTGCGTTCGTTAATATATTCCAGATAGTTATCATAGAAAAGACATTATACCATGTAGGAGTCTGGTAAATGCAGCATTTTTGCTAAAACGAATGTAAAGGTGTTAACATGGTATGGAGAAATTGTGCATTTACTATTAGCCGAGAATGGTGAGATTTTCCAAATGACCACCTAAAATGATTCACAGTGTTGAATTCTTCGACAATTTTTTGTATTGCAAGTAAAAATATTCATTGAAACAATAATTTTCTTTGTCTAACGCATTATTTAAAAAGTGGAGGACAAAGACGCGTTGGCTCGCCTTTCGGCATTAATGAGATAATCCAGACATAGCGGCCGTCCGGTTTAAAACGTGTTACAAGTTTTGTATATGTATATTGCATAGAAAGTGAAGCTGAAAATGTGGTATTACTTGTTCTGTACACATATTGGTACAATTCATAACGTATGCACTGCTTTTAGTACATGGTAATATTTCTTTTAAAAAGTTATAATATTCTTCTTGAGCAGAATTTACTCGTTCGTGATCGTTACATTGTTTTCATATGTTTCATCTTAATACGTTATGCAAATTAGGCAGTCCAGCCCATGAGTGATAGAAACATTATTTTCAGTATTTTACTTCCGGGTTGTACTTTGTTATATAACTCGGCATCCAGTCCTTGTGACTGTTCAAAGCGCTTTACACTTCACCCCCTGACAGACCTGTTCATTCCAACGCCTTCACTGAATAGCATTCAGCTATGCTACAATTATTGCGCGAAGACAATTCGTTCACATATCCACATCTGCTCTGTCTGTGGCCAGGTACCCATTTATACATATATAGTTAACTGTAGCAACGGCAATGGCTATCTCGGCAAAATGGTTTTATCATGTATGTAAAATATTCTGGGCGCATAGAATATACATAAATATAATAATAAAACTTTTCTCTGGGTATAGCATTATTTATATAGAGTGTAAAAGGCGGTCAAATAGGTGTGTTGGACATTTCATCATAAGATAACCCAACACTCCGGACCACCGATTTACGTTGACGTCAATTTCATATATAAATCTAGCACAGGCAATACAGTTGAAATTGTGGTGTCCCATCTATTCCTGTATTGACGCTATTTTATTGATGAATGTATAATTTATATAGGCAAATTACTACATGATAATATTGCAAATAAACGTTTCTATGATAAGAGTTGAAAAAAATTTCTTCACTGCCGTATTGTTTTCCTATGTTTCATCGCATTCCGTCATGTAAATTAACCAGTCCTTCCATGAGTCATACCGCAACCAGTTAGTAGGTCATGCATACTGATCCTGCCGATTCCGCCGGAGCAACTGACAGTGTCTTCGGTCTTGGTAGCCAGGTCTAATGGAAGCCTCGACAATGAAAGCCTCAACTATAGGGCACAAGACGTAGTAAATGAGACGCCGATTTATTCCCGCCGAAGCGTGTGTCTCCTTTGGGGGCCATCCATAAAGTATGTCACGGGGGTGTCCGGGTAAGCGCTAGGGAGCGTGACACGAAGGTGCAAGGGGTGTCTTGGCGGTCGTTACGTTCGGTATTAAAACGTTTGTTGTTCGTCTAGCTGTCGTTATAAGACTGATAGCCTTGATTGCTGTGTCAGTTTTGAGGTATAGTTCAACTGTAGACCTAGATCAGTGAAGTATGTAGTGGCGCGCTAATAGTCTACAAACTTGGTGTGCCGACAAAAAATTCTGCAATAAACCAGCTGATTGCATCCAAACCCTTGGAAGTGTGACCGAGAGGTCATATGCATACAGGGATGATGTTGAATTGAAGTGGTTTGGTGGGGAGGAGGTAGACATTCGTAGCACTCTCCCTCAAGCACCACCGGTGCCTGGGACACCAATAATCCGCTTGGACTGCATAATAAATCCTTGGGAGGATGTCTAATGTGTGGGTCGGCACATAAGCAGAAGTCTGTGTGTCTTTTACTGCATCATGACTCCGACTAATGAATGTACATCAGTACAGAAAAGAACTCCCAAGGGCTCCACTACATGCATGAATAGGCACATTGAACAAACATAAACATGGACATTGGTTTATATATGTGTTCTACCTGTGGACTACTATGTACGCAGGCAAATGAGGTCTCCAAAAGAGGTATAATTTTAATAAAAAGGGGTATAACCTGGGAAAATTAATTCTCTAAAAGAGGCATAATTTCAATTAAAAAAATCCTCCATACATTGGCTTATTTTATTTTACGTGTAAATACACATATGTACCCAGATAGTATCGGGGGGGGGGGGGGGTCGCTGGGTGATGATGCACTCATCGTATGTACTGTATTTAATGCTAGCAGTGACGTTCTCGATAAAATCAAATCATACCATAACATGTAAAAGTATACATTTAATAAGACAAAACATTGTCTCTGGTTGTAGGTTTATTTACTGGGGTGAGGCGCATGGATATCAACCACCAACCTCCTTCTGTTTTGGGAGCTAACCAACCACCTCCCGCCATTTTTAGTGTGTTTGCGCAATTCCGCGCCACAGCCAAATACTGGATCCGTCCCTTTCCCTTGTGTATTAACCTAAGTAGGATCACGCATCTACTATTAATAATTATAGCTTGACGCGGTACCGTGGCTCTGGCAGACACATATGTTCAGGGTTTTAATGATGGTCATAACAAATACATCTTACGGTGGTTGTTGTTAACGTTGTCATAACATCCAAACCATATGGCGGTTGTTGTTGACGTGGTCATAACAACCACATCTTACGGTGGTTGTTAACGTGGTCATAACATCCAAACCATACGGCGGTTGTTGTTGACGTGGTCATAACAACCACATATTACGGTGGTTGTTTACGTGGTCATAACATCCAAACCATATGGCGGATGTTGTTGACGTGGTCATAACAACCACATCTTACCGTGGTTGTTTACGTGGCCATAACATCCAAACCATATGGCGGATGTTGTTGACGTGGTCATAATAATCACATGTTATGGTGGTTGTTGTTGACTTGGACGTAACAGCCACATCTTATGGCGGTTGTTGTTGACGTGGTCACGACAAACACATCTTATTGCGGTTGTTGTTGACGTGGTCACGACAAACACATCTTATGACGGTTGTTGTTGACGTGGTCACGACAAACACATCTTATTGCGGTTGTTGTTGACGTGGTCACGACAAACACATCTTATTGCGGTTGTTGTTGTTGTTGACGTGGTAAAAAAACATCTTACGACAGTCAAATCCTCAGGAACACGAGTGCAGATATGGGGAGCAAACCCAGAGGAAGCTTGCTCGTTTATCTTTAGGGCCAAATACTGCAGATCCAGAGAGATGTGCTTGTTTAATCTTAGGAAAAAAACTGTGACCTGAGCTGCCTCGATGTTTTTGCAAGATGCCGAAGACTAGCCAGGTAGGGTGGTTGTTGTATAGACAGGGCGCGGTATGAACGAATTGACAGTTTTGATTTGATAGGTAACCGGAATGCAGTAACAGGTGAACAATTAGTTATCGTGAGTACAACACATACAATGCGAGTCTTGTTGTTACTGTGGCGGTGGAGGTGACATTGGTGGTGGCGTGTTTTGCCTTGGTGGTCGTGATGGTCTTGGTGACGTTGATGAGGTTCTCGTGTTACTCTATTCATACATGGCTATTTCCGCCGTTGTTCTTCACGTCTTTCATTCATCTGATCTGATCTGATCAGCCGATCGTCTGACAGCGAAGACCTCCTTTCCACGTCATGTGCCGTCACCCACAACGCCTCATTCAAACACGCACAGTTCTCGTGAAATGTTTACTGTCTGTGTCCTCGACAAACCCGTCAGTCACGAGTCAGGCACGCGACGGAGACGTCTCAGAAGCCGCCGATAGCATCAGCCGCCGGGGAGAGGAACGAAACACCTGCCAACTGGCGACGCTAACATCTCCCGATAGAGATCTGACACTACATGGAAGCCGATCGAACGATGCCGCTAAGAAATGCACACTGCTTGACAAATGTCAAAAATAGAAACGCACTAATAGTGCCAACATTGTTTTTAATTCGACTTTCCTGTAGGATACATGAATACCGGACGGATGGGAATTTTCAAAGAGGACTGAAATCTTTTACACGGCCCTTACGTATATATATATATATATACACACAGTGATGGTGCATTCTGTTCACTAGCTGTATAGCTGATTATGTGGATACTGAGGTGACGTAAGCAATTTTTGTTCGATAACTGTCACATAGAACTGGCGTCGGGAGGGTTTTCAGTGAAACAGATTAGAATCACCATGTACGAGCGTTAATGTTAATAATTACATTGCTACGATCTGATATGGATGCAAACCCACCATCCGTTCCTCACTCTCTGTACCATCTTTTTGTCTCTCTGTGATCTATTTCTACCCCTTTCTCTCTCCCCCCTCTCTCTCTCTCTCTCTGGCCCTGTTCTAACCGCTGTCCCAACTTCAGCCCCTGCCCCTACCCCAGACCCTGTCCCCTGCCCCTGCCCCTGCCCCTGCCCCACGCCCCTGCCCCAGCCTCTGCCCCAGCCTCTGCCCCAGCCTCTGCCCCTGCCCCTCTACTTCTCTATACGTTGTTGTCTGTCGGTCTGTCAGCCTGTCTCTCTCTCTGGCTGGCTCACAAACCACTGAAACGGGTCCTGGTCAACGACTTAGTTTGGGCGTGGCAACTGGAACATTGAGATTCAGCCATTTGAAACTATCTTTAGTGTTTCGGCTTCCAGGGAAGAATTGGTGTAAGACGTATCTAGTATTAGGTTACCTTAAAGGGGCTGACTGAATATGATTTTTACTCGTACTCAGTGACAGGTACAGAAATGGCAGAGGACATATTAGTCAGGGCGGTCAGCAAAATAACAGTAACTTGGCGGACAAAAGCACCACATTTTTCATGTGGCTTCTTGGAGTCATACTTGGTATATAGCATGTCGATTCCAGAGGGGGAGTAACGTAAAATAAATATTTTCCGACCCCCCACCACGTGGTGCTCAAATGTTGACGATGTTGAGCCAATGACAATATGACCCCCTAGTTTTCCGTGAAAGTTATGTTACCATAACAATTGTTTTTAGCATTATTTAGCAAATTTTGCAAATGTTTACCAACGGGCACTTCTTCAAATAAATGCCAAAATAAAAACTAATAAGGGTATTGTAACTATGTTTGTCGTTACATGCAGTTAAGATAACATGGATTCATGTGTTTAACAGTTTCAATAATACACGGTGGGGATAAAATCACTACTTATTGGTTATACTATAGTATCTCTAGCACCATACACTATTTGCAGCATCACGTAATATGAAATGAACTTTACATAAAGTGAAAATGCATGTATTATTTAAATGATACCATGACCTTCTAAACAGGTAGTGGAATTAATATTTTATACACATGCACATTATATGGGTAAACACACCAGTTGTAGTGCTACATAATATTATGACAATACAAGCAACGCCACTGATATGGGGCAGCTACTGAGGCAAGGAAACCCAACATATCGCAGTGATTATATTGATCAGGATTGCACTTGCAGTGAACGAAGATAGGACGAACCCCTTCTGCCGATGAACCGCCCGCTGGATAGATTTCATACAACTAAAATAAAAAAAAACATATGCATCAGTTTAATAATTATGTCTAAATGACATTTGATCGTTAGTGTGTTCACGCAACCAACGTGAACTTGTTTCAGGATATCCTGCTTCAACAAGTCACAGGGGCTGTTTACCGAGCCGTAGTCTGGATTATCTGACATTAAATCAATTCTATGGTGCCTTCCTGGGAAAATTTTGGTTGGACGAACGTCAAAAACATTTTTGATACGTTCTCATTTGGATGACATTTCCTTGCGTGTCAGGTGCTTTTCGTAAAAAAATTGCAATTGCAAATGTACAAGAGCATTCTATGTAATGCACCGCGTTCTACAAGAACAAATGTACAAGAGCATGCTATAGAATGCACCGCGTTCTACAAGAACAAATGTACAAGAGCATTCTATGGAATGCACCGCGTTCTACAAGAACAAATGTACAAGAGCATTCTATGGAATGCACCGCGTTCTACAAGAACAAATGTACAAGAGCAATATATGGAATGCACTGCGTTCTACAAGAACAAATGTACAAGAGCATTCTATGGAATGCACCGCGTTCTACAAGAACAAATGTACAAGAGCATGCTATAGAATGCACCGCTTTCTACAAGAACAAATGTACAAGAGCATTTTATGGAATGCACCGCGTTCTACAAGAACAAATGTGACTTAAACTATGGTCACATTGATAATACGTTCCTTGCATTAGTAGCTCCACCATAACAGTGGCAATGCTTGTATCGTCGCACTAAACTGACGCTTTCATGCATATGTGTGCATACAATACAATACAATACAATACAATACAATACAATACAATACAATACAATACTCGTTTAGTTAGGCCCATCACCATTTGCACTTTACAGATATACTGGAATACAGCAGCAGCAGTGCCATGTAATTTACATATTAAAAAACGCATTATTTATTTGAAAATGCCAAAAAAAATAACATATATTACAATAATTAGGTAAAATATATGCTGACATGTTATAATCAAATTCAAGAAAAATGCATTTTCAATATGGGTCAGGGAGACTCCTATTAAGACCACATTAAATATTCATTTCACTATATGTCTTAGAAGATTCTAGTGTAATTTAGGCAATAAATACATATTCACCAAATGTGTACCTCAATTAATATAATGTGTTGTTGCAAATGGTGTATGGGGTTAGATATATACTATTACAATCAATAAATAGCGATTATTTCCCCACCATCTGTTGTTGAAATTTTGGACATGTTAATCCAAGACATTGCTATCTTAGCTGCATCTATGGAAAAGCATAATTAAAATATCTTTATTAGTTTTTGTTTGGCGCCCATTTGAAGAGATACCCGATGGTCAAGATCGGGACCGCGCAATCGCCCGCGCATATCGGAACCGGCATGAAGGACATTTGTACGTAACTCCCATTTGACAAGAATTCGAGCGATCGTAAATCTGTCAACAAACAACCTACCAAGACATTTTATACACCGAATGCAAAATAATGCTAGAAACAACTGCTATAGTAATACAACTGTCACGGGAAAACCTAGGGGTCATATTGTCATCTGCTCAATATCGGCAACCTTTGAGCGCCCCTGGGGTGGTCGGAATCGGAATTTTTTTGCGTGTCTCCCCTTTTAATATCAATACGTATCACACAAAGAAGCCACATAAAAATGTGGTGCTTTGTCTGCCAAGTAACAATAGTTGAAACAGCAGACCTTTTTCATTTAAGTATTCTGATACCCCCTATCAAGCAATCATATATAAATGCACCCTCATGCTAAGTCTCCGATAAACGCAACATCCATTTGTATTTACGATATGTTTATTTACATTTGTCACAACAACATGTTAGCATGATTCACTAACAAGACGAGAAGCAACAGAAGCGTTCACGATATGCAGGACACACTTTGCGACAGCACGGTCTTCCCAATCGTGTCAGACACTTAGGGCTACACGTACAAGTAACGTATACAGGAGTGCATTAAACTGAATCCCACGGACGCCGCGATTTCTATATGGCGAGTTTGGTACATATATCACAACGTCAAGCATGCACCAAAGCGCCAGCAAACAAACAAACAAACAAACAAACTGTTCGGTCAGTTATACACATCACATGGTCGCATTCATTACAGGAAAGTCTTTTGTCGTGCGTTCGTCAACATCTGCATGGTCAACCATATAGCTGCCGGACGTAGTGCTGGACACGTTGTCGTCCAACGTGACGTCTTCTGGTCCGCTTTCATCTAACGGTGGGGGTGACTGGTAGTTACACGTTTGACCACCACCGATCCGGATATCGCTTCCAGACTGGGCCGCTGTTTCTGAATCCAGATAATTGTTTGATTGCTGACCGTTTCTGTCGAGCCTAATGTGTTGTAACGGCGTTTGAAAATAGTACTTTTGACCGCTACTGGCATTGCTATATGTGCTAGGTGGTGCAGTGCAATCTGGTTGCATAGCCACTGTGTACTGTGGATGTTGGCATATGCCTGGTGGAGCCAGACACCGATTCGGTGATACAGCATGTAGACAGCCCAGACAGTTTGGCTGGTTAATTCTGTTATCGTTGCTGGTATTACCGCACGGCACTCCAACTGTCTGAAAGCGCAGTTTCTTGTTGCCGTATGTGGCTGGAGTGGCTGGAGACATGGGACGGAAGCTGTTGAAGCTGCAGTTGCTGCGGTCGTGACGTCGTTTGTTGCAGCCACGGACGCCATCTTGCGGCAAACCTGCAAGGCGAAGAAGAGTTGAACATTTCCCTCAATGCAAACTCATTTGGGTACATGTCCTAGTGATCTCATATGACATTTTCAATACTTCAGTCAAGTATAGCAATAAGTCAATATACAGGGTGTATCATATTTTCCGACACCAAAATAAAACAACAAAATGGAAACAACACCCAGTAGTAATTAAAAAAAACACGGCTTCATCAACATAAAAAAATCCAACCTCCACCTGGTTTTAACATTTCTATCTTGTTTAAAGTGAAGGTACGCCATCACAGCCAGCACGTTAGTTCCCTTACACCGTGTTACAAACATATTTTCAATGGTATAAAACTGTTATGAATATTTTCTGGCCACAAAATATTTCCAACAAAGAACTTCTAACTGCACACATTAACGTGGATGACCACAACAAGATGGAGAATGATCGACCACGTTTCAGTAAGGGCGATGACAATGTAGCGAAAACAACATTGAAGTGGATCCCTGGAGGAAAACGAAAACGAAGACGATAAAAAATAAACTGGAGAAGAGTGATGGAGGGTGAATTACGGGAAATGGAATTGTGGGGCCAGGTTTTCTATGTCTTGTTTCAGCCTTATGTGCCATTAGGCACGGAGAAGATTGAGCAAATAAGAAGGAATATTTGTATTTCACTCATGCCATTTAAGCCTACCTTCCTCGCTTGGGCCTCGACCACTGTCAGTGTTCGACATCTCCTCTGAGGAAGTCGAAGACGTGAATGATGCACGACACCCACCAGCTTCGTCTCCTTTCAGGTATCTCCACAGCTGCAAGCAACACACCGTACCATGTCATATGATTTACAATGGAGACACGATGCACACATTGCACGCAATAAAACAAACATAGAAGTAGGACAAGCAGGGTTGAGGCACATACAAGAAAGACACGTACGAAATACAGGCACAGCGGAGAATTAAAGAACAGGCATTAAGGAAATATATTGTATATAGAAAACCAGCTGATGCTCTGTATAAAAACCACGTATTGCATCACACATTACACAATAAGGCAATTAGTGCAGCGAATAATGTTGCTTTGCAGTCAACTGTCGATATCATGTAAAATCCGATGAATCCATTTCACATGGTGTCTGAAATTCCATTTGTAGAGAATGTGTCAGGGGATAATATCAAAAACGGAAAGTAAGGGGAGCAGCTGTATCAAAAACAAACCAAGAAAATGTATGTATGTATGGAGACCAGAAAGTGGGAGAAGACGGCTGAAGAGCGAGACAAATGGCTTCAAGTTATTGTGAAGGCCGTGAACATAGAATGTAAGAAATATGTCACATGGTTCCAATCCTACAAAAATTATAGCACTGAGAAGAAGATGATGAACTTCCTACAACCATAGATGCATTTCGTTTGTAGACATCTGCCTTTTTTAGGATTAACTATGGTTGGTTTTACTGCATATACGTATAGCCTATATATCACAGAGTATATCGAAAACTTACCTCAACTTCGGGTTCCTCCATTTGCCATGCTGGAGGTCTTGTGTCATTCTGAATCATCATTTGTGGGTGACACTGACTGCTTGGACAACCAGTGGTGTCTTTGCAGTGTGGCTGGAGCTTGTTTGCGTGTGTCAAGTTGTCAGTGATGTGGGTGTTGACGGCAGGGTGACAATCTTCCAGTAGATGCAGTGGCACAAGATTAGTGGTCTTCCCGTCTTCTGCGTCATACACCTAGGATGTAAATTGTATCAGTTATAATGTCAAAAGAAT
This sequence comes from Lamellibrachia satsuma, assembly GCA_033239005.1. NCBI lineage: Eukaryota > Metazoa > Annelida > Polychaeta > Sabellida > Siboglinidae > Lamellibrachia > Lamellibrachia satsuma. Next base: position 2,814,333 of record BSQZ01000011.1, read on the forward strand.
ATCATCATACATGTTGTCTTTAAACCAGAGTTCTGTGGTTTTGCTTTACTGTTATAGAATAAATGAATGCTACGTAATTGTCTGCCAGTTAGTGCTGTTTATAGATATCATTCATTTCAACAAGAATGCTATGCATCAGAACATATGTTTCTAATCTACAATGTCAGCTATTTGTATTCATCAAAACTGGCTAGTCATAATTCGGAGGTTCTATCTCACACGAATGAAAGAAATGGCAAGATAACATGTCCTGACTGAAAAATAATGACAAAAGAAGATGGCGAACATTGTGCAAATGTGTATCTGGAATATGCAATAATGATTTAGCAGATGCAATGGATAATAGATATACAACAGTCTCCCGGGTGTCAATAACAAAATTATAGCAATCGCCAACGGGCTGTGTATACCCAACACTGTTTGCAAAGGAACAGCTGCAGTGTTATAATGGCATCAATTGACAATGGAAAGAGCCACTCCACTCACACCCTCCGGGGACTGCAGCTAATGCCGTGTCGATAGTTTCTAAGGAGAACAAATTATGTGTTCTTTGGAGCGGACTGGTGCAGTTACCACTGATTTCGTGTTGATCTATGAGAATTTCAAACACCCGCCGTGTTAATGCCTCTCCTCCACAGATAACTACAAGTGACACCGAGTTCATTTTACGCCTGTCTATATAAATTACTATCGCTACGAGTCATTATGTTTCTTCAGCAGAGTTGCTGTAGTGTAGATCGTTAATCACGTGATCATAAACGCGTGGGTTTATGGGGAATATTCCTATCCATTGTGTATTTCCTGTCACCGGTAAACCTGCACCGTGCTGGCTGTTTCAATGCGGGACGCATGGTGGACATTGTGGTTGCAATGATCATATCATTAGACTCCCATGCTGGAGACAAGCATTCGAAACTCTGACTAGAGCTATAAGCTTGGAAAACTTATGCCAGTCTTCAGTTGTAGGACTATGCGTATGAGTATTGGTTTTTATTCGTTGAAATGAAACATTGTTTCCAATTGTGCCAATAAATCCTGCTGTAAATACCACTACTACTATGTCGTGAGGTTGCTTCCCTGTGTACGTAAACAGAAACGACTGTTTTAAACTAAATTATACATTGGTTGTCTCACAAGACACCTGGTTTTTATCTCCGAATATTTCAAGTAAAAAAATTTCTAATTTAACAAGTCAAGAGACCGGAATTTCTATACACTCGATTTTTTCAAGCACTTTAAAATATGTTCACTGAATTGACAATTTGTTTTTACATGGACTGGGAATATGCTTCTTGTTTTCTTTTCATGTATGTGTAAATATGTTAGCAAGGTATTATATGTCGAGCAAAACATAACTTGCACAATAATCTGCTACAATACCCTGGGTTGTTGACCTTCACTGTAACTAAATCCTTACGAAAACAATCTGCAGAATGTTTTTGGAATATTCTATAGAACTTTTTCGGACACAACTGTGTAGAATTCACAAAATATTCCATAGATTTGTTATAGGACATTCTATGGCATTTTGCGGGCATATCTATACAATGTGCAGTATTCTTTGGTTTTCTATACATTATTCTACTATGCTCTGTAGAATTCAATAACATTATATATACAAATCTATATAAAATTTAAGTAGACAAAATTCTATAGCCTTTTATATATTTATATAGCATTTTTTAAAGAATTCCATTGATGTTTTGCTAAGGGAAGACTTTCTAGTTGTCACAATTCGCGCATGACGGTCTAATTGCAACACAGCAAAGTTACACTGCAAGTTTTTTTAAAGCTAAAAATGTCGGCCTAGTACATGACCGCGGCAACACCTGATATAGTAACCACAATGACAGTAATGCAAGAGCATTTTCTTTCACTTTTTTGGTACACTCGGAAAAGCAGTTCAAATTGGCTAGAATTTATTGTTGGATAGAAAAAACAGCCTTCTCTCTACTCGACGACAGACAAAGACTGCGTGCAAACACGAAGTACTCTTTGATCTCGTGCAAAAGTATTGACAATGCTCACCAACGATCAATAACATGTTGTAATTACATTGTGAACATGCGTGTCATGTTGCCAATGCATCATTTCCTTGAACAATCTACAATGCTGGTTTTCAAAGAATGAAACAACACTTTTATTATGGATACTATTACCTTCCAAGATTTTATAATATTAAAACTTGTGTCTAGCAAACTTTAATTTCTCTGTAGTTAGTGTTCTATAAAAAACAGTTCATTACTATATATGTATTTTACAGAGCCATCCTTTAGATATGACGCAAATTTGTGAATTACTATTAATAGTAATATTGATAAGTTGTTATAAATTCAGGAAAAGTGCCATTGTCATTTCAAGCAAAAATGCCCATGTAAAGGTTCACTACAGTAATTCGCTTGAATTGAATTACATACAATAACACGTAATCGTTTAAGAATGCAAATGCTTTCAATGCATGCATGAGTTTTCGGAAAGGGCGACACCAACAAATTGCACTTTGCTCTCCTCTAATTGTGTAGACGACTGCACAGCAGTCTAGATCCAGCAGACAGCTCTACCAGAATTAGGGCCGCATTCGTGGTGCAAGTTTCCTTACACAGTAGTGTTCCATCAACGATCAATCAGTCTTATGAATAGCAACGTGGCGCCAAGCCTTGTAATCATGTAAAGAACATGTCCAAGAAAATGAGAGTAAGACACGCACGACATCTCAGGTGGCACCGTGGAACACCGACAAAAAGAAAGCTTTGAAGTCCAGTGGCAGTGGCAATTGATCATTCAGTAATATATTTGAACTAGCCTGACAGACAGGTGCAACAGAAGGTGTTTAACTGAAAGATCTTGTAAACAATTGGCATTTTATTATCAATCATTCTTCTGTATTCCCCGACCAGGTGCCAGTCTACCAGTATGAAACAAGTGGAGAGGATTTCGTGCGCGCGCGTGCGTGAGTGCCTGCGTGCGAGCGCGTGTACATGTGAATGCGTGCGCACGTGATGGAAGTAGTTGTAGATTAGATTTGGTGGTGGCAACAAATTTATCCAAGCCGGTTGCTACAAACACTGCACATTATCTTTAACGTAGGGGACAAATGTTGGGTTTGCTTAAAAAGAAACCGCCTGACAGTGTATGTGTTTGATCTGGACCACCAATACAATGTCCTACAGCATTTGATCTTTTAAGCAACAACAAATAACTGTAATTGACAAGAACACAATAGTGTACGCCAGCAATTAAAATATTCGTCATACAACATGGCTAGGAACATAGAAGCGTCAGGTTTAGAAGAAATTTCTGAATCAAAAGATAGAGTAATTTCACAACGTTTATAGCACAAGGCAAGCTAATTATTGTTTAATTTGTTGTGACAGTTTAAAGAAAATCACGTAATGAATTGTCCAAGGAGTAAAACTATTGCTAGTATATACATATATATTGAAAAATCATGTTGTTCTAGTCTGGCACCTGCAGCACCACCAACGTCCGGTAGCAAATACACCAGACGGTGCTCACAGCTGCACCAGTGAATTTACACCAACAACCCCTCCTGTGTAATTACCGCTGTGGTCATTCTCTCACCTGGCTGACCACTCATTCAAGCCTCTCTTTAGATCGGATGTCCAGCAAAGTCTGGCAGTGTTCTCCGTAGATTTGATGTCCCTCCCCACAGAAGGAGGTTGACCAGCACTGGTTTAAATGGCCCATAGACTCACCACAGCTACCATGCACTTCTATTTTATCGTGCCATTAATCTGGCTTGAAATGACCATAAATTAAACAGCGCTTGTTCTGTGGAGACGAAAATGGTCATGACTGGACATCTTAATTTAGTTTCAATTGGCCTTGCTGGCAGTTGGAGGCGGGCTTCGGAAATTGAAAACATCTCTATTAGAAGTGGTACGTAGATAATTTTTTATAAATTCAAAGTAATATACATTGAAATACACAATTAAGTTCGATGGCAACATGTACATTTTGTAGTAATACACAATGATAAAATGTGGACATATTTAAATGTTTCTGACAATTAAGACACATTGTGATGGAACTATCAGAGTATTGCTACTATCAACAAATCAACACCTCTTCTTCGCATTAGTTCAATACATTGATACTATATTGATACTATATTGCTTATAGCTAATGTCGCGAGACACAGCAACAAGATCGCGCGGATTATTAAATAAGGAAAGTACAACTGACCAGTTAAAATGACCATAATTAAACTTAAGCAGGTGGAATACAGATGGCATCTTACTTGATCCTCATGGGAGAGAGAACAGAGCAATTTGGGAGACTGCAGAAAAACCTACTTAACAACGCCTGTAGTGTCACAGGAAGTACTTGAGCAGTGCAACAGAAGACCTACTCAAGTACACTTAACTGGACATGCATGCACAATGGTATTACGGCGTCACTCTTGCAACTTTCTGAGCCCCGACTTCCTGCAGCACGAGCAGTCATTGACTGAAGAGCAGATTGCTGGTTCAACAGCATGTCAGTTTCTGCCCCAAATCAGGTAAGCAGATGGCCGTTGAAATCACGGTGAAGGAAGTTAAATTAATTATGTGGGATTTAATAAATGTGGAAATAAAGGAATAATGACGCTATTGCTTAGATTCGACAGAAGGCACTAAAACGCAAGGTAGTTTTACACAGCTGACTTATCTGGAAATCCGCGATTGAAAACACATATTATTGGACAACCTTCTAAACATGTTTATCCGTGTGTGCCCCTTGGACATGCATATATGTTTGTCAGAACTGATAACATAATTAGCAATCTAATCAACAAGCAATATAAAATCCATTTTCGCAAAGTACACACAAGTGCTAGCACTTTAACATTTATATGACCTTCTGGTTACTGTGTACACATTCCATTCAGACGAGAGGACAAATACAAGGCAAGTTGGCTAAACAAAGAAAGGATTTTATCACAATGACCCACCACTTAGAAACGAAAAGACAGCTGCATCGTGACAAGAACTTCATTCATAGAATTGACAGAACAAGATCAAGTGCTCTTAGCTGAAACTTAAACTAGTGTCCACTTCACTGTCCGGTGCCAGCACTCGGTGACCGGTACAATTACTATAATGTCTATGGGTACACAACTGCAATACTTTCATCACTCCAAACTTTTCTTCCATTAATATGTTATTATCACCTGTATATTCATCTTCGTTACAACCTATTTATCCCAGCCGCAATTCATCTGCTAGTCGAAAGCAGTTTACCAAGACTAGACCCCAGGCTGCGGATGCAAGGATGATTAGTGCACACCTGAATTTTACAAACATTAAAGAGCAGTGTAAGTAGTACGAATTAGTGAAAGCAGACATTTAAGAGAGCCGTTAAATAGGCAGTAACCACAACTGCAATCATCTCAAGTCCGGTCATGTGTATAGACAAACCAGTGGTAAACCATGTGATCTACCATCTGAACTGGAATGACCACTGACAATAATAGCCCACGAGGTTGGATGGTCACAACGTCGTTCAACAGTCATCCCACCTTTACCTGTGATGTGACTTAGTCCAAACATTTGCACGACCTAACAATCATTCAGTATCTAATTATAAGCCTGATTAAAACGTTTATCTACCATGATTTTTGCAAGCATTTTAACGAACAGAATGTTGGGTAATTGTCAAACAATGGCCAACTTATTATGTAGCCAATTATGGAACACCTTTTAGAGGACAAAGCTAACAACACTGATTAATTATTTCGTGGTTTCTTGAGTCACTATCGGATGCACGTAACGACAGCATAGCTTTTCACTAATTAAGCATGAACCTGCGTGTGCATCTACTGCATGTGTTCGATCATCTGTAGAATACGGCTACTTAGTTACCAAGGAAACAAGACGCAACCATTTTTTACCAGTACAGATTCACTGAAAAAGAAATAATCCCGATTCACGCTGACGTTGTGCATAACAGGTGGCATTGTGCTGAACAGCGAAACCAGATCTTTCAGATCCGATTCGTATTGAAAGCATTTATTTCATTGGCCATGATTGCTGATGTTACTAAATATGTTAACTTAGAACACACATCCAGACTGTAACACAGCCATTTTTGTATATAGTGTACATATACTTTACCCTCTAAATCCAACGTTACGTGATTCCAGTATATATTGTACTTGAACAAAGCGTATATCTCCTCTATCCGAACAAAGCTCATGTCTTACGTAATCAACATGTAACACGTTCAGATATCTAGCCACGCGAACATTTCTGTTGCATCCACGCGCATTAGTCGTTATGTAACGCCACTATGGCAAAGAAGCAGCCAAACTGATGAACATCAAAGACGCTAGGCTTAGTTTCTAGTCCAGCAAATACATACTCAACTGCGTAGAAAATTCATCACCTGAGGTCTTGTCAAGTCAGTTATTACATCATTCAGACTTCAGCAATCTCTAAAGCGTATGTAGCTCACAATGAAAGGCATCAAATGCTCTTTGATGTACATCATTTTAACATGTTCAGTCTAAAACGCTGCAGACACCCACGCACATGCACGCGCACACGCACACGCACACGCGCACGCACGCACGCACGCACGCACGCACGCACATGTGTGAATACGACAAATTTACGATATAAACACGTTATGTGTAGTCATATCATATGCTGATAACAATTAACATTTAAACAATATTTCATGAAATCAGTCGATTACTAATTTATTTCCAACAAAGTCATATAAATTATTTTCCTACATAACCATTACGTACACCATGTTTAAGAAAGGGCCTATGATTAATAGTGTGCTTATGTATGTAGGTACATGGGTAAATACAGGTGCGCTATTGCATGAATAGGTACCCAACGATGAGACAGATTAGCTTCAAGATTAGCTTAAATCTGCCACTGTTCAACTATACTTACACCAAAGCAATATGGTATTACGATATAAGACAATGTCACGGTAATAGTGTAATGGGTTATTATACTGAATTACATTGGTAGAAACCGGCCATAATTATGTTTTAAATACAACTTACCATTATTGCTTAAAAAGATAAGGAAGTTATTAAGTGTGTTCCAGATTTTCTTAGTTTTACTTGACAAGCAAAGTCCAATACATCGGGTACAATGATCAGACCTTGGCTGTTTGCCAACTGGCAGCTGGGCCTTTCCTTTTACTCTTCAAACCAGCACGATCCCGCTGTCACAGAAATTACACCTTTCAGCGCACGACTGTCATGAAAACCAAACTGCATGACAGTGATAAAGTACCACCTCAAATGGTTGTATTACCTGGCGTGCAGTGCCAGCATCGCAATATCTGCCAGCAACATCACACCTGCTATCACCGTAACTTGGCACCTTCGAAAATACTACCGCCATAGCCTGCGTCAACTTCACTGCCAGTGGTAATGTGGTTCTTGCCATTAAGAAATACTAACACGCACAGTGCCAGGTGAAATGGCAAACGGCATGTACGCACGGTTGCATAAACACATATATATGTCAGTAGAGAATTTACCAAGGGTAACCTGCCTGAAGACAGAAGTAAAATTTTATGATTCTTTCATATTCATTTTAGCACTCTTCACAACCACTGCGAGGTGGACACATGGGCGTGTTGGATGCCATCTTTTACAACATGCAGCTTCAATTAACTGCATTCGATGTTCACGTACAATAGCAGTTCGCAAGTAGTAAGGTTGAGACACATAATAATATACCAAGATGAAGTGAATCAATTTTAGTGCACCCTAACAAAAGTGACTATCATGGTCACTGGTGTTTGCATCGGCGCCAAACACATTAAATACTAATGAACGTGTCACTGGCAGTGTGAAAACTTAACTACCTGGAAGACCAGTCCTTGTTAACGGAACCTATGCTGATTACTGTGTTCTGTATTGTTGTCTAACCTGCCTGCCTGCCTGCCTGCCTGCCTGCCTGCCTGCCTGCCTGCCTGCCTGCCTGCCTGCCTGCCTGCCTGCCTGCCTGCCTGCCTGCCTGCCTGCATGTACGTTTTCCCCATATACATGTATACTTTTCCCTATCCGCCTGCACGATCTCCCGGTACCCAACCTATCTATTTTCCTCTCCCCCTCTCTTCCCCTCTCTCTCTCTTCCTCTCTATCTCCCTCTTTCTGCATATCTGCCGGTGTGACTCTTTCTCTTTCAGCCTGCCCGGATGCATTTCTCTTTACCTTTTTCTGTCTCTAGTGTTTTCTTTCACCCTGTCCCATTGCTATTTTGCCAATACGTTCTCTGTTCGTATATCCAATTGTATTCAGTCTTACAATTACAAGTAGTCCAATCAAAATATTTGTTTTACAGTAACTTTTTAACCACCCATTGTAGGAGGCAGCAAAACAAAGGCGTTAGTGACTACAGACCTCCCGCTATATGTACCCTCAATACTCTAGTGGAGGTGACTACAAACTGTCATGTCCACCACAGGCTATGTACTACTTGACCAGGCCACTTCATTAGTGGTCAGCAGGAAGTCAAAGCGTCATTGGGCCACTGGCCATCTCTGACCAGCCCCGTTGCCCAGCGTGTGCCACATACAGAGGAATTAACTAAACTAATTGTTCGGCTTCTCCAGACTTGCTTAACGCCTAATTGCACAATTTGACCGGCTGACATTTGACAAATGTATGCCCACGTGGGGGTACACCAAACATCCTTGTGTGATGTCATTTATGACGGGGTAATTAATGTGGTGTCAATTTACACAAAAAATTATTCAACTCCGAGGAAGTCAACTGGACGGTGGATCAACCTGTCAGTCAATCAGTAGGTCTACCGACCCATGTCATAATCATTGATTGGCATTAATTCAATGCCACCTGCGACTGATTTATCAAGGCCAACATCAGTGGGAGCGTCACAGAACATGTCATCAAAATAGAATCTTCCATGCGGTTATTGCACCGTGGTAATTTTTTGATATTATCCCATTAAAAAAAACATGTCGTACAGGAAAATCCCGGGTGGGAAGGAAATAAAATGGGAAGTGAAACAGTACTTCTATATGACCACATTTGGGTGTTTGTTGGGAGAGTGTTACGTCTCACGTAACAGTGGCTTAATTCAAGTAGCTTAGCATATGCGAAAAAAATGTGATGGTGTCATATGCATTTCTGGCTAAGATATCCGTCACAGAGAAGTCAGTGATTTTTTTTAGAAACAAACCATAGCGTGAAACGTTTTCTCGCAATATTATAAAACTTATTCAAGGTCTTGTTATTTTTTCCAAACAGAGCTACAAATTAGAATGAACAGAGAAATCTCACAGGAATCAACTTTGGAATGTGACGAATTTCAAAACCATCTCACCTGCTCAGCATTCTGTTGCCTGGCGAGAGAAGACCACGATAGTCTTGACCCACACTTTGCGTCATCACTGCAACCATCGGCGGATGGACGGGTGATCTTTCTCCGGCGATCCATCATGGTTTCGTCCACCATCTTGTCACAACTGTTGGTGCTGCCTATCGAATCTTTGTCGCTTGAGAGAGCTGACCGACTTCGGGTTTCACTGCTGCTCGCATTCAGCATAATCTGTACCTCCGTCTGGTAGACCCCCGCAGCTTCTCGATCTTGGTGTCTGTCACTACACTTTATCAAGATGATGGCAACAACTAAAATGATGATTACGACAAGTGAAGCGCCACCGACTGCAGCCACTGTAGTCAGATTGGAAGACTGCGAACGTTTTGTACCATGATCAGAGGCCCTGTCACCCGCAGCCATGTACACAACAGATTTGTCGATCATCACCTTAAGTGCAGCGGTACAATTGTGTGGTGGTGTGCCTCTGTCTCGCACTAACACGTTCAAGGTATAAATCTTTTTGTGGATTGACATTAACGTTCTGGTAAACGAAATGATACCGGTCAAAATGTCAATTTGAAAAGTACTACGGTGATTCAGAATCGTATATCTCAGTTGCGCGTTCTGCCCAGCATCGGCGTCCGTCGCTCGGACTCGGGCAATCGCGTGACCACGAGGGACCTGATTTGATACACGAACCGTGTTGTTGTCTGCGGTCAAGTTTGGAAAAACGAAAACTGGTGCGTTGTCGTTTTCATCCACAACGTAGATTGTAAGGCTGGTGTTGCTTCTGAGTGACGGACGTTCCTTGTCAGTGGCCACTGCTGTTAAATGGTAAACAGATCGGTATTCACGGTCGAGCACCTTCCGATTTCGTATCTGTCCTGTGCTCGGATCAATAACGAAGCATTCCAAGCTTTCTATATCCGCTGCGTCTAATGAGTACTCTACGATGCCATTCTTCAGCGAATCATCATCAACGGCCAAAATGTTGCCTATTTCAGTTCCGACAGCTTGGTTCTCAAATGTTCCAAACGAGTAGAACGGTTTTGGGAAGACGGGTGGTTCATCATTGACATCAATGATTGTAACCAATACCGTGGCTGTTGAAGACATCGACGGATCGCCGAGGTCATAGGCAATGACTGACAACGAGATCTCATGAATTGTCTCATAGTCCAAAGGAACCGCCGCATATACAGTACCTGTGTCTGAATTGATATAGAACTTATCTTGTTCACTAGCGAGTTTGTATTCCACCTTGCCATTGTTTCCAAAATCACCATCGGTTGCAAGAACTCTTATGACAATTGCACCTATATTGTTATTTTCAACAATTTGTGCATGGTATTCCAACTGACTAAACACTGGTGCTTCGTCGTTCCAGTCTGTCACAATTATAGTTAGGTTTTGTGATGTATTCAGTGCTGGACGACCCTTGTCGACACAAGTCAGTGTCACAACGTATCTATCTTGCTGCTCTCGGTCGAGCTTTGACAGTGGCGATGTGACTATTTTAAACTGTGTCTTCTGCAGTTTCTCCAGAAGGAATTTCTCACTGTCTATGCGACAGGCGAATTCACCGTTTTTGTCACTGTCCAGATCGACAGCAGAAACATGTGCAATGAACGTATTACCTTTTGCATCTTCAGAGATTGTTGCTATGCCATCTGGTGTAAGCGTGTTGATGGTCAGTGATGGGGCATTGTCATTGATGTCCACCACGTGAACAGTGACCACACAGTAGGCCAACTGTGAAACTGCCCCCATGTCCCGTGCGTAGACGACAAGTTGACACAGCGTGTTCGACTCGTAATCTAATCGAGACGCCTTCACAAATATCTCGCCTGTTGTTGCACTCATCGTGAATACGTCTCCAAAATTCTGCTTGGTTTTGTCACTGAGACCGTAAACTAATTGCCCATTTTCTCCAATGTCTAAATCAGAGGCCTCCACTTGAAGAATCACGGAGTCAGACGTGGAATTCTCAAACACGTACACGTGATATGATGCATTACCGAATTCCGGTTGGTTGTCGTTGGTGTCACCAATCGAGATGTTCACCAGAAGCGACCCCGTCAATGCCGGTCTGCCACCATCGCGTGCAACGACAGTAATGCTGTAGAAATCTTTCATCTCTCTATCGAGTTGTTCCTTTAACACCAACCGAACGTCAGTCGATCCATCCAAATTCTTGAGTACTTTCAGCTCGAACATTGTCAAATCAGTGAACAGTTCATAACCCCGTATACCGTTCGCAGCACTGTCTGGGTCAGAAGCAGACAGAAGAGTAAAAGTTGACCCTGGCAAACTGGATTCAGGAATCACGCACGTCATACTCGGTTGAGGAAAAGTCGGAACGTTATCGTTCACATCTAACACTTCAATCTCGATGACTATAACTTGGAAGTATTCCGCAGGACTAACGGCAACATCTATGTTGAGAATACACTTCCGTTTCGTCCGACATATCTTATCTCGATCCAACCGCATAGTCGTTCGCACGACTCCAGTCTTCTCGTGGATCTTAAAATAGTGTTGTGTCCCAGCATTCGGCTTTGACAGGAAGCTGTACCGGAGCGTGGGCAGTACTGACGAATCATAAAGACTCACCAATCCGGCATCTTCAACAACATTGCCAACGAACGTTCCTGAAGACAACTCTTCTGTGACTTGGAACTTGATGGCTCGTCCGTCAACGCATCCAATAAATGCAACAAGGACAATAATGTCCATGCAGGCGTGTAATAAGCCTCTCATCATGTTTCCTGTTAATATTGCAATGTTCCTCTCTTCTGAGATCTGACGGTAATAAACCGGTGTATTCTACGGCTCCGTTCTTCGAGTTCTGCAACACATTAAACAGAACTGATGGCTAGGAAACTGGACACGTCTATTAGTATGCTGTTCGTCTAAAAGCATATCAATGTGTTTCCAGTAGCAGGAATATCACAAGTACTCACAGTTCACGTTACTGTAATCAATTTAAATTAAATAAGACTCGCGCGTTGCCAGTGTTTATTAAACCATGCCACGATAAACTAATTGGAAGAAACATTTGAACGCTCTTCGCATTATTGTTCATTATCTGTATGCTCCCTAATGGCCGTGGTTTTACTAACATAATTATCTGTATGCTCCCTAATGGCCATGGTTTTACTAACATAATATTCATAAACCAATGCTGAGTGCTTCCAATTCAGCAAAATGTGTATATTGCAGTCTCCATTACCATGTATCTCGGTAGGAAGCTAATTTAATTAAAACTAACCACAATTAAACAAACATATGAAAAATTGGTATACACATTATTAAACAGTATTACCACACATATCCCATAACACAGTCATTAACGCTAGCAACAAATCCGAACTGTACAACGCGTTCATTAAAACGACCAACCAACCACTAGAAACATTCTAAGACCGATCTGCCTTTTAACAACGATGTGACCAACCTGCGAGCGCGACAGCATCTGCCAGCGAGCGCTACTGCATCCAGGCAGGCCTATAATCCGTGTGCGTGCTCGTGTACGACGTATTCATTAATTTAATATCCCATCTCCGCATCGCTGGCTGTGCATGCTCAAGACAAGGGTGTAATTTTCCTGTCATCAACTGGAAACGCCTTTGCACCGAACAGCAGCGCAGGCCTAGTACGAGTGACGACAGCGTTCTGTCGCAGTGGCGACACACGTGGTGGGTGTGCCACTACCAACTTGCTGGTCGTATCGTTGGCGGGCCGCTCTCTGGTGCTGTTGACACACAAACGAAGCCTCACTGCGCGCGTATAACACCTTCACGCGTGCTCACTCGTAAGACACGCGCTGCAGGCAACACCAAGGCTTTATCCCGTCATTGTTCACGCGTCACTGATCTCCAACCACCCCTAATTGGCATCCGTCCTGAGTTCTTCCAATCCTACATCGAGAGTTATCAGCGAGCGGCGTCAGGGCAGGTGTCAATCACGAGGTCACTCATCCGTGAAGCCCCGCCCATCTGCATGTTGTGTACGAATAGAGCACTCGGTAAACATATTTATTTCAGGGCCAATAATTATGAATGAATAAGAATTGGACAAATAAACATAGAATAAGACACCATAAAAGTAATGATAATTATTTCAAAGAAAAGCAGTGGTTAGTACTTATTATCAATAATTGATATAAACATAACTTGCCTGATTCTTCGGATTCTAAAAATAAGGCTCTTAGCCTTGTAAAAAAAACAACCTTAACTATTCTTGATTTGTAGATCTGAGAACGTGGCTTGTGCTTGCGCATCTAAATAAAACATGTTTTTAAACTTGAACCTGCCCTCTTCCAGAAATCATCAAATCTATTTTGAAGGCAGGGGTATTGGTATTTCTGAAAACGTCATAGTTTGGATGCATATGCATGTAAATCATTCCATCACTTGGTGATGTGGCTATGTTCACCGTCTGAATAATGTTATTACAACGCTGATCCTGTTACACGAGCAAGCACAAATAAACCGTCGATTTGACGATCTACAAGGAAGGAAGATATCAAGCCATTCTTCCATGCAATTAACTAAGTTTTGAACTGCTGAACAACAACCCTGCCCTGAGAAACACTTGCCCACTTGAACCTACGATACACAAAGCACCCTCGGTGTGGTGGCCAATGTTGACTTGGCACCAGCTTCTTCCTCTTTTCAACCAGCCAAGACAAAAACAACAGCTATATGACATCAATGTCTAGTGTTGGTCAATACTCTTGGGATCTGGACAAATATTGTCTCAACAAGCATCACCTGGGGGTGGTCACTATTGTGGACAGGCGACCAAGTGGACAGGTAATTTAACCACTGCAGGTGTCTGATGACAAGGAAGGTGTGAAATGGAACTCCACTGAAATGTTTGCTCAATCAAACCGGACTTGTAACTGTCAACAGAAGAGCCTGTGATCAACTAGCCTGTTATGTCACCACGCCTCTGGTGAATGTGTGAAACTACGCCCAAGTCAATGTCTCAGTTTGCACACACATAGCAAACTTAAAGGCAACGATGAAAAGTGGGACAAGAGTTTTTTTTCACAAATGGTGATGTTAATATTTTTTTTGGGGGGGTGGTGATTTTTTTTAATGTTGCTCACATAGAAATGTTGTGAGAAAAATGAAATCTGATTACCATCAACCTCCAGGGATATGTTAAACAGATTCATATTTTGAAATCATCCACACATCCAAAGCAGTACAATTGACAAGGCACTAACAACAGAAGACATTTGACAGTAGCAAAAACAACAAACGCAAATGTAAATTGTTCAATAAAAAATGCCACATAACTGGCATCAATCAATAAAATGTTTTATGCACAATCCTTATTTTTTTAAGGTTCTACATTATTATGTGACTGTGACTAAAAAGGAACTCATGGATGTACCAACAATGGAGATTTTGACTAGTGTATTTCTTAACATCCATGTTGTAGTTATTTCATGAATATTTCCAGCTGACATGTATCTTGAGAAGTTTGAAAATGTTTACAAATTATTTTCAAGGGTATGGATCTGTGTATTATTTCCACAAAGTAACCAAATGCTAAACCTGTCAGAATAATTACAAAACACACATTTATTGTGGCAGGAGCAGAATATTCATGACATCATATTTTATTGTATTTAAATATCTTAGTAATACACATATGTTTACAATGTTCAAATTTATTCAATGTATCAGATCATAAAATGGTGATCATTATATGTTTCTCTGCAGCTTTCTGCCACAATATCCACAAATTTGAATGACATTAGTCATTATTTAGAAGAGCAAGC
Organism: Lamellibrachia satsuma; assembly: GCA_033239005.1. Taxonomy (NCBI): domain Eukaryota; kingdom Metazoa; phylum Annelida; class Polychaeta; order Sabellida; family Siboglinidae; genus Lamellibrachia; species Lamellibrachia satsuma. The sequence goes on from BSQZ01000011.1 coordinate 2,829,450, forward strand.
GCACAATATGTTTTGTCTTGTTACTAGCCAGACTTTTTTAATGTTTCACTTTGAATGCAAATAAAAAAAAACATCTGGCTAACACATCAGGTGTAAGTTTCAAAATCAGGCAAACGTATAAATGAAAATGTGTTAAATTACCGGTCCAACCAACCACACATCTTGATTCCTCACCACGCATCTGTACATTTGTCCAAGGCCAATCCTGACACTACAAGCTTCATTAATTTTACATCATATGTTCATTAGGCCTGCCAGATGTGAACATTTCCAGGGTACTAATTTGAAAACACAGAGGGATGTGCCAATGGTCTGTGACAACAACAGTCTCAGTAATTTGTGCATAATTCCCTTTGATCAGTGGCTCCAATGGTTATTATTACTCCATTGTCACCGTTCTATATAATAATGCAGAAACATGTGAGTGCGACTGGGCCTACTCATTCAATGAGTGTCTATATTGTGACCCACTTTGGTTCATTGACGAAACTAAGCACTGACGGCCATTTTGAAACTTCATTAGACCTCATTAGTCAAACCCAATTTGTGTAAAAATTGTGAATAATAAAACTTGTGTACAATAATAATAATAATAACAACAATAATAATAATAATAACAGTTAGTAGTAGAAGTAGTAGTAAGTAGTATAATTAATAGCAGCAGTAGTAGCAGCAGCAGCAGCAGCAGCAGCAGCAGCAGCAGCAGCAGCAGCAGCAGCAGCAGCAGCAGCAGCAGCAGCAGCAGCAGCAGCAGCAGCAGCAGCAGCAGCAGCAGCAGCAGCAGCAACAACAACAACAGCAACAACAGCAGCAGCAGTAGTAGCAGTAGCAGTAGCAATAGCAATAGCAATAGCAATAGCAATAGCAATAGCAATAGCAATAACAATAACAATAACAATAGCAGTAGCAGTAGCAGTAGCAGTAGCAGTAGCAGTAGCAGCAGCAGCAGCAGCAGCAGTAGCAGTTGCAGTAGCAGAAGCTGAAGCAGCAGCAGTAGCAACAGCAGCAGCAACAGCAGTAGCAGCAGCAACAACAGCAACAGCAGCAGAAACAACAGCAATAATAACAACAACAACAACAACAACAACAACAACAACAATATGTAATGTGAGTATATAATCACATGTGTATTATTCAAACATCAATTAATCTTTTTGTCTATATGAACATTCCAAACGTATTTGATCTGTGTTGCAAGTCAACCTACCATTGATACAGTTGATGGCATAATTTGCGAATTAGGGGTGGTATGGGGTGGGGTGGGGTTTGGTTGGGGTGGGGTGGGGTGGGTGGGGTGTTAGCAAACATCAATGATGATACATGACGAAGGACAATATGATTACCAAGATGATAAATTGAAGATATTATAAAAAAAACTGATGTATCGCTATATCAATATACCAATTAATTATAACTTATAATGTATTTTGAGCCTGGACGCTTGATTTGGTTTAATTTTAATAGAATCTCCCTCAATCCGTCTCTCACATAATCAATAATAAGGAATCATTATTTTTTTCTACAGCAGCCAAGAGCCTTAGGCAGACGGCAGGTGGCGACGCGAACCCGCGCCCTAGCTGAAAGCAATGTAATTAGTGCCTTCTGGTAAAATAATCGCTTTCTAAAAAAACACAAAGCATTTTGAAAAGCTTTGCACGATGCCTGCTTTTCCTGTTTTGAGATAACACTGCTGGCATGGATGAATTGTTTGCAGCTGGCTATGAAATTAACTTCCAAATATACAGACAATAACAATACATAATTTACTATTTAATTTATTATTTTATCATCTATATATATAAACAAATATCTGATTATTATATAGTACCAACGAAGGGCAATGATACTTACGACAACAATGTTATGTGGCTCTAATATGACAAAGAAAACAATGGTCCATATATTCATATTTTTATTATGGTTATAAATTTACTGGCAGCTATACAGACTGTTAACAATGGCACCACGCATTGATATCACCATGATTTGCATTATTTTATATATTTTAAATAACAATTTACGAAGGGTTTTTACTAAACGAAACACATAATCAGAAACAGAAACACGTTTATTTGTCCCATAGACATTTCATGGTGTACTACAATGATACATGAAATCAACAACAAACAAAAGACAAACACAATCAAAGAAATAAACTGTTGACAAGGCATTCTTCAGTGCAACGCGAAGTTACAAGTTGATGTGTGGGACAGGCGGCTCATAATTAAAACCAAATGTTTTCGCTCTCATAAGAGTCACCCATCTTTTTATAAAGTGAAATAAACAAAACTGGTTATATTTGCACATACCTGTCACCAGTCAATAACTGGTGCCTAGACATACCTATGTGACATAATACTAATTATGTGCATTGATACATAGATATAATTATCTTGAGAGACCGCTTCTTTTGCCTGGGAAAAGCATTCTTTCGAGATAGGTGATCTCATATGGCAGGTCATTTAACATATAAAAAAGGGCATATGGGAGCCAAAAGAGGGGTCTCCGAAAAGAGAGGTTTCCAAAGGCACGTTCTACTGTAGAACATTAAAGGTACTAATTTGCCTTTTTAACATAGCCATGGTATATGTTTAAATGATGTTCCCACAACAAAGTTACACAAGTTGTTCGCTGCCTCGGGTGCTACATACAGGCACTACTTGTGCATAGGTACATCTTTTCCCATGGACCTGGCCAGGTGTGCGGAACCCGTGCTGAACACTCTTGGTGCCATGCTATTAACGCTTCGACAGGTGGTTATTTTCTTCCTTTCATCTCAACAGTGCCTGGCCAATAATATACAATATCCCAACACAGATACCCACTAATAACATCTTTGACATGGTAATGAATTCTGCAGTTGCTATGATGGATGAGTGTTATATATGTTATTTTCGAAATTACCATGTATATCCAGATCCGTTCCAGTTTAGCAACAGGCACATGACGGGGAAGATTTGTGAACGAAGGGACCGTTACCAAAAGGGGTGGGTAATATGGCTTTTATCTGGACATAACAGAAATCGTAGCATGTTCGTGCCCAGAAATAAACATTACTCCATGTGATTGATAACTGTATTAATTATACACAATCTTAATCAAACATGATAGATCTGTTGATCTATTATTTATGGAAATTCGATACTAATTTTTATGATTAAATCCCTGCAACAATGCCCAGATACTCATTTATACATCAAAGTTTTCTTTGACAACATGGCGTGGAATAAAACATGGCGTGGAATAAAACATGGCGTGGAATAAAACACACATTCGAACAGCAACGGGAGGATTCAAACTCTTGTCTTCTCAAATTAGAGTCTGATGCTCTACATTGTGCTACAACATCCCAACATTCTGAAAGAATTTACAATTCCAACATCAGTTAACTCTACATGAACCTTCATCCTGGTTTTACTTATGCACAATACATGTATAGCTATTCTTACACCAAATGGCTTATATAGAGGGGGGCATTTTGTATTTCGAGCGGGCATTGGGCGATGTTCCATTCAACTTAATTTTTTTTATTTTTTCGTATGTAACCGGTTGCACAATTTTAGTCAAACATGATAGATCTACATTGTGGCATGGTAAACTAATTGGTGACTTGTCCCTCTCCGGTCTCCCCTTTGTGAGAACCTAGATGCGCCACTTGCAACACCACTGACCAATGAATGACCAAGAAGCAACATAAGAATATAGGTTAGAGACCAGATGGTCGCTCTTCATTATTAGGAGATCTGATACACTTTCAAAGCCATATCATTTTCATAATCTCATCTCGTGTTATGATCAATGACTCTTGCTGGACACATACAAAGTTACAAATTACTGACCATCTGATCCAGAACACTGGTAACCCGACCTCGAAGGCACTACATGCGGGTAGGCTACTATACCTGTCAAGCTTTTCACATTGGCTGTCACCCTCTTTTTCAGGAATAGTGAACATTTCACAAAATAACTTGCACAGTAACCCATGCTTTTACGCAGTGCTACTTTATACAAACTGTTGAATGTGCTGTTGTGAGTTTAAGCATTACTGATGTTGCAGTAATTAAACCAACTACATGTATTTCAATACACACCTTTTTAATTTTCCAGAGAGAGAGAGAGAGGGGGGAGGGAGGGATGGATGGAGGGAGGGAGGGGAGTGGGTGATAAGAAAGGGGAGGGAGGGAGGGAGGGAGGGAGGGAGGGAGGGAGGGAGGGAGGGAGGGAGGGGAGGAGGGAGGGAGGGAGGGAAGGAGGGAGGAGGGAGGGAGGGATTTAGGGAGGGAGTGGGAGATAAGAAAGGGGAGGGAGGGAGGGAGGGAGGGAGGGAGGGAGGGAGGGAGGGAGGGAGGGAGGGAGGGAGGGAGGGAGGGAGGGAGGGAGGGAGGGAGGGAGTGGGTGATAAGAAAGGAGGGCGGGGTGTAGGATGAAGGTAAAGTGAGAAGTGTAGAGCAGTGGTGTGGGTAGAAGTGTCAAGCAGAAGGGGGACGAGAGGAGGAAGAAAGAGGAGACGAGAGGATAAAGGGGTAGGTTGGAAGGGATAGTGCTAGAAAAACAGAGGGACAGAAAGAGAGCGTTTTGCAACATCGATATTTTATATCTTGTTTATTTGTCCTGTACATGAAACACCCAGACAACACGCAACACGAAACAGCGCTACTCTTTAATGTGGCGCCACAGAGTCCACCTTGGGGCAAAGATGCAAGTCACGATTATCCTGTCGCACCCAATCAAATGTCCGTTGTTCAGATCTACTGTCTCAGATCTGCCGGCGATACTGCCAAGGAACGACTCCTTCTGATCATCGGCCACCTTCGTCGGTTCACTCTCCATAATTGCTGAAGCAATTACCCACGTACAGCGTTCTGATCTTTATCGTGCGGAACGGCTGGCGCGCACACAACTCTCGCGCCATTCGCAGGTCCACCCGCTGTAATTGAGAAGATTTACAACATTCTTCCCCCTCAATCACCCGTTACGTCTTTCAAATAAGGGCGGCCGTGCGTGCTTCGTGTGGCAATGGCCTGCGAGGCGCGCGTGCCTGCAATGTACAAATTAGCAGGAGCAAGATATTTCTGTCAAGACGCGCGCAGTGATTGATGTGCCAGCGCGGTTTTTGCCCGCTCGTTACACTGTTGTATAATAACGGGGTTGGCGGGTGGCTCCAAGTGGATGAATCAGTAAGCGTGCCTGCTGGAACACCGGGGGTGCCACGGTCCACGGACTGTCTGTACCGCACAATGGACGCACCATAATCAAGTTGGTGGCACACCACGTCCACGCTCATGGAATTATTCTGCTCGGTTGAATTCCAAAAGCTTCGTCGGTCAGGATAAGAAATATGCAGGTAATAAGAAAAAAACCAACAGACAGGAAAACGTCTGTTGTTGTTTGGTTAATGCAGCGTGGTAATCATAATTGTACTGCACTCGTATTCGAGGACACTGTCAACAGTTGAGCTGATTAGTTGTCGGTTTTGCAATTGGTACACCCGACGGCAACTACAGTTTCTAGTAACGTAATACGACATCATGCAGAGATACTATGACAAAATTTTCCTTTGTATTGGAGCCACACAATAAAGGTGTTTCTTTGTATGATGTCTACTTCACACGCTTTTGGCATGGCTTAAGTCTATCTAGCTGTTCTTCGCCGGTTATTATATTCAAGGTTAAGTTACCCAGTGAATAATAGAACCGTTAACAACTGGGTACCGTCTTTCACAGATCACAGTCCGAGGAATTCGACCATGATACCTTGTAATACGACACAAATCTGCCATTAATTGTGTGATCAATATACTAATATAATAGGACATCCCTCTGTCTAACAAGTGTATTCATAAAACGAACCAACGGAATGTGTACACTCTACACTAAGTAATTCACGGGGTTACGTCTCCTGTCAGTTCCCCTAATTTGAAATTAAATTGTGAATCTGATATGTAAACCCATTTTATGTGCTAGTGCAGCAATAGTTGCAAACATCACCTACACCACCCACATGATGAAAATGGATTAACATATTAAATCTGGTTTATAATTATCATGCCCAACTACATTTATTATTCACTTATTTTCCCCATCTTTGATTTTCCAAAATGCGATTTGGCTTATAGTTATACGGCGATATTATATAGTTACACAATAACTAAAGGTTTACATTACCCTTGGCTAGGGACATGCCTTAACTAGGGACATGCCTTATATTAACTAGGCTAGACTACCCAGTTCCCCGAGATATAATATCAGCATATCTACAGACCACAAACGACAGGTGAAAACCGACCGCACATGCTTGCTTTGTACCAAATACCAAGGCAGATAAAAATGAATCATGAACACCAGGTACCCTGGTAAATTGATACTGCAGTCGGCCAAGTCACCTTCAATGATATATCGATAGGTCACTGCTACCTTTCAGAGTATTGTGCTTAGTCTGGCTTCAACCGTTTTCACGTCTGTTTCATTGTCAACTGCAGTGACATTTCAGTTGGCAATCAGAAAAAAGAATGCTTGTTAATCGTGAAGCACTGAACACAAATCGAGATTCTGAAAGGCACTCGAAACCTAGATATTAACTATCAATATCTTTGGCATGAAACACAACTGTACAACTAAGTACGCTGAGGATTGTATAACATAGTCTTGTTATTAATTAATATACTTTCACTTCAGCCTTCATATTGATACTATTGCATTTTACACACCACCTTGTCTTGGACACAGTGATTACATTTTACACCCAACGTTGTTTTTGCAGTTGGTATACATTATGAACTACTGTCCGTATATAGAAAAGATTATCTTCATCATCAGCGAACCCTCGAAACAAGGGTGATCATTCCATGGACAGTTTCATTTGCTGCGAGTTCGAATATGTCTATTTAAACATATCATGTGGGTGGTGTGCGTGTGCGTGTGCGTGTGCGTGTGCGTGCGTGTGTGTGTGTTTGTGGTTGGTTGTGTGGATGGTTGGGCGGGCGGGCGGGCGGGCGGGCGGGCGGGCGGGCGGGCGGGCGGGCGGGCGGGCGGGCGGGCGGGCGGGCGGGCGGGCGGGCGGGCGGGCGGGCGGGCGGGCGGGCGGGCGGGCGGGCGGGCGGGCGGGCGGGCGGGCGGGCGGGCGGGCGGGCGGGCGGGCGGGCGGGCGGGCGGGCGGGCGGGCGGGCGGGCGGGCGGGCGGGCGGGCGGGCGGGCGGGCGGGCGGGCGGGCGGGCGGGCGGGCGGGCGGGCGGGCGGGCGGGCGGGCGGGCGGGCGGGCGGGCGGGCGGGCGGGCGGGCGGGCGGGCGGGCGGGCGGGCGGGCGGGCGGGCGGGCGGGCGGGGCGGGCGGGCGGGCGGGCGGGCGGGCGGGCGGGCGGGCGGGCGGGCGGGCGGGCGGGCGGGCGGGCGGGCGGGCGGGCGGGCGGGCGGGCGGGCGGGCGGGCGGGCGGGCGGCGGCGGGCGGGCGGGCGGGCGGGCGGGCGGGCGGGCGGGCGGGCGGGCGGGCGGGCGGGCGGGCGGGCGGGCGGGCGGGCGGGCGGGCGGGCGATGGATGGATGGATGGATGGATGGATGGATGGATGGATGGATGGATGGATGGATGGATGGATGGATGGATGGATGGAGGTGGATTTTGCACATTTTGTATGGATGTCATCGCCCTGATTTCTCGCTTTTTGGTTACAGTTGTTAGTATGTTGATTTCAAACAACCTGTGCCTCTTTGAGATCGCTCGCCAGTCGGTATTTGATCGAGCCTCGTGATTAAGCTGTTGCAGTTCTGGAAAACGACTCTAATTTCTCATATCTGGTAAGCCGCCTATCCCATAACGCTGATCATGAAACACGATTATACCCTCGCAGCCAACAAGTATAAAGTACTTAAATATATCGTTTTAGCTGAACGAGACGTCCTCACGAATTGGTTTGCATGTAAAAACAACCGCACACTGGTTCGTTATAGCAAAATATCGTCATCTGCATGAATCGCAGAAATTCTAATAATTTTAAATAAATAAATTTGTCTTTGCTATTCCATCTCCAACCAATACGTCTCAATCAACTGAGTAGTCGAGGCCGTTCGAGTTCGAATATGGCTATTAGTCCGATCTTAGCCCGACACGCCACAGTGTTATCAGGATGGATGGATGGGTGGGTGGGTAGTTGGTATGTATGTATGTATGTATGTATGTATGTATGTATGTATGTATGTATGTATGTATGTATGTATGTATGTATGCATGTATGTATGTATGTATGCTTGCACGCACGCACGCACGCACGCACGCACGCACGCACGCACGCACGGACGGACGGACGGACGGACGGACGGACGGACGGACGGACGGACGGACGGACGGACGGGCGGGCGGGCGGGTGGGTGGACGGGTGGGTACTGGGTAGATGGGTGGGTGGATGGATGGATGGATGGATGGTTGGTTGGTTGGTTGGTTGGTTGGTTGGGTGGGTGGGTGGGTGGATGGTTGGTAGGGTGGGTGGGTGTTTCGGTGGATGGGTGGATGGATTAATCATAATCGTGCTTTTTGAGATTGCTCGCCAGTTGGCACGTGATCGAGCCTCGTGATTGAGCCTGTTTCAATTGCAGTTTTGGAAAATGGCTCTAATTTCTCATATATGGGAAGCCGCCTCTCCCATAACGCTAGTTATGAAACATGATTATACCCTCCCACCCGACAAATATAAACTATTCAAATATGTAATTTTAACTGAATGAGACGTCCTCAAGAATTGGCTTGCATGTAAAAACAATCCTACACTGGTTCATTATAACAAAATATCGTCATCTGCATGCAATGCAGAAATTCTAATAATTTGAAAGAAACATAAATTTGTCTTTGCTATTCCATCTCCAACCAACACGTCTCAATCAACTGAGTAGTCGAGGCCGTTCCTCCTTCCCTTTATGCATGCCAATGTATGCTGGTGACAGGAGCCAACGGGGGGGGGGGGGCTAATTTACGATCTGCCTCCAGCAGTATCAGGAGACAGGCGCCGGAGAGGGCTGGTTTTATGTATGTTTAAATGGACACTCTTCGTCAACGTGATGCGTCTTTTGTTAAAATGGAAGCCGTGATGATTGCTGATTATCTGTCACAGTAAAGATGACAAAGACTTTATCTGACAAGGAGGTAGGCGATCTGTTTCCTTGCACGACGCAGGCTAGTTCCCCATTTGCGAGATTTGTTAGGGAATATGTTGCGCATTGTTGTTGGAAATGAGACAAATGCTTGGTTTGATCATCTAGCATGGCATTTCGTAGAAGCGCCAATGGTCTGCATTCCTTTGAGTTTAGTGGCATTAAATCAAACATACATTGTATCATATGGTGAAAGAACGAAGAAACATTAATACACGTTGATGTCAGAAGTTAAAGTTATCTGCGTCATTTTCTCTAACACCAACTGGAAGCATTCGAGGTGTGTTGCTTAAGCTGGACTTGCCATGTCTCGAACACAGACGTACTAAATCGGACCGGAATAAAAAACGCAACTTTTGAACAAAATGCAGAAACACAATTTTTGGCACATCATAAGACAGGAAGAAATGCAACGGGTGAGACTGGAGGGAGGGGGGGGGGTAGAAGAGGAAGGGAAGACCAAGAGCCACTTGGACAGACGACACCAAGGCGAAGGTGGGTAAACATTAAATATGAAGGTCTGATAAGAACGACAGAGTGCAGATATCAGTGGCGGTCCGTGATAGCCGACCTTCCGACCACATGTTGATGGTGAGACATTGTCACTATCATCACCAGCATCATCAACACAATTGTTGTTGTTATGAAGTACAGGGTGCATTGCTGTTCACGTTTGTCAACGTTTAGATAATGTGCAAACCTACATGCAAAGAAAAAAATACGCAGAATTATGGTCCAGACCAAGTTTGTGTGAAAACAGGATTTGTGACAACCCTTCCACATAATGGACGTATTTAAATAAAAACTAGATCCCAAAACGATATGCATGCTGTAACATACTTGTAGCGAGTGTACACAAGCACGCACGCACGCACTCACGCACAGGTACTTAATTCAAAAGTCGATACCTGTGTGAACGTACACACGCGTACACAAACGCAATTACCAATATATCATTGCATAAATGTGCAACCATGACACCCTGTCTAGCCACCCTGAAGGAGGCGGCGCGGGAGGGGGGTCGTATTTTATTCCTTGTTGAATGACGTCATCTCTTGGCTAGACTTTTATGCAGCACACAAACAACCCACTATGCCACCTCCGTTTCCAACACAGATGGACTAGGCTGCGCACGTCCAAGCCCCTCTGCGGGAAACCTTCCACATTTCACCTCGTGGCAAAGCTAATTATTATGGTCATGATTCTTTTACAGCCACACTGATGCAGAATGGGCAAGAAAGGCATGATTAAATTTCCTGTCAGGTTTCTCTCCGAGAAAATAACGAAATACATGTTCCGAACAGGCATTAACAAGATTTAACAAGATTTAACAAGATTTGCCATCCAAGCCAAAGGCCCAGATGGCAAGTGGACAAGGAAGCCATTGGCTTATCGAGAGTCCAACAATGTTCACCTACTTATAACCCGCCCTTCTGATATATGTGTCAACCTTGTTTTTAAACATATTCACGCTGCTAGCAGTTACACAATCTGTAGACAGTTTGTTCCATTCATTTACTGTCCTCTGTGAGAACGAGTGCTTCCTGATGTCCAATCTACATTGATCCTTTACTAATTTTACCTCATGTCCTCTAGTTCTGCTATCCTTCTTGAGTGAGAAAAACATATTTCTATCAATATTTTCATACCCATTCAATATCTTAAAAACTTCAATCTGATCTCCTCTTAACCTCCTTGTCTCTAGAGTTGTTAAACCACATTCTTTCAGGCGTTCTTCATAACTAAGGTCTCTAAGTTCTGGAATCATTTTAGTTGCTCTCCTTTGTATGCGTTCAAGCGTATCTATATCCTTCTTACGATATGGTCTCCATGCTTGTATACAGTATTCTAAATGAGGTCTAACTATTGCTTTATAAAGAGGTATAATTAACTTTTTTCCCTTGTATGTTATGTTTCTTCTAATCAATCCAAGAATTTGATTACCCTTTGAAGCTGCAATACCACACTGCTCTGAAACTTTCATATCAGCGCTTATTGTAACTCCTAAGTCCTTTTCTTTTACAGTAGTACCAAGAACAGTAGCTCCCATTTTATAGTTTACATTCAAGTTCCCATGTCCTGTATGTAGGCATTTACATTTCCCAAAATTGAACAGCATCTGCCATTTCTCAGACCATTTCACTAATCTGTCTAGATCGTTTTGTAAATGTTGTTTATCACCATCAGTATTAACCTTTCTAAACAGTTTTGTGTCGTCCGCAAATTTCAGTACGTTACTTCTTATACTGTCGTCCAAGTCATTGATATAAATTAAGAATAATATAGGTCCTAATACTGATCCTTGAGGTACCCCACTCAAAACCGATTTCCAATTTGAAACTTCGCCATCTATTACAACTCGTTGTCTTCTGTCAGTCAGCCATTGTTCTATCCAGTCAGTTATGCTATCCCCGATACCATGGGCTTTTAATTTAAGTAGCAATCTTTGATGTGGCACTTTGTCAAAAGCTTTCTGAAAATCTAAGTAGATAATATCTACTGGCGATCCCTCGTCTATCCACTTAGTGATTTCTTCCAAAAAACATAACACATTTGTTAAGCATGACCTCGCTTTAAGGAATCCATGTTGAGATGAATTTAATAATTTATGCTTAACGAGGAAGTCCACCATATGGTCTTTAATTAACCTTTCTAATAATTTACAAATCACTGACGTTAAACTCACTGGTCTGTAATTCTCTGACTTATTTCTCGAACCCTTTTTAAATAATGGTATGATGTTTGCTTCTTTCCATTCAAACGGAACAACTCCCTCTTTTAATGACAAGTTGAATACTCTTGCAAGTGGTATACTGATTTGATCTACTGTTTCCATTAGTAATTTTGGAGGAATCCCATCCACTCCCGGTGATTTGTTATCCTTCATTGCCTTTATTTTCCTAGCTACCAATTCTGGAGTTACAACTAACGGTCCTAAATAGTCAGATTTAGTCCCCTGAAATTTAGCATCAGCAACTGGTAATGAACTAATATCTTCTTTTGTAAACACTGAACTGAAGTTAATGGGATTAGATAGGCCGGGAGGCTAATGTAATCAGACCGAGTGGTCGCAGCCATATGCAAGTAGTCTCATTTAGTAGTGTCGTCTCCACACCGGTTACCACTGACACAAATAATCATCTGTTATTAAGACTAAAAAAATACCGTACTGCCACTACGTGTACTATTTTTACTACTGCTGCTGCTGGTGCTGCTGGTGCTGCTGGTGCATCTGGTGCTGCTGGTGCTGCAAGTGCTGCTGCTGCTGGTGCATCTGCTGCTGTTGGTGCTGCTGGTGCATCTGGTGCTGCTGGTGCTGCTGGTGGTGCATCTGCTGCTGTTGGTGCTGCTGGTGCTGCTGCTGGTGCTGCTGCTGCTGGTGCATCTGCTGCTGTTGGTGCTGCTGATGCATCTGGTGCATCTGGTGCTGCTGGTGCTGCTGGTGCTGCTGGGGCATATGGTGCTGCTACAACGACGACGACGACGACGACAGTTCTGTCAATATTAATTTCAGTTTATAAATGACACAGTCCTGGTATTAAATATTAAACCAAAAGGATCGCCCGTAGAAATACTTACTCACTGAAAGAAAACATGGAGTCGGCCCAACGACACACCCACGGGCCCCTCAGCTTGCCTTCAACATAATCAATCAAACATTTTCTGCAAGGTTAAGCAGCACAACCACGCGTTAATGAATCGGCAGCTCCAGATGCCGTCCTCCCAGCATAAACAACGTTCACACACCCCAGTCACGTCTGGTACAAGTCCAGTGACCTGTGTGGAAGCAGTGACCGCACACAATCCTTACACGATATTCCGGCAGGATGCACCACATCAATGCAGGTCGACTGTCACCACGCAGGTTCTCATTTGCTACTTACAGTATAGTACAATGTTCACCCTTCATATATCACCCGTGCCCTTTGATGTATACCCCCACTACACATGTATATGTGTATATGTACCTCTGCTGCTATATATTATACACTTTTTGTTTGTAGACGTGCTATAGAGTATTTTAGAGTTGTTTTACATTAAGCATTTCATGACATTTTAAAACCTTCATTTGACAAGACTTGGATGAACAACCGTTACCAGTATATATGCATTTTAATAAGAGACAATCAAACAGCCGTGAGACAGATCTGTAAGTCATTGCTCCAGAGGTAAAGGTGTGGTGAAAGCTGAATACATGGCAACCAAAGCATGGACATTGAAGACCGGGGAAGCGTTGGTGTTCTCCTCTTTGTCCCTGAAGTCCGGAGTGTGGTTGACATCGACACTAGTCCTCGATGTTTTACGCTTATTAGTTAACGTATTCGAAACTACACGAGTCTGAAGTCGGGATATCGGTTTACGAACTTGAAAAATTACTCCAATGCAAAAATATCGTGAAGAAATTCCAAGTGACCTGTCATCCGGGCAACAAGATGATGATGATTCTTAATAATCCTCAATAGCCATATGAAGGTTTAAGAGAGTTATGTTCCAAAGCACCACTTTGTAGATGACAGTTTAAGCCGAAAAAGTTACAAACTGTACAACAGGCAAGCTTCCAAGTTGAACTGAATTATTGGAGTCACCCTAATTGAATTCTGCAAGTCCTCACCAACATAATTATACTACATCAATTGATAAACAATGCACAGTGGCGACATCTACCGTTTCCCATTACGCGTATGTACACGATGCATCAGTGGCTCCGCCTGATGGAATATATCACAACGGCTTCCATCGCGATCAATATTATAATGGTCAAGTGTGGCAGTTGTCCTTTAGGTACGTGCCAGTAGGCTAAATGAACATTGTGTGAACGTTCATCAACATTCCTTCAACTATTACAGTTATTATAGTAATGCTACTGTGTGTTCATACAATGTTCTTTTAGCCTACTGGCACGTGCCTAGGGTGTTCATACAATGTTCCTTTAGCCTACTGGCACGTGGCTAGGGTGTTCATGCAATGTTCATTTAGCCTACTGGCACGTCGCTAAGGGAGAGTTACCACACTTGACCAGGTTGGCAAGTTATCGAGCCGTACCTTCTACATCAATGCATATGGCATACATTTGTTAGACATAAAATCATGAAACGTAAATTTGGAAATACAAAAATGCAATATTGTAAAAATGTAGAATCGTTGTTCACTTTATGCATAGATATAGTATATACTACAAGTATATTTTACCAACTAAATGCAACATGTTTTGGAAGAAATGTCTTCTAGGAAACACTGGTATGAGCCTGTGACGCTGTGACCACTGACACAGGTGAGAGTGTGCTGTTTTGTGTGACTGCCATATCAGGCGTGATCAGTGCATGGTATATGACAGGGGTAGGTTCTGTGTTATAAACACAGGGTCAACGTAGATATAGATATACGCACTTAATACTTAAGAAGATACACTATTCTAAGTTATATTCTATGCTATTGCAAATGTTGTAACAGCAACAAATGTTCACGGTGTGAACGGATTTGGATTTCTTGTTATACTAGTATAATTATTTCTCTATTTTGATGTAGTCGGGTTCACTTTGGCTACAGTGTTGCACGATCGAACTGTAATACGTTGTTCTCTTCTTTGTGCCTGACGGCCGGGTGAGGCTGGCGTCAATACGGATTGATACTCGGTTTGTGTTCACATGCCAGCACTGACCACATTTCACTATTATGTGCGCGCGCGTGTGTGTGCATGTGTGCGGGCATGCAGCACCATCGAAAAGTGTGTACTCCAAGACCAGCCCGAGACAGTTCGCCCGAACTTGGTGAAGAACGTCTGGATGAATCCCGCCACAAAACATCAAAGCAATACTTGACAACCGACGCGTAAATGTGCTGTATTTGTCCCTCCCTCTGCCAGGTGTTCTGCCAGTGCAGATTGCAGTTATCTGATAATCGTTCATGTAGACAATACGTTATCTGATAATCGTTCATGTAGACAATATGTTATCTGATAATCATTCATGTAGACAATCTACTCGTATCTCTACACACTCTATGCACAACCTTCATTGCTTGACAAAGTCAAATGGTACATCCACTTGCTCCAATATCACCCTCATCTACTTGCAGCTGCCCACATATATTGTAATATATATATATATATATATATATATATATATATATATATATATATATATATATATATATATATATATATATATATATATATATATATATATATATATATATATATATATATATATATATATATATATATATATATATTAAGTAAGAGTAAGTTGAAACTGAGCTGCATGCATTAATCTCCATGTCTACTTACTAGGGGAGACCGGGGCTAGTTGTACGGGAGACCGGGGCTAGTTGTACGGGAGACCCGGGGCTAGTTGTAGGGGAGACCGGGGCTAGTTGTAGGGGAGACCGGAGCTAGTTGTAGGGGAGACAGGGGCCAGTTGTAGGGGAGACCGGGGCTAGTTGTAGGGGAGACCGGGGCTAGTTGTACGGGAGACCGGGGCTAGTTGCAGGGGAGACCTGGGCTAATTGTAGAGGGGATCGGGGCTAGTTGTAGGGGAGACAGGGGCTAGTTGTAGGGGAGACCGGGGCTAGTTGTTACGCTTTTCAGTTAAAGCCACTTTTTGTGAAAAGTATATCATGCAATATTTCAGCCTTCGTATACATTACATTTAGTATTCGTGTTAATAAAATATACCATACCATTGATATTCCGTATTGTACCTAGGTAGATATGTGAAGATTCCCAGGTTCGGTCGTAAGTTGCGGGGCACATTGTTCCAGCAAAGAACATGTGGATCGCAAAGCAAGTGTCACTCGTACACGTTACTGTTGTTACAGTAATTGGATTATACGCACTTATACATCTTATGCACAGTGTGCATAACAATGCATATGTTGACACCTTCATATATTAAGTTTTTCATTTTAGGTACCCCGGATTTTTATATAACAAGTAACTGTGACTGGAATGTGAATTATTCACTGGAGTACGAAATAATGAATTTCAAAATATATGTAATGCGACTTATACTTGATTGAATGATACACACGAAAGCACTCACGCACACGCGCACGAATATAAAAATTTCAATGCATCGTACGATATTTATTAACTGTTGAAATAAGGCTATGCCATAAAAAATTACACTATTTAACAAGATTGCCATCCACGGCAAAACACCCATGTGGCAAGTGACAAGGAATCCATTGGCTTATCGAACGTCCAATCATTTGTCACCTGTATGTAAACGCCCTTCTGAGATATTTCTTAATTTTGTTTGACGCTGCTACCATTTATAGTACTGGTTATAAACCAGTAAGCTATGCTTAGCAAATGAAATAAAGCATTCACACGTCGTAGTTAAATAAATTTTGTTCTTTCGGTCATTGTCAGCACACAACTCACTGGCAGAGCCATCGGTGCAAGCCGCCCGAGCGTTATTGCAGTTGTAACAACTTGCCCCAATACAATTGTAACAACTTGCCCCATACACAATTTTACAGTTGAACGCACGTGGACAATATCTAACAAATCCTTTTTTTCAGTTTAATTTCTACTTGGCATAGCCTCTTATACTATTTAGTAGACACGTTTCATTCACGAAACCTAAAAAATGGCTGTCTGCTATTATGTGGGCATTCCAAAACAAGCGTTAAATGGTTAAAAGTAATTTTTTCACACTTCGTTAATTTCGTCTTCTTAACTACCGATTTTTGGACATTGTATCTGCTGGTGTCGATGGTACCTTCATGTGTGTGCTATATTTTCGTAAAACGACTCTGTAACAACTTACCTTGTATACAACTAGCACTGGTCTCCCCTAATTCAACAATTCCCTCGGAAACTTAGAGAGATTGCTAATAAGAAAGAGGCTCATCTGTATATTCTTTTAAGTTTATCTATGACCTGAATGGGTGTGAAAGTATTGATACATTGTTTTTCCTCACAACCCTTCAGTCCTCAAATCTGACGCTTCAATGCAGCCAAATCCAGCCCGAAATAGCAGCATATTTCGATGTATTCAAGTGGCGCCCTCTGACGGACAGTTAAGAGAACACGTGGGATATCATGCTTGAACGCATTGGCCTAACGTTTTCTCCTATCTGGTCATGTAACTGGGGAACCAGGGTCTTTAGAAAACGGCCGAGGTCTAAAGGGAAATATAGTAGAACTGGTGGACATGAAGTAACATCAGTGAAGGAGCAGTGTACTTTGTATGTCAGAAAATACTCATTCTAACAGTGAACAATAAAATTAATGGAACGTATTATTTACAGATTGTGTAAATGCTAGCTGCGTGAATATGTTTAAACAAAGATGGCAAATATCTCAGAAGGGTGGATCACACATAGACTCTTGATAATCCAATAGCTTGCCATCTTGGCATTTTGCCTTTGGTGGCAATCTTGTTAAATCTTGTTAAATGTGTTTACGATATGACCTCCCAATATGACCTGGGGCCTGGTGCTGTATTGCTATAAAACAGGTACATTATGGTCGTTAATTGCATTCTATTCCAGTTGCATTAATTCGGAGTCAGAGTCATGGTCAATTACACAATACTTTATAATTACATCAACTAGCGATGTTACAGTTTGCTATTGTGATACAAAAAAATACATTATCAAGAAATTCCAATCATAATCATATTTAGAAATGCACCAGAAAGGCTTAGTTAGCACAGGAATAGTTTCTCCACTATCGTTAACAGAATCCACGAAGACCATATATTTCAAATGTTGCAAGTGGTTATTTGCTGTCTGTAGCGCTTTAAGGAGCACATGTGATAACTGTGTTTGTGACAGCCTTTGTTACTTGAGTAGCTCCCGTCTGCACTTGGAAGCAGGCGGCACACAGGTCTAACAAACTGCTACAAACCGACGTGAGATTGGCAGCATTACGGCACGCCATCCCCAGCAGGGGGCAGTGTCACCAATGTTCACTAGGGCAGGTGTCATCACTGCTCACCAGGGGCCTGTCAAATAATTACTCAACACTGCTAATATACGCTAACAAGCATAATGGCAACATTCCTGTCAAGGCAGGTGTCTTTTCACCGAATGTTCGTAATTTAATATAACAGACAGAACTACTGCAGGAAAAGTTGAATTTAGAATTATGCATACACTGTATTAAACATGTGAGCTACATACCCATTAATTCCCTTCCAACAAAAACAGTGCGATACATTACTTATATATGAACAATTTCACTCACTTCATATCTTATTGAACTTTGAATTAAAGTTAAGTTCCTATACAGCGCGAACGAAATTGCCAAAAGCTTCGAAACGGCAGAAATAAGTTACGTTCTCTCGAGTGAGAGCCCGATGTTCTAAACGCTACGCTACCGCGCCCCACAAATTGATATGTTCTGTAAAGCAATGGTTTAACAAGATTGCCATGAAAGGCAAAAGGCTCAGATGGCAAGTGGACAAGGAAACCATTGGCTTGTCGAGAGTCCGACTTCTGTTCATCTATACGTGTAACAGAAGGACTGCTTCTGTGATATTTGTCAATTATGTTTTTATAACATATTCACGGTGCTAGGATTTACACACTGACATCCGAAGTTGCCCCGTGGATGCCACGGGTAATAATTAACAACCCCAAACAATCTACAGTTCGTCAACCCTATCGAGGATGAAAATATCTGCCGCCTGCTAATTTATTGAGCCGATACATTCAGGCGTTGCAGCCACTAATGTGATTGCGTTGATTTTCACCAGTGTGGCCGCTATTGTCTTTAATTGAGCTGCGCGGGCCACGTAATCGGTCAGCTGGTCAGAGACAATGGTCACTCCCCATGTGAGAACCACCCCGTCTCTGGGAACATAAGCAATACATCTCTCGGACACATGGATGTTTACTAGCCATCCATGCTGAGATGCTAATATAAGGAAGTTATGTAAACGCACTAGATTCTAGATGTCGTCCAGAGTATCACAGTTATGTATAACATAACTAGTTTCGTGAACAGTCTCCATCGTGTCTCCACCGAGTGACTACATCGAGTAACTCGGCTGTCTACACAGTCTGCCAGTGTCATCATTGAAAGAGGTGAGTAGGAATGAATGTGTAAATTCCACCATTACATGGACATAAGTAAATAATATTGCTTCAAAATATAAGACTGATAATATATATTTTTAAAACATTTACTAGTGTCCCAGGACCGATTTTACTATTTGACACACTTTCGTATGTGAGTGCATGCGTGCGTACGTGCGGGTACCTGTGTGTGCATGCGTGTACGTATGTAATTGATGAATGCATGTGCATTCACGAATTTACGTATGTAGCAACATGTGACATGTGTAATAATTATAACTACGACTGAACAAAACTCCACCATCAACTGATTTAGCCTATCGCGAATCCAGTTCGTTGATGTCATATTATGTAGTGTGTGAATAGCTTATGTAATAATAGCAGTCGGTTTAATAAAAAAAAGTGCGCATTTTTGCTCAAATCATCGAAAGAATTGACTTTAGTCGTTAAATCTGGTAAAATAGTGGATATCCAAAAAGGTAAATGGAGTCAAGGCTGATCATGGCCGTGACGTCCATTCCAGGGTGAGTTTTCAGCGTTTCCATTTTCAGTTCAATAAATGCTGGATCAAGCGTTAAATAATTTAATAGTTTGTCTGATGATTTCACAAAAAAATACATACTACATAGAAAAGGTTGAATTTAAAAAAAATTAATTCGAAATGAAATGAGCAAAAACTCGAATTGAGGTTAGACCTTCAAATATCGCTAAAGACATGAATGTTTGAAAATGAATCTCTCAATGAGTATGACACTGAATTGGTGGTCATTATTGCTGCTGCAACAAACACACCTGTATCCATGGCAACGACACCGGCAGATTAAGCATCACAGTGATCTATGGAATTGCGTAACAAGGCACATAATACGATTACATAAGATTACACGTGCGAAGATGAAAAGGAAGCTGTTGTCGTGCCGATTTAATCAGATTTACACCTAGATACCCAGTGTAAATATGGACTGCTGGTATAGATATTGACTAATGTGTTCTAGTATCTCATTAGAGCCGTGGCACGCGAAGGCTTTGAGACGAAACACCGACGTAGATGATCCTCCCGTCTCTTCATTATTATGATTCTCCCGTCTCCCCATTATCATGATCCTCCCGTCTCCCCATTATCATGATCCTCCCTTCTCCCCATTATCATGATCCTCCCGTCTCCCCATTATCACGATCCTCCCTTCTCCCCATTATCATGATCCTCCCGTCTCACCATTATTATGATCTGCCCGCCTCCTCATTATCACTCAAATCCCCCCTTCTCATCGTCTTTGCCAATATCTTGAACTCTACAACATGACTGCACGATAAACGATTTCATCGAGTCCTTGTGTAGAAACTAGTGTACGATATATATATATATATATATATATATATATATGAACAAGAACCGACACAAGAATCTCAACAGCATAGACACCACAGGCAGCATTAAGTTCACACATGAAGAAGAGAGCCATAACTCTCTGCCATTTCAGGACACACTTATGATACGAAAGGAAGATGGAACAGTGAAACTCCTAATGTATCGGAGGAAGACGCAGATAGACCAATATCTGAACTTCACGTCTCACCATTCTTTACACCAGAAACTAAGGGTCATCAAAAAGTTACTGCATAGATGCAACAACATCGTATCCGAGCCGGAGGACAGCGAGAAAGAGGTAGAGTACATCACCAAATTACTAGAAAGATGTGGGTACCTAAGTTGGACCATAAAGAAGGTGAAAGAACAGCAATCTCACAAGGAAAAAACCAAAGAAAAGAGGGAAAAGAACACAGAGAAATCCAAAGGTATGGTCATACTCCCGTATGTCAAAGGAGTAACAGAACCTATACAACGGGTTTTAAAACACCGTGAGATCGCTACATCGGTTAGACCTCATCAAAACATCAGGAGAAAACGACTGCATCCAAAGGCCAAAGTAGAAGAGAGTAAAAAGACAGACTATGTATACCAAATCCCTTGCCAGAGCTGTAACCACACACATATCGGCGAAACAGGGAGAACATTTGGAACAAGACTAGAAGAACACAAGAAGGAGGTTGAAAACATCACAACCAGACGATTTACCATGAAACAGAAGATATATATATATAGCATAAATCTGCAATAACAGACCACGCAGACAGGAACAATTGCATCATAGACTGGGAAGGGGCAAAAGTGATTGACAGAGCGTAACAGAAACACAAACTTGATCAAACAGGCCATATGGATCCGCAGGGGAAGAACTAGCCGTCCCAGAATTCCCGATGAAGGCTGCCGATGGCAGTCGAAACGTTGAGTAAGTAATCAAAATAGCTGTGGTTGAAGAACATCGTAATTTTGATATGGAGTTATTTGGGCGTTTCATATAATTAAAATGCTCCAATTGTCTTAATGTTGCAAAGTGGCTGCACCTAAACTATGGAATACCCTAGCTGAAGACGTGCGCAGTAGAAACGATGTCAGTGTTTTTAAGAGTAAATTGAAGATTCATTATTTTAGCATAGCATATAACTAAGTTATTAATTTTAGTCATTTAAATAGCTTTACTTTTTTTTAAATCATTTGTAATATTGCATTTGTTTTACTATATTGATATTTTAACCGTGCCATTTATTTTTTCTGTACATCACCATAGAATACCATTGTATAGATATGGTGCTATATAAATTAATATACATTTACATTTACGTTAACAACGTCATACTCCATGGTATGTCCTTTATTGTTGTATACCGTCAGAAACTGTATAAAACTGGAACCAGAGAGAGAGCGACAAATCTCCAGATGAAAAGATTAGTTTACACCTTCAAAGGTGGAATTGTATTGATGTGCCAAAAATAATATATGTCTACCAATAATAATATATGTCTGCCAATACTAATATACGTATGCCAATAATAATAATATATGTCTGCCATTGATAATATATGTTGTATAGCTGGCATGTTTTATTTTACTGTCAAATCATGCATTTTTATAAATATTAACAGATGAAGGATACATTCGGTGTCGCAATGTTTCGTAAACCAGTCGTTCAGAAATACCATGTCACTACTTAAATTATCAAACTGCAATTATCATTTGCACAAATGTACAACATTAATTTTTTATGGTCCATTTAACAGTTTCAGCAAGCGGCTACCACAATTAATTTAGTCAATCGCAAATCAGGCTCGTTGATGTTCTAATTTGTAGTGTGTGAATATGTGCAGCCGGCTTAATAAAAGAGTACGAACTGCTGTTGAAATAATCAAAAGAATTTGTCGTTATATCCTGTAACTTGCGAAAGT
This sequence comes from Lamellibrachia satsuma, assembly GCA_033239005.1. Lineage (NCBI taxonomy): Eukaryota > Metazoa > Annelida > Polychaeta > Sabellida > Siboglinidae > Lamellibrachia > Lamellibrachia satsuma. The sequence continues at coordinate 2,851,897 of BSQZ01000011.1, forward strand.
GAATACATTTATTTTTGAGCAGTCAGATGGTCTCTTGTCAAGTATCACGAACATATTTTAATGAAACTTCCTCTTCTCTTGTTTCGGTTCGGTCGGAGTGATTTAATTTAAAAGTTACTCGGACGATTTAATCAAAGATTAATAAAAAAAATGCACAAACGAGCTAGCATGTCTTAGCCGAGACTAACAATATTATAGTCATAGACATAGTCATAGACATAGAGTCTATCGAGGTTTGATTTTTCGCAAAATCGAGACACGAGCAAAACATCAAGTTGCAAGCAGGAATGGGGCAGACTTTGAGCCTTGGGGGAGTTGCCCACGTTTCTAGTCCAAATAATGATTGATAAAATGCCCAACAGCCAATCCAATCCACGGTGTGTGTTGCCACTGCAAGCCAATTCAAAACTTGTTGGACCTGGATACGGTGTTTGGTGAAAAGGCAAACTATAATGGTCAGAATAAACGGAATAGTTCACCTAAATACACAAGATGGCGGCACTTACGTCGGAGCAATAAGGCATGTAACCGGGATTGACAAAAGTACGTAGGACTTACGTGCAGAAGAAAAGAAGGATATAATGAAAGCTATATTCAAATATTAATACACCTTGTACAAAGAAAACTAATTGTAAAACAAATTTAAAACTATGTGAACAATTTAATTAGTAAGGCTACAAATAAATACGATCATTAATGTTCACAATAATAATTAATACACTTCTATGGCGTCTATAATCTCTGTATCCTCAGGCTCAGCTAGCTTAATGCAATTTGGAGCAAATATGTCTTGAGTTTTTTTCGGAAGGTAGCTATATAGTTTAAGATGTTTTCAAAATGATGGGTAGTTAATTCCAGGCCCCATACGCAGGAACAGAGAAAACACGTTTGCCCAAGTTATGTTTAGTTTTAGGAACAAAACGTTGTTGTAAAATGGATTATCTGAGCTTCCAGTGTACCATTAAACCAAATATGCGGCACACAACTCGTCATTTCATGAAATATACAACACGGTTATGAAACAACTATAAATAATGAGCAACATAACGGATCTGTCTACCATTTAAGCTTGTGTACAAGGTTGAAGGTAGACAGAGTTCAGGGTCATCAATGCTATTTTGACAACAACGTTACCTTCATATTATATGTTTATTCAGAGTCACCTAAATCTATAAAAAGGGTTTACCTAAAAAATATGACCAATAATTCCTCAAGTTTTCAATGTTTTATTTTTATATATATATGATTATATTTTCGTTTCATAATGATTCATTCATAAAGATTAAAACACAGAGAAATGTAGTAATGTTTTGTCAGATGATGATGGTACCTTATTGGAAGCTTGGTGCAAGGACTAATTTTCTACGGAAAATGTCGATTTAATTTCTTATCCAAATCTGCAACTTTTATTTCAGTTTAACTCCATTTTCATAGCAGGTATTAAGTGAACCAAATTGTATTCAAGCTGTATACCCGGTTCATATTCCTTGCAAGGCAAACACCTTACCAACAAGGTCACAGGGTGAACCGTATCAGAATAATGCCCTGTTCTCTGACAGTGGTCTTATATATGGCCTGCAGTGACTACTTAGCAGACTGCCTTTTGGCAAAAGCACCATCCTATAGACCACTGTCTTTGTTTACCAGAATAGGGGTACATAGAAAGTGGAATCTATTAGCCCCATGTGTGCTGGAGCAGTTAAAACTGGGTGAATTGTAAACTTTCCATTAATTTTGTGCAAATGTGCTATTGTGAAAAATGTATTCTTAATTGAAAGGCAGTGAGTCACCAGGGCCCGTATTCTCGAAAGACTTACAAATTCGTAACTCAAGTTTTTCGTAGAAATGGCAACAAAATTGCCTTCGGGGCAGTCACTCATGGAATATATAATACCAAAATGACATGGCAAATTATAACACAAGAAGATTATAACACAAGCTGGCCAGTGTTGGCTGATATTCTTCATGGATTGTGTAATTCTTCAGTAGGCTTATCCAGTATTTAGCATGCTGAGAATATTTCTCCAGATATTCCAAGAGTGAACTCCCAGTGATTCTTTTGCCGCCATATCTACGAAAGCTTGAGTTAAAAATTTATTTGTAAGTCTTTTAAGAAAACTGGTCCAGTTATTCCGTTGCTGTAGATACTCTGTGTGTGTATAATATCAGTGTTTCCTTTAATTAATTTCATGGATGTAACTGATGATTTATATAACTGTTGATTTTGCAGTATGTCATGGGGTTAAACTTCAGTTTGCAATCAAAGAAAGCATGACTTCAGCACTGGGAAACTGGTGTTTGTCTACAAGATTACATGGAACTTTTCGCAGTTTTCATTACCATGTCACAGCTTAGTGCTTGTGCTTTTGTTAAAAATCCGGACAACTTACTAATGGACATTAGGTAGGGTAGAAAACCAGAGCTGTTGCAGAAACATTGATTCAGCAGTCATGCTCAATTGATTGGCCCCAGTAGAAGCGGCCATGCATACAGGTGTCCTCAGGTGTAGAGGAAATGCTAGGAAAACAGTGCCATGGAAAGCAGAAGCCTGTTTATCTAATGGCTCTTTGTTAATGATGTTGTTGCAGGGAGCAGACGGTCTGGTTCAGTGGACAGTGGTCAGTCTGGTATGGCACCTGGTGGTGGACACTTGGCAAGGTCTTCAGATCTGTAGAACATTGTCTCATGAGTAAGAGAAAGGTAGGAGATTCTGCATGGTGGATAAAGTATTTTGTCTATTAATGGCAGATCAACAAATTGTTCATACATTCATTAAATGATAAAATTGTCGTTGTTCAAAGTCGACTGGGTGGATATTTAATATCGTATGTCATGTTTATTAGGAGTGGCTAAACTTGTCAGGAACAAAGATATTTGCTGCAGAGCACTTGCAAGTTAGTGTTATATACTGTTATATACTATATACATATATGTATATGTATATATAAATATATATATATATATATATATGTATATGTATATGTATATGTATATGTATATGTATATGTATATGTATATGTATATGTATATGTATATGTATATGTATATGTATATTTATATGTATATGTATATGTATATGTATATGTATATGTATATGTATATGTATATGTATATGTATATGTATACGTATACGTATACGTATGTGTGTATGTATGTATGTATGTATGTATGTATATATATATATATATATATATATATATATATATATATATATATATATATATATATATATATATATATACATACATACATATATATAATGATGGCACATACTTCTTTGCTTAAGCTTGTTTACTCACTGGGAGCGTGGACTGCCAACATATGGTGCCAAACTGTCTTGAATGGGTCCTTGAGTAACAGCAGTAAGGACATTTGTTCTTCAGTGGTGCTACAACAGGTGGCACATTAGAGTCTATTAGGAGATCAAAGTAGCACATAATTAAGGCACCTGTAGCAGCAGAAAAAGACAGGCTTTGTTTGATCGCCTTTGAAGAAATTAAAACTGCTTTGTTTGGTGAGTGTATCACTGATGCTGTAATTAAAGACAGGGGGTGTTTATTTCACTTGCTAATGGATTGTGTTTAGACTTAATCTGGGGCTATTGGTGTTACCCAAATGCATGGAGAGAGGTGGAACATGAATATTGTAATACAGGACATTAATTTTGGTAATTAGTTTATTAATGCATCGTTCAAGAGTATGATTCTAGAAATAATTGCACCATAATTTTTAGTACTTTATGTTTATCAACAAATTGAAGCACTTGATAAATATGGGCAGTGCGGATCATAAAACACTCTCTTGTTTTAATAAACAAAATGGGGATTACTTGAAAAACCAATAATATTTACATAGGATCCAATACAATGCACACAATAACATCTGGTCATGCTCAATAACATGGTCATACAAAGTGTCCATTAAAATATTAATGAGTTAATTACTATTCATAAAGACAATCATTATAATGCATTTTTTTATTTCTGAGTAATAAATGCAGTGGCATATTTTGGGGGCTCCAATGGGCTTTGGCTAACACTTTTCACCCATTTTTGTCCTTTGCACCACTACATGGTAGCATAGGTGATTAGGCTTGGCCCTCATGGACCCCCCTCCCCCCTGCAGCCTCAACCTTTGCGAGATCCAAGATATGCCAATGTATAAGTACACATTTCATGTTATAAGGAATTCTACTGTTAATACATGAATTTACAAGTGGCACAAATATGTTTACATTCAACAGTCACTGTAGGAAAACATGAAACTTGTTCACACAATCACAGAACTTAAAATAATTTTTTGGAAGAATACATAATTGAATTGATGTATTTCGTAATAATGTCTAAAGAAATGTCTAAGCCTAACAATGATAGCTGGATGATATTTTCTTCAGCCATCAGAATCACTTCTGTCTGGAAGACCCCTTCTCAGTCAGTTACCCCTGCCAGTTAACCCAGCTAGTAGGGTTGTGTTGTTTACACATAATTACAGGGGTGACCAATTGGGTGGATTATACAGGGAGTTCACTTTCATCTGGTAACTGTGAGTCTGCTGTATTCATTAGGCTGAGTCAACAGCCAAATCAGGAATTTACATGTAATACACAAGTCCTTTGAAGCTACCAGACCTGGCCAAGTGACCATGTCTGGCAGAATAAACTCTGGCTGTAATTAGCATAACATGTATCCATCATCTCTGTCTACAGGGGGTAGGGTAGATACATGGCTATTAGACCCCTTATTTACCCCATTGACTTTATAATTTGGAAGTCCTCTTTATGTTCACCCCTGATTATCTGTCAAGTTAGAATATGTCTATCAAGACAATCATGTCTGAGAAGCCTATTATGTCATTTATGCATTGCAACCATTTTTTCTAATTATTTCTTTCTAAGCATGTGCACAGTTTACTGCTAACACAACCAGGCATTTTACACTCATTGCTATTTCAAATGATGAAATTTAAAACTAGGTGATTTACTTTCAACTTATTTTTAAAACAATGGTTATGATTACTATTTTATTCAGTTAATTACTTATTATTGGTGAACCAAGAATTACATGCATAATCACCTGCGTATCACATATTCTGTGACATTGTCAGCAGTCATAGAACAGTTACTTCTGGTATAAGCAATGAACTTTTTCAACTGAACTGAGTTACACGACAGAAAGGCGGCCAGTATTTTCAAATAAAAACTGCATCGGTGCATATCTATCACTTTGAGCTAGATGAGTTTTCTCAATAGACACACATTTTTTTATGTTTTTGCTATGTAGATTACATAACTTGGGACAATCGTAGAAAACATGCATATAAAAGTTGTATGTAACTACCTTTCGTACGAAGATTCCCACCCCGGTGGAATTCCAAAAATTTGTAAATGTACGAACCATTCCAAAAAAAATACATGTACTTAGCCATCAAGTTTATTGATTCTTGATTTTAAAATGTATATGTTACTATGTCATGGTATGTGCTCACCCTTTGATGGGGTGAATACCATTCACATTCAAATTTCATTACAGTTCTCAGAATTTCAAACTATGCAGGTGTTCCAGGTGTGGTTGAAATAGATCTGTTTGTTTATGTTGTGTGATGGTATGGATAAGTAAACATACTATAAAACTGCCAGGGCATTGAGGTGATACTCATTCAATTTGTGATATGTTGTTGTTCTTCTATCAATGCATCAATGCTAAAGTCCTCATGGAATGTTTCCCTAAATAAAGGGTAAATTTCTATCCTGGAGGCCAGTTACCCTACATTCAGAAGTGCTAATTGATTCTCTATGTTGCTGTGACAACTATATATCTTAAATAAACTAAATTAAGCTAGTTTAATGAGTAGGTGTAGCACATCCCTGGCACAGAGCATAGTATTAACAAGTTCACAAGCTTGGGCCACCTTGATAATTATCATTTCTAATCACAACTACAATTGTATCTTGTTCTGCCAGTGGTCATCTGGATTTCACCTGTGGTCAAGCAAGTTTTGTACCCTGCAGGTTAGGGTCAAATATGGTCATTCACAGTTTCAGCTAAGATTCTTAAATAGAGCCATATCTGATCCTGTAGAGTTTAGACTTTAGTAAGTGTTCTTTATCGCAGTGACTGACTGATCGTGTGAAATACACCAAGATAAATCATAACATAATAGCTGTTAATTTGTAAGGCTTCTCTATTGCAACTGACAGTTGGAAGATAGACATTTGTTTACATAAGTTTACTGGGACAACAGGAGTTGAACAAAATTGCCCAGACATTGCAAAGAAGCAAGAAGATCTATCCTTTCCCTGACTGGTTGTTTCAGTACTCTTGCTTTTTCTTTCTTGCTTCTCAGCATTCAAGTTGATGTACATATATCAATATATTTATTCTTGTGTCACTTTGTCTATTCTCATGTCACCTTGTCCATTCTCAAGTTACCACATCCATTATAGTTTCACCACATCCATTGTTGTATTCTTGTGTCATCACACCCATTCCTGTGTCATCACTTCCATTTTGTGTCACCTCACCCAGTCTTGTGTCACTGCATCAGTTCCAGTGACACACTATCCATACTTTTGTCAACACATCCAGTCTTGTGTCACCACCTCTTTTTATGTCACGATATCCATTATTCTGTCACCAGATCCATTCTTATGTCACAACATCCAATATTTTGTCTGCTAAATTTCGGAATGGACATGCCTTCAAATACACAGTCTATCATTTGTGTTCTCCTCTTCCACACTAATTTGGTGAGCTTTGTGCAAATTCACATGGTCACAGCCAGTACCTGATTACAGGAAGTTGAGAAATGTTTTTGACTAGCATGCATGTCTTTACAAAACAACAGAGTATGTAATAGAAACAACTTAATTATTTGATATTAACCAGGGAGACCACCCCAAAAACCACCCCAATAACCAATATTACTCAGCATCATTAACCACCATAAAAAGATGCATAACATTAACGTTTAATTAATAGTATATTAAATCAATGCTGGTAATAATGCAAAGATTGATCCAAATGGTGTCGATAGTAATGACATAGAAAACCTTGATGGTAGACAGTGTAGTTACCCTGTCCCCTACTTAACATGTCTTATCTTAAACCTTTCTATGCTGATAAAACTACCATTTGTTGAAGTGGGATTAAAGGTTCTGGTGGTGTAGATAACTGTAGATCTCTATGTTTGAGTTGTCACTTCCTCTGATGAACATGGACAGGAACTGTACAGGTAGACAGATAAGTGAACATGTCTGCACATCTACAGGTGTACTTGTTGACATACTATGAAGTGGGGAATGGTTTGTTGTCTCATTCTTTATGAACTAGCTCTGATAAGCACTGTTCAGTATTTATAACTGACTCAACATCTGTATCAGTTTCCGGCAGTGAGAATGTAATCAGTTACATATCAAATAACAACTGTATATCTTGTATCACTGAACATTTACTTATGAAAGACAACAGGAACAATTTGGAAATAATAATACTGAATATTATAAATTAAAACAAATACAAATTTGTTTTAACAGTCAGGAGACAGAAGCCAGAAAATATTTGTTTAAATTTTTCTGAATTAAATAGATATATAACACGTTCTTAACAAGCAGCAGGAAATGAGCGAATTTTTAAGCACAAATTTAACTTTTGCTTCCAACAGCCTGTCTCAGGCAGGAATTGTAACCATAAATTAGGTATCAACTTGCAATCATTTCTTCCTTCATTGCTGTTCGTGCCTCTGAATTAGTCACACATATAAGATGACTAGAGTATGGTAGAGTTGATTGCATTTGCAGTTTCACAGGATTGGTGGGTTGGAGATAGAGTCCACAACAGGTTACACATTTCCCCCAATGTGGCGTATTGCTTTGCCTGGCGTAGACCCCAGGCTGAAGGGTTCTGCAGGATTTAGTGTATCATCCAAAAGACACAAACTATCACCTTCCTTCCCATATGTATGAAACGAGTTAGCTGCCAGTCCGGGGGGTTCCAACCCAGTAATCCCTGGTCACAAGGTAAATACCAAACCATTGAGCCATTTTGCCACTGGCTAGCCCAGTCTTGGATCCTGCCCTATCCCTAGTAGGAGAACTCCCTCCTGCATGATATGTTTCCAGGCATTCTTCCCAATCTGCTCCACCATAGCATTATCACCCACAGTTTATCCAGGCTTGTTAGTTTGGTAATCTTTCACACTGGAGCTGGATAAGTTACACAATACAGCCTTATCTTCACAGCCCCATTGTCCACTATCTACCCTGGTCATCAGTTGGACACTGGTCTGCATCATTAGTGTGTACATAACAATATCATGTGTGCAGTGATCTAATCTGGGGTGCTGGGAGTTAACTGGTATCAATACAGGTGTGCCATTCTGTGAAGGCTCCTCACCCGGACAGATTACAGGTGAGGAACAGGGCCACCATAGTGGACATTTCTTCCATTCTTTTCACTTTTGTAATTTTGTTCCATTTCCACAAGGAAAACAGAATTGTTTGAGTTTTCTCTAAATAGTGCACATTCAATAAAGTAAATTAACAAAACCTGCATAGTGATTTATCAAGTAGGTTTTGTCAAAGTCAATAGGTGTGTGTGTGCGTGTGCATGTGTGCATGTGTGCGTGTGCATGTGTGCATGTGTGCATGTGTGCATGTGTGCATGTGTGTGTGTACATGCGTGCAATCGTGTGTGCATGCGTGCATGTGTGCAAGTGTGTCTGCGTGGATGTGTGCATGCATGTGTACTTGCATGCTTTTGGATTTCATTGTAGCAGAAGAGGTTTTGCTATTTTGATGACAAAAAAGAAATAATTAAAATTTTTAGGTGATGTTATTTATTGTGATCAAGAGATACATCTCTCGATAAACTCTTTCTATGTTGGGCGGAGTGTACCTTTTTTTACGATAACTTTGTTTATGAGACATGATATGTATGAAGTAACAACATTCTGAGGATGTAATTCAATTGTGTATATTATATTTTCTTATTTTGTTAGCATGTCTGTGTTGTCTTTGAGGTGGCAGCATTTAACTGAGGTTTAAAACAGGGCAACTGCTGCAAAATTGGTGGCATCAGTGTAATTTAATAATTAAACTAGTAAATGCATAAATGTTTATCCTCGATTTGTGGTTGAAACATTGTGATAGAAAAACAATTGCTGAAGTTGAACATATGGCAATATTTATACACATGCATACAATCCAAATTAATAGGAATGCAGATATTTTGATTAACATCGATATCAGGTTGAAATTTGATGGTGTAGAACAGAAAGCAAGCTCCATAGGCCAGCAACAGTTATACATGATTAGAGTAGAGACTTTAGGATGAGCTCTGTTTTATGATCTCTCCTCTCCCATTAGTCCTATCTGACCACATCCACCACAGTTGTTCTCAATCATAAACGTGATTGCTCATCTCTTACACAAATCCACTTATGAACACCTGGATATTAATGACCACAAAATATGCATCAGTTATGCAATTTTCTGTTGGTAGATTAAGTAGACCCACACATCATATATGAATGCTTCCCATTTGGTCATTATGTGATGAAAAAGTCTTGTATCATACTGCTATGGGGTCCAACATAATGATTATAACACTTCCTACCCAAGTAATTGCTGCATGGCTTGCATGCATGAATGCAATATGAAGACACTGTGATTTTGTCAATGCAGCTATTAGGAAACACAGACAAATTAGACACAAAAGACAACCACATAGCATCTGTCATGTAGCAACCCGGCCATGTGTGACTAGTGTTGAAATCGGCCATGTGTGACGAGTACTGAAACCGGCCATGTGTGACTTGCCATGTGCAGTGAAGTTGAAGATTCACTTCAAACAACGTCTCACAGCTTCTATGCGATGCCTGTACTTTGTACACTCTTTGAATTCACCAGAGCTATTAGTTAAACCATGTTTTGGTTCCGGTTTACTCTCCGAATTCCCAGAGGCCTGGTTGCCACATCTGTCAGAACCACGGTTATTCAACATGGACATTTTCCGGGTAGCTCGAATCAACAGGAAATGTGAAGGTGAGATGAAGCTTCTGTATGTGACAAAGAACATCCTGCTGCTGTAGGAAGGACGCTTGAATATGGGGTCACCTTATCTGGGATCGTAGCTTGTTACAGGACAAATTATATTTAGTCCAGATTTATTAGTGACACATGGAGTATTTTAGCCTACTGTATATCACCAGTTGTGTGTGTGGCCGATAAAGTAGGTACGTTGCGTCTGTCTAGACAGATGTGGCTGACTGAGTTTAGGCAAAATATTTTTTTTTACCTTGGGTCAATAATACTTTACATTTCTTTGGTTCATTATTAATAATATTATATTTATTTCATATAATATATTTGTTTAAATAGTGTATATTTATTTAATATAATTTATTTAAATAAATATATTTTAATGTATTTAATATATTATTTTATTACTATAATTAATTATTTAATAAACTATGTTATTATTTATTTATGTAGCAGAGTATATTTTTATTTAGTGAATATAAAATACTTTTATTTATTTAATAGAATATACATTTATTTATTTTATATAATGTATTTTTTATTCCCTAAAATTGATACTTGATGCAGTGATTGTAATTGATGATAATAATTGCATTATTATAGCAGTTCAGGCCTCTACTCTGAAATGATTGCTACGACAATTTCTTTTCAAGGAAAATTCATGCATGTGTGCACGCTTGCTTGCTTGCATGCATGCATGCACTCGCACGCACACACACGCAAGCATGCACACATGCACTCACGCACACACACACACACACAAACACACACACACACACGTGTGCACACAATTTGAGAGAAGTGACAGTGAAACCTTGTCAAAAATCAGACAATTGAAATAGCCAATTACGTTGAAGTAATGAGTGGCAGGTGAATCAAGTAGGAAGTTCCAATCAATATAACATCATGCGTTAATGTTAAAGGTATTCAAGTCTCTTCAAGTAATCATGAAATAGACAAAATAGATAGTTGTTGCATGTAAAACACGCCTTTAAAATGGAAATGTCTGGAAATTAAATATTTTGCAAGATATTAAATAAATAAATATATATATAATTTTTATAATTGTATGTATATCTAATTATAATATGGCAACAGACTTGAACATATTCTTTAATTACCGTATAAGCTGCTGTATCCATCGCTCTCCCCTCCCCTCCCGCTCCAGCAAATTCACACAGTCCTCCCATCTCAGTCTTGGTCTTCGTCTTGTCGTTCTACCCTTCACTCCGAGCACGTGCTGTCTTTGTCAACCATTCCCCTTCCATTCCTTCCACACGTCCAGCCCACTTTAACCAGCTCCTCACCAGCTTCCTTGTGAGACTCTTTCACACAAACTACCTCCCTCAGTTCCTCCGTTCTTTGCTTGTCTACTCTTTTCACTCCCGCAATTCTTCTCATCCATCCTCCTAGTTGTCCCACGAAATCACTGACAAGTTGACTTCGTCAGCCATCTTATGTAGGTTGTGTCAAATTTTCTAGTTCATCACATAAAGTCTGCTTCCTTGGGACCGGCAAACATAGTAAGAGGAAGGAACTTTATTTATTGCCTGCTTGGATATGGTTTCCTTCCCCCCAGGTGGAGTGGAGATATCAATATCTAAACATGCCTCAGCCAGCACATAATGGCAAGGTTGCAACACCTATCTGATACTTGTGTACAACAACAGCAAGATTTGGGTGTCATATTCTTGTCTGACCTGTGAGACTTTACACGCTAAACAATGCATTCTCTATAGAAACTGACTTGTTTCCTGCCTCAGGTGTGGGGAAGTCCGTCCATCAAGTATCTATATATGTATTGTGGGCATCAAATCACACCTCTTTCTCTGCCCAGTGGTGTTGAATTTTAGCGCTTGTGAAAATGCCTCCAGCAAGATTGAAGAGCAGTGGGATTAAGTGGCCGGACACTTCTGTATTTATTCTGCACAAAGCTACAAGAAGACACACCCTAGTGGAACTAATAGGCTACATTGTAAGATTGAGAAGCAATTTTCAGTGTCTATATATAGGAGGTTTTATATTTGCTCTGAACATATAATGTGTCTTCTTTCAAGTTATAATAACCACTGCACAGAAGAAGCGAAGTAGACACGTCACTGTTGCCACTTCAGTGTTAGTTGACTGTAATAAATTGCATTATTTGAATGTATCTTATGGTGATATTATAAATGGCTAATTGAGTGCGTATGAGGGCACTGGCATGTTTGGGGGGCACAGGTATATTTTAGGGGAGCAGTGGTATATTTAAGGGGAGCCCTGGCATATTGAAGGGGGCACTGGCATATTTAAGGGCGGAACTGGCATATTTAAGGGGGTCACTGGTGTATTTAAGGGGCACTGGTGTATTTAAGGGGCACTGGCATATTTAAGGGGGGCACTGGCATATTTATGGGGGGCACTGGCATATTTAAGGGGGCACTTGCATATTTAAGGGGAGCAGTCGTATTTAAGAGGGGGCATTGGGAATTTGTGGAATTCAGTAAATATATATGTAACTAAAGGGTGACTAAATTTGGCCCTCCTTTGCTAGATTCTGTGTGGGGGCATTTGGACCATGCTCTATGCAGTCTGGTGTATGCGTGCATGTATGCATATGTGCGTGCGTGCGTGCGTGCGTGCGTGCGTGCGTGCGTGCGTGCGTGCGTGCGTGCGTGTACTTGTGTGTGTGTGTACTTGTGTCCATGTTTGCACAACACTGTAGAATATAAAAATATGGGATTATACTGAGCTGTTTGGGAAATGTTAGATGTAAAACTAAAGGCAAATTAAAAATAGCAATCTGATCAGATGCAAAAAATTCACAAGATAACATATCCTTGTGCTGTACAAAGGAAAGGAAGTCATTTTCTTGAGCTACATTTGTCTAAGTGTTGACAAGATTGATATTTGTTTAAGATAACACTTGCATCATTTTACATTGCAAATAAATAATATTACGTTGCATACGTTGATCTTTGAATTTCAAAGGGATTCTGTGATGCATTTAGTTTTCCGGCTGTATGCATGGGTGACTTATTGAGTCAACTTTACACATAGTACTCTAGTTACATTTAGCCATACAAATCTTAGGTAGTATGTTATAAAAGGGAACTTAAATTGGCTAAATTGTCATGAAAAGCAACATTCAACTAACATTAAAAAAGCTCAATTGAAGGATTTCTACTAAAGTTGTATTCACATCAATTTGGTAGATGCATAATTATTCTAATGAAATGGCTTTGTGAGCATGCTTTTAGAATTTTCCAATGCACTGTAACACTGCTCCTTGTGTTGTGTGTGGAAATCTCACTTAGGTATTGATTTGCACTGAAATGTTGACAGAAAATTGTCCGCAGCTGATGCAAAGGTAGGCTTGGCACACCAGACCATATAGCAACATCAAAGTGTCCAGCCTTTCAATCAAGTGTACATTAGTATGATTGAGTGTTTACTTAAATGGGGGCTGACCAGTGGGTCTTTGTATGGGTGGCCAGACCCTATGTGTGTTTGTCCAACTGTGTCTGGACTAGATCGCTTGCTTGACCATGCTTTCTCTGTTCAGCATTGCTGAGAACAGAGACCCATGTTGTTGTCATTTGCAAACCTCGTTATTACAGGGTCGGCATTCATTTATTCGTTTGTCTGTACACTCTTCTCTTCATTCGTTCGATCATGCGTCCAGCCATTTCGCAAGATCAAGCCATTGTTGTGTCCAAGCTGGCCGAAATGATGCATAAAATGACCATTACTCGACATGGCAACCCCATGTTGGCCAGGCACCAACCACGCCCCTGTTTAACTTCCAAAGTTTTGCCCTGCAGTAATGGGGCATTTAGATTAAACTGAAAAAGCTGTTTAACTGTGCATGTGGGCTGGTTTCCTCACTTATGTTTACCCTTATCACCATTAATGTGTACAATGTACCTTTGTATGTCACTATTAATGTATACAATGTACCTTTGTATGTTGTGTTGTGTCTCATATACTTCAACACGTTGAAATTAAATATTTATTTACGGTTGTCTGAATTAGTTATATTATGTAAATTTCCAGGAATAATAATATGTTCTTGTAAATGCACATGCAATGCTGAGCAAGGTGTGCATGAATGGTTAATATAAAACAAGTAAATAAGATAGCAATTATACGGAACAGGTAGACATATCCTAAACAAGGATATGGAACATTTAGCCATTGTAAAATGGTGGTAGAGGAGGAATAGGAAATCCTGCGATGACAACTATGTGTTGTGAGGATAGACAGTGTGAGGAAAGTTTTAATAAAGACAAGTGTAGTGTTTATTTTGCACACCTGTTCACTTCTCTGGGAAGCATTCAGCCACACTGATATTACTGCATGAAAGCTATATATATATGACTGAACTGATGCAACATGAGTGAAAAAGATTACCACAGCTTCAAAATAGTAGAAAATGGATTAGAACCATGGTGCTCTCGATTGAGAGTTTCACCTTCAAGCCAATGTAGTACTCGCCCTCTAGTATATGGAATAGTCCATGTTTGTGGGATATGATGGTGTAGAAGTGTAGCAGATAGAGAAGGGTTGTGAGTTTGGCAGAGAGACAGTGCTAGGTGTGCATGATAGCATGATTACTTTAATGAATAGCTGTTGTGCAGTAATTGTGGTGTGGCTGAATTTTCACAGAGAAATCGAGTAGGTATTGGAATATGTAAGTCGGTTAAGGACTTGCTTCAAAAGAGAACATTTTTCTTTGTTGCAGATTAGAGAATCATTAATATACAGTATACATATTTTTGCTGCCATCTACCAAATGATTTATGACTCCTGTGATGTTGTCAACTTTTGCACAGGCAAGTTCTCATCGCACTCTTACATAATTATATCTTATAATCACATCGTCTTCAGTGTTTTTGGCCTGTTGGCCATTTCATTGCTCAAACAATGTCAATTTCAATGTGTGCTTGTGATGTGTCACTGCGTACAGTGGTATAGACTGGGGCTGTCCCTCCAGCATATGTCAAACCTGGCATAAAAAACACAGGCATATATTAGTAGGCTTACCTGGATTTCATTGTTCATTATGTAGTTAGGTATATTTAGATAGTGACTCAACTGGATTACAGTGTTGTCAGGCACACTTGAAGTAGCACTGTTAATGTTGCTAATGTGGGGACTGTGCACAGTTGTTTGGGGGACACGTTTTAGACATGCTTGCTGTGGTTAGCTAGACTTTCCACATGGTAGCATGCCTAAAAAAATTGATGGAGATGAACTGTCGGTTGGATGTAATAAAATGAATACAGTCAGAGTCAGACCACAAGTTTTGCACACTTGAACAATGAACATATTTCATTGTTAAACCTCTTCAAATATTGTGCGTTCAGACACAGATACTTTACTGATTGATAGGCTGATGTTTTGCATTGCTGGTTTTTGCTGATAGATTTACCACATGAGGTATTTTTTTTATTTTATCACAATGTAATTTCAGCGAGAATGGAGACATCATTACAATATGAAGGGTAAAGAACAACATGTTTGCAAGCATGTCAGGAACACTTCCGGCCAGCTCCGAGCGGATTGGTTAACTATGGGTTACTCTCCATAGTCAGCGATGTTAACACCTTTAATCTTTGAGTGATGTTATCGATGAGTGCAACATGCAATTACTACCCGCTTAGATGGTTGTAAGTGTCCCACCCTACCATTACGCCAGGCTTTTATTGAAAATAAATCTGACATTCAATGGGAGGTGCGATGATAAATTACCAGATGGCTGGCTGGCCAATCACGCACCTTCAGTTGTTGACACTGGTTTTACAAGGCGGCCCTTCGACAACATCATGTGCATGTGTATAGCCTTGAAAGGATGCCTTGGTACAGCCTGGTGGATATCATTACATTGTGCATGTTGGATGTAGCAAGGAGGGAACTGTGAGTTCAGGAGATGTCTATTATAGCAATATTTCATCTAAAGTTGTAACATTTCTGGTCCAACAGTGCTTCAGTGACCATTAGAAGTGGGAAAGAATTGCCGAGATTGGTAAGTAAATTCATAAGATAATCACCGGTGTTGCCGCAATCAATAAAGCATGGCGTTTGCATGGGAGTGGTGTATGCGTGCATGCATCATGCATGAATGTGCACATGTGCGTGACTGCGTGTTTGTGAACGTCTTTGTGTAGGAACAGGCACACTTCCATGCGTGTGTGCAATTTCAGGACATGTCATGGTGAAATTGACATGGTCCATGCAATTGAGTATCACACACACAATGTGCCGTGTGGCAGTTGTGGTTCATTAATTCAGTCCGTGATATTTGGCAGATTTTTAGTTTGACCAGAATATTAATGTTAAAAATCATAAAGCAACCTAACCTGTGTAGTAACTATACTTTAATGTGAAATGGGCTTACATAGGCTTAATTATACATGTATGTATAACTTATTTATTATTTGATGAGTAAATTAATAAAAAAAATAAAAATATACAATATATATGGAATTATGAAAGTAATAAATATAAATTTCATAACATTAAAAATTAAATGTTTAACTGGATTTGGACCAAATTTGCTGTCAAAATATATAGGAGGTGTCCATAAAATACCCTCCATCCGCTCCATGGCACAGGGAACAAAGTATCTTAGGGAAAATGTTCAAGCTGAGTGCTGACAGGTGCATAATAAGGATGTGCAATCACGCATTAACAATTTAACATGTCATACCAAACATTCTGCAAATTATCCAGATGATGCAAACTATAGGGTCAAAAATGCTTTTCTGGTTCAAATATGTAGCATTTTTTATGTAAATACAAATATGGTCTTTTTTAAAATGTCAAATACACATATTAAATTTCATCAAGCTATACCAGAAGGGTTAAATACCAGGTACGCAATACAACCTGTCATGGTCACAATATTCTCCTCTTTCAATGCAAAATATTTCATGTTTAATACAAAATTGGTGTGTATGATGTGTGTGATGTGTATGAAATGTTGTTCTCAGCTTAGATGTACACAATGTTGAGATTGTACAGAAATTATTGCATTATATCATTTACCAGCTGAGTTGCCAATGTGTCAACGTTTATTAACCTTTGATTTATTTTGTTGGGTATGTACAATATACAATAAGTAAATCCTTTCACCCACTTCACAAAAAAAATAATTGTTTGATCCCAAGCCTTTCAAAATGTCCGGTCGCCTATTTAAAGAAAGGGTCTATAAGCATCAGTATCAATATGGAGCCAAACGAAGAATCTGCTACCTGTGCCACTCAGGCTTTTATAGACAACTTAGATGGCATTTTTAAATATATTAGTACTCATGTGATGAAAGACTGATTTTGTGGTTTATCGCATGTGAACTCTTTTTTGATAATTGTAAGTCATTACGTAATGAAATTTAGAATAAAGATTGATTTAGTTGCACCAAGTTCTTGATTTTAGTTGTGGGGGAAAATAGTGTGGAGTCAAGACAACTTGGGTATTGGGAGGGGGTAAGATATCCAGGGTGGGGGGAAGATATCCTAGTGCATCTTCCATATCCTGGGGGGTATACTATTACATGGCATTGTGCAAGAGAAAAGGCGGCCACTGCAAGAGGGTATGACTCCCAGCAGGACCCAGTCAAGGGTAGGGCAATACCTGTGACACTAACAACTTCATACTCATGTGCTGCTGGTTTCACAAAGCGGTCGTACCATACAAAAGAACATTTCGTAAATCACGAAACTCTGAACGATCATAGAAATAATTGTACATAACTAAGAACTATTGTTGTTCCAGGTTACGTAATCTACAAAAAACATCCACATGCGTAATATCCCCACCCCATTGGGGAATTTTTAATGTATGAACCATCCCCACAGGTCCTGGGCACACCTACAAAATTTCAACCCTTACATGTGATACTGGTGGATATATGAAGGAACAGACAGACATATAGAGTCACAAACTACTTGATGGTATAGCTCTGGTGATAAAGAGGGATGGGTGAGATATGTTTTCATTTACCAGTGTTTAAGACCCTAAAATGTGCCTGTTCAAGCAGATCATATTCACCAAGTACAAGTTGCTGTATTTGGCATGTATGACAAATAAGTAACAGTTGTGATGGGACAAGACTTAGTAGTTGTGGAGCTGGTGACAGTCATGACAGTGACCACAGTTGGATGTTGGTGACAGTGGCTGTGATTGCCATAAAAGTAGTGCCAGTGGTCAAAAACCATCATGACAATATGACTGAGCTTGTAGTTGCACTGATATTGATATATCGACATTTAATACTCTGTCCTCAATTCATATAGTCCGTAACAAATCAGGTTCATTGGTGTTCAGATCTGTAGTGTGTGAATATTTGAAGTAATATCTGCAGTCAGTTTAATGAAAGATCGTTAGATCAGGTAACAAACCTTCTGTTATGATATAGCCACTTTTGTAATTTTTTGATGAATTTCGACTGGGCTCAGTTGAAGATAATTTAATAAATAAAAATAAATAAATAACTCATTGCACAAATGAGCAAGCATATTGCTAGGTATGTTCGATTATTCGTGAAATGATTATGAAACGAGACAAGTGACAGACTGTATTGAGAAGGGACCTTTAACAAAGCTGCCATCTAAAGCAATAAGCTTTGGTTGACATAGACAAGGAAGCTCTTGACTTATCAAGAGTCAACAATATTTCATTTAGGCCACACCATAAGTAGCAGTGACATAAGTAATGTTACCTGTAACTTTGCTACTTGCATCCCCCATAGTAATACACAGGTGTTGTCTTACAATATGTGTTTTCCTACAATACGGGAACACATTCCTGTATAAAACAAAATGAAGTTAAATTTATGCAGCACTTAAAAACACTTAAAATTCCAATGTCATTACACATTAAATACCACAAATGTTCCCCAAGACCAAAAGCAAACATAATGCAATCTTAATATTTTTCCATACATGACATTTTGTTGTTAAATATGGCCAAAGCATGTCAAAGTATACAGTAATGTTCCACCAATTCTGTTGCCCTCAATGGGAACATGTAAGTGTAATGTGTCTGAGAACTGACAGTGAATCAGAAGATACATTTGATGTTGTTTTAGTCCCAAGAACATAGACTGTGTCTGAAGTTGCCATGGGCCATGCATCTTCTTTCTTTGAAGTCGCCCTGGTTGGCAGATGACAGTTGCCTTTATTGGTGCTGTCATTTCTTCAACACCTTCTACATGACACTGCTCACCCACATTGTGGCAGAATGCTGTCATTACACCAGTCTTTAGACACGCTTCATCGATTCCAGTCATAGTTGAGCAAAATTTCTTGTCACCAGTGTGTATACTTGTAACAGTTTTTAGAAAATGACTGGGTGGGACGCTGTACTGGGTGGGACGCTGTACTGACCTGTTAATTTCATATCTATAGCACTAGGTCACACACCATTTGGTCACATAATGCAGGGGATGACAATTGGTATACAAAATCTTTTTATTATAGTAATCACAACAAAAGTTTTTACAGTATAATTTATTATTGAATCCAATATAGATACAAACATTCTAAAGAAATGATTTAATGAAAAAGTACATTAACTAAACATCCACTGATTAAATTCACTGCTCAGAAGGAATATATTCCTCCATGCATTGGCCTATCCACAGTCCACCCCATCAGTTCAGGGTAAAACCATACCCAGATCCCTGAATAATGTTAATTCCACTAAATT
This sequence comes from Lamellibrachia satsuma, assembly GCA_033239005.1. Lineage (NCBI taxonomy): Eukaryota > Metazoa > Annelida > Polychaeta > Sabellida > Siboglinidae > Lamellibrachia > Lamellibrachia satsuma. The sequence continues at coordinate 2,871,623 of BSQZ01000011.1, forward strand.
GCTAAATCCGAAATAATGCTGGTTGCTAAAAGGGTATATGGCTCATCTAGTGAAAGGCAATGCTTTTATGAACCCATTTCTGATCACGCCAATGACCCATCAGGGCAGGGTAGAGAAAGGCAGGCAGGTGTCTATATGCCCTACCCAAGCACCCTTCCTGATGGTCTTGACCATCATGCACCATGCAGACTTTGACTCTCTCTTGAGTGGCTGAAGCATGTGTCCAGCCAATGTACAGTACTTTATGGCCATTAAAGGTGTGAAGTTGACCAGTTGTAAAACAATCAGGCAGACATTTACACCTGAGATATGTGTGGTGTATTGTGATAGTGTCAGTGAACAACTGCCATAGTGAACAACTGTCATAGGACCTTTGTCTGTCAACTAATTCCTTGTCCTCTGTGTCAGTTTATGTGTTGTGCACAATGTTAATAAACAGCCAGATCATCACATTGTTGGCCAAGGAAGGTTATTACATAGTGTAGCACACAGCTGTTAGGTTTGGTTATACAATTATCTAAATAACTGTTTGTGTACACACGTGTGTATGTCTAAAATGTTATGTATGTATGCATATGGATATATCAACATTATGTGTGTGTGTGCGTGCATGCGTGCGAGTAAACATGCACATGTTTGTGCATGCAAGCATGTGTATATATACCTGACTTTATATACATAACATGTAGTTAGTTTGAGCACCAGGAATAGCAAATATTTATATACAAATAACTTACTTGACGAACATATGCCTTAATAAAAAACTACACAGTTAATGGTGAATATATTTGGTGGTTATTGATTAACATTTTAAATACTAGTGATGTTTATGTTCTGCATACCTAATTACTTACACATCCATTGTAGGCCTGCTATTCTTATCACATCAAAATGGTGCCTGAATATCTGGCGCCCGTATATGTTTCACTAAAGATAATCAACAACTATAAAAGTTAAACTTTTCACCTGTTGTATTCGGTTATCAGTTGTACATCTTCTGCTATATCAGAGATATCAACCATGTTTCTCCCTCATAATTACACAAACGTAGACGTTTTCAGCTTAATCCATTTAATCTGTGATCAGTTAGATTAGTCGAGCGTGACCCTTGCTAGGTGTTCTGATTACTTGATTATTATTCCACTTTGAAATTTATCCTCTCTGTTGTTCATCACAGTTGTCTCCAGACAGTATAGTTTACAGCACACTTCTTTGCCCCTTGTCATGGAGACCATAATGTCTGTATTGAAGGAGTCACACTTACCTGATGACTATAATATCCCTGTGGGGTGTATTGGTCCACATATAAGATCAAAGTCATCCCCTTTTGTCCCCATTTATATTCAGCCTTTCAAGTGCAACCCTGTAATTGATTGGTGATATTATCAGTGGGGTTAGGAGACTGATAGGGTTGTATGGAGGAAATTATAAGTGGATTTGGAAGAAAGTGTTTAACTTTTACGTGTTGTAAAGAAATGTAATTTTGATATGTGCATGGGTAAGATGATGAGGTATCACAGGAAATACGCAGAGTAAAGCAGTGGTCCACCTCTTATGACACCCTTATAAGGCTCCCCTCCTCACCAGATGCTACCCCCGCACCAGAGGCCACCACTTCAAAAGAAGTCACCCCCTCACAAGAGACCACTCCTGTACAAGAGACCACCCCACCAGAGGCCACCCCCTTCACCAGAGACCACCCCCTCACCTGAGGCCACCCCTTCACCAGAGGCTACCCCCTCACCAGAGGCCACCCCCTCACCTGAGGCCACCCCCTTCACCAGAGGCTACCCCCTCACCAGAGGCCACTCCCTCACCAGAGGCCACCCCCTCACCAGAGGCCACCCCCTCACCAGAGGCCACCCCTTCACCAGAGGCCACCCCCTCACAAGCGACTGCTCCTCCACAAGAGACAACTCCCTACCCGAGGCCCCCACCTCACCAGAGGCTACCCCCTCATCAGAGGCCATCCCCTAACCACAGGCCACCACCTCACCAGAAGCCACCCCCTAACCACAGGGCACCCCCTCACCAGAGGCCACCTTGTAAGGCCACTGTAGTTTGCAGAAAGGGGTGGCCTAGCATATACCAAGGAGACTGCTGTATACATGAAGGTGTCAGCATATATATTATCGATGCACAATGTGTGTGGTTTATCTGTCATGTGAGTGAGCCAGTGACTATACTTTCAGCACCTCTCTTGTCACCAAGTAATAATTAAAATTCAAAAGTGAATAACTGTTTTTCTTTTCAGAAACCAATAACTATAATTATTATTCATAATTAAAAAGAAATCATTAACTGTGGCATTTTTTTAGATTATTTTTGTCATTAGCTTATTGTTTTGAATGATGTTGTATGGTGACAGTTTAGATTGCTGAATGCTTCATGCCCTGCAGGGCAACCATCTAACCCTCTGGTCACATTATATAATGAGGGCAGGTGAAAGATAGTTGTATTTTATAGTAAAATATTCTAATTAAATGTAGCTAATTGCATATTAAACCATAGCAAAATATATAAATGTTTTTAATTTGATCAACAGTGTTGATTGTTATTGACATAATTAAACATGTCAATCTATACTCCAGTCATATTTCATGTAACCGACACAGCGTCTTGAGCCATATTGGAAGAAGTTTATTTAAATATGTAATAATCAAAACCAAACAGTGACAGTATGTACTGATGCACTTATAATTACATACAAATCTAAACTGACATACATTTTCCTATGCAATTTTATGAACTGATAATGGTGTGAGAAAATATGAATGCAATTAATTTATACATTTATATAAAGAAGAAATATGTAACGGTTAAAAGTATTACAGTAGACATTCAACCTCAAGAAGACATACTATATAGAATACAAGCCTGAGAAAGTTGCCATTAACTTTCAGGGAGGTATCAGACAGTTACCTAACCAGCATTGTTGGAAGTTAATACATAATTTATGTGCTAGACTGCTAGTACTAAAATCTGAGTTGTTCAGCAGGTGACATTAAGACCTGAGCTGATCACATAGCTGATACTAAGACCTGAGGTGCTCACAAACTGACACTATGACCTAAGCAGATCATAAGGCTGATATTTTGTTATTTGCTCATCTAACATTACACATACCTGCCGGTGCATAACATAACACCATAATGGAGTTTACACATGCTTCTGACAATTTCCAGCCACACTTTGTTAATGGCATAATAGGTGGTCTGTTTGCGTTTCTCGTGTTACATGAAATTTACACAATTTAACGTTTCTTCCTCCCTGAGAACGTGGAGCCCTTCACCTTGGTGTTTGCATTGTACAGTTGGGACACTGTATATCTGTCTAGCTACTGACAGTACAAGGTGGTTTGTTTAATCTTTCACAGTTCAGTTAAGATTCCCAGTGAAGCACCATTCCTAACAGTGTTGTTTAGTTTACTAGGTAAATACTTAAGAGAGTTGTCTCTATGGGAACATAGTTTTATACCAAATACTTCACGGGTATCCTCATGGGAACTTGTTCCCAGGTTCACAGATATGTTAGAAGGGTGTTTCATGAATATGTATGACACTGAACATGCACAAATACACATATGCAAAGTTCTTGATTCATCCATCAAGTTTATTTAGAATAATTTGTAAAATGTTGGTTTATAGTTGATTTTGGATGTTGCGTTCACTGCAATTCAAGTTTGTTTAGAATAATATTTTACAATTTGGTTTAAATTTGATCTATGTCACAGTAATAGTATGTTCATCGACTGGACATTTTAACATGGATTTGAGAACTCAGCAACTGTTGTTGACAATTACATTCCTTTCAAAGCAGTTATTTAACAGGTTACTCAATTTGATCCAAATCAGGATAAATATGCTTCACCATTGGGAGTCTGCAACACTTGCAGGCTTTAGGTAGAGATGCAATACTAGCCCAAAGCTATTTCACTGACACTGGTGTAAGCACATCACCTCCTGAAATCTTCTTCAGAAGTTTATTGAAGGCAGTGTCCCACCCCAGGGCAGAAACAAGAGAGGAGTTCAGTGGATGCCCACCAGAGATAAGCTGGGGTAACAAACAGCCACATGTGCCCTGAAGTAGTTACCCCAGGTAGACCTTCAAGCCCCAGTGGCCAAGCAGCCTTGTTCCTCTGTTGTCAGCGCCTGCAAATCTGGATAAGGCAGGACTTGGGTCCTAATAACCCTGGCCCTGGGGTAAACAGTATTACACTACATTAAGCAGGGTGCCAGGGATGGGGGTCATGCAACATGTGTTGGTTTGATGACCAGGGTACTTCAGAAGCCCCCAGGAAAATCTGCTTTAATGTTGGGGAACAAATTTCTGTTCATTAGTGCTCCAAGTCACAGCAGATCATTAAATGGGTTCTCTGTCTAGAAGGGACTCATCCCAGGAGACAGAATAGTGGGATAATGATAACACTTTGTACAGATGTCAACCTTGAGACTTGCTTGTTTAGATTCAGGTATTACTGACATCTGCATTTAATAATGGACATGCATGTTTATTATGATAAATATTCACTAATGCTGTTAACATGTTTCTTAATAAATCTAAAGTAGCATGTTTATTATGACATATATTGACTAATCCATTCAATATGTTTCTTAATAAGTTGTATTTTGCATGTTTATTATGAAAAAAATTTAATAATCCTGTCAATATATTTCTTAACAAATCTGCAGTAGCAAATGGATTTAAAACAGTAGAATTTAGCTAATTTAAACGTGGAACATTTTATTTAAATTGTCATTAATTGAAAATTGTCATAAACATGGAATTTTTGGCAATGATCATCTGGTACTTTTGCTAAATACATTTTACTGGGTAATTATTTTGAGCTAACATAGTTTTGTAGCATAATCTAACAAGTATAGTTCCAAGGGAGGTTAGTTGTAGCCACAAACCATATAGTGTGTTCCACAATGGCTTTGTAATGAGCATATCCATAGGTAATTTATTTAGTGTTGTGTTTTATTTTAATATTCTAATTATATCCAGTTTCAGAATGTAAGCAGCAGGATAAATAAAATAGTTGTGTGATCCACATTACTGCATGTAATCCTCTGTTATAAGCTGCCGTGTCCCAATAAATACCATCTCCCCTGAGTAATGTTTGGCTGCATGAATCCTCAATCTGTTGTAATTTGTCCATAGTCTGTTGCAATCATAGTAAATTAAACCCAATCAGGAAATCCAAACATGTCTGACAATAAAAACAAGTGCCCATTCAAATGCCCTGCAGGTATTTACTCCCAACGAAAGGTTCCCACTTCATTTCCAACCAGCCCGGGGAAGACAATGGTCAGGAAGAATACCAGCCAACTGACTGCCCCAAGGGAGTCTGTCCCCAACCTCTCCACCCTGGTTGCCCCAGGGTATTCCTAATTACACCCAGCCAAGGATGACTCTCATTAAACTCATGGGAGAACTCCCTATTTACTGACAATGTCACAGCCATTGAACGGGTGTCAGGGCTTGACTCTGGGGTAAAGTGTGCAGAGTTTGTAGGCAGAGCTGGGGTGATCATGAGAGCAGGGTTTGTTGAGGGTAGGGTGTGACTGAAGGGTGCTTGCTGACAGTGGATGTATAGACTTAGTGGTGTGGTCTTTAGTGGATTCATTGGCTATCAGAAGGTGAAGGTGTGTGGAACAAGGAATCTCTGGCAGTGAGTGGACATAGCTGTACTCCATAATACCACGACTATGTCATTAGGTTTCTGGGTCATACAGGAGAGATGTCCAGTGTCACAACAATATCTACTGGTTGGTGCTTCTGACATCATCTGCAGTCTGGTAGGTTTTTATATTTAATTTCACACTATCCAGAATCCAAATAGAGGATTCACACATGTTGGCGAAGTGTTATTTTCTCAATTTTAATGTAACATGGAAGGTAAGGGACAATCTCAAATGTCATTGTATTGTCATACCTGTCTTGCAATCATCCCTAAGGCTGAGGGAACTCCTCATTGATGTTGATCTCGAAGTAATGAAGATAGTTATTTTCATAAAAGCATCAAATGTTGGAATATAAAAATATAACTACAAACTAAAGAGGGTGTTTTGATGATTGTACATCTAGTTAATTGAAAATATTGAAAAGTGGAACATGTGAAAGGCTTATTAGCATAAGCTAATTTATGTGAGCTAGATTTTTGCTACAGAAAAGTTGGTGAAGTTTTGTGTCATTGTCTCGTGTTAGAGAAATAAGTTGTCCATATTTTTTAATAATGTCGTATTCCTAGGGCAATTAAAGAGTTTCACATAGAGTACTAATTGCATTAGCAAATAATATTTTTTACTAAGCTGTGTAGTTTTGTATATTCACCAAAAATAAGTTGTGTTTTTACATTTGAATACGAGAGAGAGACACAGTGAAACCAATTATTTGCTGTTAATCATTATTTGTTTTAAATCTAGAAAATGTCAGAACAATTGCTAGCACATAAACAGTTTGTCCCTCTATAGCTTCTGTTATTGGAAAAACCCGTTGACTCAAAGCAGTAAACAAATATTAGCATGTAGATATTCAGTAGTCATTACACTGATACACCTGATACCTGGTCAACTACAATTTAGCCATGGGGAAGAATTTGCATGAGTGAAAGTGATCCTGCTGGGCTTACAAGGCTACTACCTGAATCAATTGGACAACTGGACCGGTGGTCATGGGTCATGCACAGGGTAATAAGTTAGTGCAAATTGTGGGAATCTGATCGCACCGGTGCGGATGTCCATACCTGTCCCTCCTCCGGGTGGCTGCCTGTCTCGCCCAGTTGAACTGTGACAAACATCATTCGGAAGTTGTGGGCAGGGTGCTGCCCTGTTGACCAGTGACATCACACCCTGCTGGGGCAAGCTCTAGTGGGGGGTGTTATGGTGTCTGGGAACCCTGCAGGATATTCTCAGTGGTTATGGTATCTCTCAGTGTGTGTTGTTGAATTAGTAGTGACAGATGTTTGTATGGGAATGTTGTACAGGTGAAGTTCTAGGTATGAACACTAGGGGAGAGGGGAGAGGAGAGAGGAGAGAGGAGAGAGGAGAGAGGAGAGAGGGGAGAGGGGAGAGGGGAGAGGGGAGAGGAGAGAGGAGAGAGGGGAGAGGGGAGAGGGGAGAGGAGAGAGGCGAGAGGAGAGAGAGAGAGGGGAGAGAGAGAGGAGAGAGAGAGAGGGAGGAAGAAATGGGATGAGAGATAGAGAGGAGGGGAGGGGGAGAGGGTGAAGGAGAGAGGTGGAGAGAGAGAATGGGAGAGGAGAGAGTATGAGCAGGTGAGGCAGAGAGGAAGAGAGTGTGAGGGAGAGAGGGGGAGAGGGGGTGAGGGGAGAAATGAGATGAACAAAGAGGGTGACGGGGTGAGGGGAAGAGATTGAAAGAGAGATAACGGGAGATAGGGAGAGAGGGGTGAGGGGGAGAGATGAGATGGAGAGAGAGAGATGAGGGAAGAAAGAGGCTGAGGGGTGAGGTAGAGAGGGAGTGAGGGCGAGAGAGATGAGGGGAGAGAGAGGCTGAGGCATGAGAGGGAGAGAGAGAGGGGGAGAGAGAGGGAGAGAGGGAGAGGGGAGAGAAGGTGAGAGGGTGAGAGGGAGAGAGAGAGGGGGAGAGAGGGGGGAGAGAGAGGGAGAGAGGGAGAGGGGTGAGAGGGTGAGAGGGTGAGAGGGAGAGAGAGAGGGAGAAAACCAAACGTGTTAACAAAATAGTACACAATAGTTTTCAAAATGCAAAGCTTCACTGCCTTCAAAAAAATATTTGAATGCATTTTTAAAAATCAGCCATTTACGTATGAGTGGATTAGTTAGTAGGTGGGTTGACAGATGGACAGTTAACTAGAGGCAGATGGCTGATCCAGAGACTAGACCAACCTCAGTAGTCATCCTGTTATTGCACACTATTATGTTTACACTGTTGTTAATGCTAATATAAAACATACATGATCATACATGATCATACATGATCATACATGATCATGATCATACACGGAGTGGTTAGCATACATTATCAAAGTAGATTTATATGCACAGGAGATTAACATCTCAACAGTATATTGTACTACATGATGTACATATATGAGTGTCTGGATTTATACTGTAGTGGGAGATTACTACTGAATATTTGAGTGTGTAGGTAAACATTATACTGTAGGTATAAACATGTCTATTTCATAGCATCAAACAATGTATCTATGTTGTGCATATGTACTCCATAAATCAATTGTTACATAGATTAACATTATTGACTGCAAGGAAAGCTATCTTGCAGAGTTTACCTGTTTATTAGAAAGTATGGATGATTTGTGTAAAATTTGGAATGCACCAAATTTATGTCAGAAGTTGTTTCCAACTCTGAGTTCTGTTAATATAAAAATATACAGGATCATATTAGAAATGATTATTCCCATTATTAAAGTAAATGTACATAAAATAAGATATCATAAATATATATTGGATATTTGAATTTGTCTGGGATAATAGACACTATACTGTAAGTAAAAATAACTTTTTTTAAAGGATCAAACATTGTTTCTATATAATTGTATACGTGACTCAGAAATCAGTCATCACACAGATTGGAATTGACTACAGAGACAGATAAATCTTAGATAATTTACTGTGCCAGTCCCATACCAAACATTTACTTATGTAACTGAATACACAGACAGTTATATCCAAGGTAGTTTCCTACACTGATCTATTACCTTAAGTTATTTACACAGTGATAAATTTCCGGTTCTGTGAACATGAACAGTGAGTCTTATCAAAGGATAGCTTACAAAGGTAACATTTTCTTTTAAGATTTGTTCCCAATCTGAGGTTCCAACAACATGGGAATGATCCCACCATCTTCCTGTTTATCCAGAATTCCAGGGAGCAGAGGACCAGGACTTCTGCTCCCTGTTGAGGGGTGGTTATGACACCCTAGCCTCAGGGCTTTATAAACACCACACACATTTAGTCAACCAGCATGTTACTTGGCAATTAAAACACAGCCCCAGGCATTAAACTATGCCCTTCTGCTTGCTTGGTATGTTCATGTAGATGTGAAATTTCCCAAGGGAAAATTAAGAATTTTAGGATATTGATAGACTTGTATCACCAGTTTAATTGTGAATGTGCATAAGTGCATTTATATGTGCATTCACGCGTATGTGCATATATGGGATATTCATTTTATTTATAAATGTTTCCGTTTATTTATAAATGTTTCCCGCAACAAAATCTACAGAAATTTAAATCACATCTCTGTCTCTAAACATTGGAAGCAAAATGTCTAATTTACTCCTCCGTTTGAAACCTCAATTGCATCCTGCGTAACTCCCTTTGGTGTAGGACAGTGAAATAATTTCCCCGGAACGTGAGCTCATCATTGGAAACCTCTGCAGATGCATTACTCCCTCTGGTGTTGGGTGACAAGTTTACTCTCACCCTACAATGGGTGTGACAATCAGGGGTGGAGTGGATCATGTAACTAGTCTATCAGAGCAGGTAAATCAGACTGCATTGTTCTCAGCTCCCTCGTGGGACAATTACTTGAGGCAACCACACGCAACCTTCACTCATTCGATCTGGGAATTCTCCACGTCGCGGTTGGTGCCTTCTGGATCTCAGTGGTCATTTTCCGACTGGACGCATTGTCAGCGGGAATCACTTGTGAGTCTTCACCGGTTATATGCTAATTTGGCCAGCTAAGATCAACCAATTGTGTGGCAGGTACCGCCTACCTGTGCCGGTGCAAGGTATAGTTGAACCATGTGTGTGATCAGGCATAACTGCTGACATAATCGCAGCAGGAGATCTGAGCTTTCAATGACTGCCTGAGGGATATCAGTTACTGTGGTGATTATCTACAAGCGGGCTTTGAAAGGGAGAGGAAGTTTGGTGGGTGGGGGGATCTACTGATACCTGAAGTCTGGCGACACTTTAGCATTCAGTGTGTTGTGCAGTGGATGCCACTTGAGTTGTGGCTGTGATGCAGTGTGAGGAGTTGGGATGTACCTGTTCAGTGCATGGATGTGACACTGGCTTTGTGTTGAGGTGGCAGTCTTTGTGTTCTGGTGAGTAGACATCATGCAAACAGCACTTAAGGCCACTTGTAGCTGTGAGTGTTTTTGTTGGGAAGATGTGTGTGGCAATTGATGAGCTGGACTTGGTGTGCCTTGTGAGTCTATAGTACTGGAAGCCACATGTGTCTGGGTCGTTTCTCTGATGCTGCTGCTGAGGCAGGAAATGAATGTTCAGAGGCTTCTGCTACTGGTCTGCTACTGGTTTGCATCCTCCTCCATTTTTATGATTGCAGCAATGTATGTCAGTAATATGTATATGAATTATTAGTTCTATTAATGCTGTATGACTTGAAGGACTCATCAGTTATGACTTTATGTTGATATCAAACAACACTGGAATATAATGCAATTGTAAAATGTAAGTATGAATGGGGAAAGTTCGACATAAGTATTTTATATACTTCAACTTTCCCAATTTCCACTTGTATATATTTTATTGGGTTGTTATTTTTCATTGTTTTGTTCTTAGTGTCGGTAAAAATTAATTCAATTAAAAATTCATCAACTTTCTTAATTGTTTTTATATAATTAACAGTGAACATGCAATAAGCAGTTGCAGTAATTATTAGTAAAGCAGGTGAGATAACATTATTGAAAATTGTTTTCCATTATTTTCAGTGATAAACGTTAGGGTAGTGATTGTGACATTTATTATTGTTTCTTGAATAATCGCATTTGTATACATATTTGTGTATATTTATCAATGCACATATTTATGTGATTCGTCGTTTATGCATGGCAGATGATTTCCTCATGGATATTTTGTTTCGCCTTAAAGTGAAACGTCTAAAGTTTGTCAACATATTATACTTGTGGTATTAATAAGATGCCGGAGTTGCCAATTGTCAGTTTTATCTGTAGTCATTCATTGTGAAGCAGTTGTGGGTAGGTTTAGTGTCTAAACACAAGCTTTTAGTTAGCAGATATGGAGTCACCTTCTGAGAGACAATGGTATATCAGTTATTGTCTAAAAAGAGAAGATTCTGGTTCATTTCATGATTGGATTTCTAGACTTCACACAAGAAATCTTCACACCGTTCTTCCCAGCATGCAATGGGCTGTATATTAAACTTAAATTTTTAAAAGAAAATGTTGCGAAAAACTAAAATAAAATAATAGCACTTGGGTTTCCTACTAGTACTATCAAAGTAGATACTAAAATAACAACGGCCTTCATATGGATGAACCAATTTAACTAATGATGTGTTTCTTTTGTTGCAGACTGATATAACTTTGTCACAAGTTCTAGCATCTAGAAGATCTCTTAAGAATATGTCACAGTAGAAGTCTCCAGCCACATTGACCAGCTACACTCAACCATGTGGACTATTAATTTCTGTCTCCTGATTGTTGCTATGTCATCATCATTTGGTGACACTGTCAGTGACACATTGAAGTACAGTGTCACAGAAGAATCACCTCCAAACACACTCATCGGAAACATTGCCGTTGACGCAAAACTCAGCAGCATTGATGGTGGTGCCATCTTGCAGGATATCCAGTTCGGCTTGCTGTCCCAACATGACTTGGCTGCAGCGGAGTTCACAATTGATGAATCAAATGGCATCCTCCGTACTGCCAAGAGGATTGACCGTGATGTAGCGTGTCCATCACAGGAAGTGTGTTTCATCACCATTGATGTCGCCATCGTGAAACCGATACAATACTTTCGTGTGATACCTGTGCAGATTGAAATTCTCGACATCAACGACAACAGCCCAGATTTCCCGCAACCGGAGATAACCATTCAGTTCTCGGAATCGACAGCGATTGGGAAGAGTGTAGGTTTGCCATTTGCTTCTGATATCGACAGTCCCGAGTTTGGAGTGGTTCAGTATGAAATGCAGCCAAGTTCAGCAGAGTTCGAACTGAAGGTTACGCATGATGGAAACACACAGCAACCCAGCGGCCTCGAACTTGTGTTAAAGACGATGTTAGATCATGAGAAACTTGATGTATATCAGGTAACCATATGGGCATTTGATGGTGGAAGTCCTTCGAAGTCGGGACAGTTGATTATTAACATCAATGTGGATGATGCCAATGATCACAGTCCGCAGTTTGATAGTAACTCATACAGTGTTGACGTTCACGAGGACATCACCGTCAATACGACTATATTTCAAATGGAAGCCCATGATGCTGACGCTGGAGTGAATGGACGCATTTTTTACAGTCTCAGTGCACGGACCGTGGCCGTTGATGGACAGTTGTTTGGAATCATAGCAACAACTGGGGACGTGTACCTCAAGTCAGCTCTAAATTACGAGCACACTTCAAAGTATGAGTTAGAAGTGAAGGCACATGACGGAGGTTTTGACTCGGAATCAGCCAACGCATTGCTTACGATCAACGTCCTTGATGTCAACGATAATGTCCCTCAGATCACGGTGAACACCTTGACCGAAAGTAATGTTGCCGAGATTTCCGAACTGGCACCAGTCAGGACGTTTGTCGCACATGTCTCAGTGTTTGATGCTGATACTGGATTGAATGGGAAGATGGTGTGCATGATTTCGCATCCCACCTTCCAGTTGATGAGTCTCTCTGAGAAACAATACAAAGTCACCACATCGGGCAGTTTAGATCGAGAGACAACGGACACTTACTCGGTGGAGATTCAGTGCAAAGACCTTGGGTCACCCGCCTTGACCGGGGTGCATAACCTCATGATAAAGGTCATGGATGAAAATGACAATGCTCCTGTGTTTTCACAAACAACATATCAGATATCCATTCCCGAAAACAATGCAATTGGAGCATATGTACTCCAGGTTAACGCCTCAGATAGGGACGCCGGTAGAAATGGCCGCCTTCACTACAGCCTGCGTAAAGGTGCGGTGTCGCGATTTGTGCACATTGACACCGAAACCGGCATCATCCGAGCGGCTGCCCAACTGAACTATGAGGAGGTGAAGCGACTTCATTTCGAGGTCATCGTCATGGACAACGGCACCGAGGCACACTCTGCCACCGCGTCTGTGATTGTCTCAGTCGAGGATGTCAATGATGAACCACCTCAATTTACCATGCTGAATTACGTGTTCTACATAGCCGAGAACCGGCCTCAGAACACTACAGTAGGGAGGGTCAATGCTACGGATCGGGATTCTCCGATGTACGGTCAGCACACCTATTCTATCGTTGCTGAAGGAGTCAACTTCGCCGCTGCCAATGCTTTTTCGGTGAACCCACAAACAGGAGATATTGTCACACGCCTCCAGTTTGATCGAGAATTTCAATCGGTGTATTATTTCAAGGTCATTGCCATCGATACTGACTCACCTTCATTGAGTGCCTCCGCCAGTGTCACAGTGCATGTCACCGACACAAATGACAATTACCCAGTGATTTTATATCCATTGAAGACGAATAATAGTGTCACTATATCAAGTCATGTGCCTGTGGGGTACGCGGTTTTTCGGGTCCAAGCTATTGATGCGGACATTAAAGAGAATGGCAACCTGACATATCACATCTTGTCAAACGATGACACATTCTCAATTAAGCCAATCAGTGGCATCATCGTTACAAATACGGAATTAAACAACATCAACTATAAAAAGTATGATTTAATCATCGATGTCACAGATCAAAGTGTTTTGCCAAAACAGACAACTGTCAACTTGGAAATCATCGTCAATGCGTCGATTCCATACACGGAAAAAAGTACTCAGCCAAATGACACTGCTACAGTTCATCGCCAGAACCTTATCATTATCGTTACCGTTGCAACCACTTCTGGGGTCATCATGGCAGTGCTGATCGTGGCGATCATCATCCTGAAACGGCATGATGGGAAGGATGGTGTAGCTGCCAAGGGTGGCTATGCTGGAAACGGGTGGCGCAAGAAAACGGCACGGGAAAATGGGATCAACTATTCGATGTCATTCAGGAACGGTGAAGTCGCGAGAGATACTCCAAATCAGGTTAGCATCATTTCAGCATTCGTGCATTCACTTATATGATTGATTAAAACTCTTTGTTGAGTTCCTTTTAAACAACGTATTCACAGAAACCCAATCTATTCTAACATCATTACCACCCAAATGTGGGTTAATGAAATATAATGTTCTTAGTATAATTTAACTGTTATCTACATACAAATGTTGATGTTGTCATTCTGTATATTTGTTATGTGAATACATTCAGTATATGACCGTCTGTTGACAATTTGTTGCTAACAATGTTAAAAATTAATTTGTCGGCTTGAACACTACATACATAAGTGAAACAAAAGTCATGGTTTTGGGGCCATGCACCTAGAAGAAATAACAAAAACTAATCATGTGCAACTAAAATCTAAAAACTAAAACAAGAATATCACGCCACTGGCTTCCTCTGTGCTCTTCCTCCTTGTTCCCTGCTGTACAGGGGTGAGGGTGAGGGTAAGGGTGAGGGTGAGGGTGAGGGTGAGGGTCAGGCACAGTTACAGTATTGTCGAGCCACTCTTTCTGTTCTGTCTTTCTATAGTTTTCTATTGGCTGCCCTCCTCTCTTCATCTTTCATCCTTCCCCGATCTTCTCATATACCTCGTCACTCAGAATGTATTCTAAATTTAGGAGAATCTGGTCATTTCTCTGAATGACCGAGTGTGACCGATAAGCACATGCACAGTTCTATAAAATCGGGGTGACCAGACTAAATGGACGAACTAATGCACAGACTCAAACAAACATGTTATTTTGCCAGAAATAAGGCTAGTTTAGTAACAAATGCTAAAGTATGTTACAGACATAGAGTTTGGATGTAAATAGCATGGCCATATCCTATTGGCAAGAATAGGAATAGGTGTATACAAAATATTTTCATTTAGCAAGTGAATATTGCCAGAATGCCGCACTCGTGACGTAGTGTTATCTAACAGTATGGCTTGGCCCATGACGTTAAGATGTTGTGTGTTCAACAAGGTTTTCTTAGTAAACCACTGGCGTGATATTCGTAATTGTAGTTACAAATGGTTAGTTTTGATAACTTTTATGGATGCATAGGCCAAAAACCATGACTTTTGTTTTGCTTTAACATTGTCTGGCAGTGTGCATTGAGATGTTGCTTGTGATGTATGTGACAGATGGCTGTGTGGAAACAAGCGGATATTCCAGATGATTAAATTTCCCAGTCACTGGAGACCACTTAGTGCTTACCTAGAGGTTCAGCAGCCAACCAAACCAGAGTTGCATAACCAGTGTTAATGACTGTTATCACTCTGGTGTGGTGTGGGTGGCTGTCCACTGGGATTTGACTGTCATCTGGTGTCTAATAACTGGTTTGGGGACAGGTCACCATTTTAGTCCCATTGTTGGCCATTTCTGAAAACTACTGTAAACTTGGTTCTGCCAAACAGCACTGATTTGTATGATATCACATTTAATGTACAATCCATATTTTATAATGTTCGAAAGTTAATGGTATGTAAATCATGATTGTGGCCTGGCTCCATCCAAGGGACCATTGTCAGACTGAGGGACCTATGTCAGACTGAGGGACCTATGTCAAACTGAGGGACCTATGTCAGATTTGGAGACCTATGTCAGACTGGGTGACCTATGTCAGTGAGATAGTGGGTTCTTAGTGAGTCAGACTGTACGTGGGTCATGGGACCTCTATGTGTGATTGTATGATTCAGGGAATTATCATGTTGCGATATTTTGGTGTGATTGATATTTTAAAATGTAACTCGTTATTGTCACTGAGTGTATTCAGTGAAGGTGTGTTGTTTTGAAATGTATCATATTACTGACCAATGGCAGATGTCAGACCAGTCGTGACCATTTTATACAAATATAACGTAAGCACAAGTAATCGGAGTAGACAAATTTACTGGTGTGATGTACACACACACAAACACACACACACACACGGTCAGTGTAAAAACGATTAATATGACAGATAAAAATATCTAGGATTGAATGAAGCAATAGATACGCACGTCCGCTTCCAAATGTGTCTGTATTTCTGTAAACCTGACTGTCCTTGGTTCTTCCTCAGACATATTGATTCTTTCTGATTGCAAAATGATACATTGTATTCTGGTTGGTTGAAATACCCATATTTGTAAAGCAAAACTAACTAACTTTTATATGTGTACTTGTGCAGCTAATGCAATATGTATAATTATTTGTTTAGACCAGACTGTTAATCTGTCAGGTGCATCACATTTGTGTTGCTGTTATTAATAGGAAAATATATCTTATAAAACTATGCACAAAGTATAGGAGAAAAACGTATTGGGAGACAAACTGTTACTGAAAGCTGTAATTATATTGATGAATCGATTAATTACAAACAACAGGGTGCTTACAGTTCATTAACATGTCAGGATACTACAGAGGTCATCAATACAAAAATCAAAGGGAACCAGTTATTCAGATTACCCCATTCTAGTCTCCCTGGGGTGGTATCACTGCCAGGGTTAATTTGCCCACTGCACAGACTTCAAAGAATGTTTGCAGAAGACTGCATCAAATGACCACTATCAGTGAAAAGTAGTGAGGAATTTGGCACTTCTTTAATGGGTCATCATCTTGTTGATAGTACCCCCCCCCCCAGATACAGAGTAACTAATCTTTGGTGTAAACTACACAACTGTGAATTAAATAGGCTAGTTTGGACCATTGGAATGAATCAGTAGCATATGAAGTACATTCTACAGAAACAGCCTCTTAGACATGAAACATACAATGATCATCTTGGGGTGTGGGGTGGGGGGTCCATGAATATCAAATCATTAATTATTGTTGCAGAAAAAATTATAAACAACAACATTTTATTTTTAATAATACTTTGTAAATAAAGAGATGCATATAGTATAAAGCAAATACATGTATTTTAAATATGTTGATGTGATATTCTTAGGGTACTTTGTCTCAAATCTATACAATAAAACATGTTATATTTAAGATAAAACATTATGAAAATATACTTAAAGTACCCTGATGACTAATACTTTTCGTGTATATATGAGTGTAACACATTTGGTGTTTTGTTTTTCTCCGCAAAGAGCTGACATGAAAGTTTCAGAGCAATGTGGGATTACTGCTTCGAAAGGAAATCAAATTCTAGGGCTAATTAGGAGAACTATCACGTATAAGGAGAAACAGCTAATTGTACCCCTGTACAAAGCAATAGTTAGACCACATTTAGAATATTGTATTCAAGGTTGGAGGCCATATCGTAAAAAAGATATAGACAAGCTAGAAAGAATACAACGAAGAGCAACTAAAATGATTCCAGAATTGAGAGACCTTAGTTACGAAAGTCGCTTATTACAATGTGGTTTGACAACACTAAAGACTAGGAGACTAAGAAGAGACCAAATACAAATTTTTAAAATAGTGAATGGTTATGAGGATGTTGACAGGAATATGTTCTTCAAACTTAAAGAAGGCAGTAGAACCAGAGGGCACAAAGCAGCATTAGTTAAGGAGCAGTGTAGGTTGGACATGAGAAAGTACTCTTTCTCACAGAGGGTGATAAATGAATGGAACAAACTGCCAAATGATTGTGTTAATGATAGTAGTGTGAATATGTTTAAAAATAGAATTGACAGATATTTGATAAGGGCGGGCTACACATAGAGGAGAACATTGTTGGACTTTCGATAAGCCAATGGCTTCCTTGTCCACTTGCCATCTGGTACTTGTTTGGGATGGCAACCTTGTTAAATCTGGTTAAATCTTGTTAAATCTACATAGATAACTTACGTAATTAGTACGAAACTAGTTAAACAAAATGTAGAATATGTAGTGACTCCAGCCAAAGATGAATTCTGTAGTGATGAACTTAAATGCTTTTGGTCATTTAACCTTAATGACCACTACTTTCACACCTGCATGACAAATGACCAAAGCCCTGGACATGCAGGGTGATCATGACTTATTTATAAAGTAGCCATTGGAACATTGGATTTGCTTACATTGTTTACCACCACTTAAAGACACATTTGTGTTCTGATGGAGAAACAATTGGCAAACCACAGGTGTCAATGGACAAAGTGGCCACAGGAGAGAGACTCAGGCTTTCAGAACATGTTAATAGATTGGTAGTGATTTCCCCAAGGGAATTTAATGAAGCTGCATGTAATCTATCATGACTTTAAATAAATCAGTGAGGTTTTAATTAGTTTGCAGTCATGGGTGTCCTGGTATGCAACGTATGTAGTTTGCCTCATGATTTGATGAGTTGTGCTCTGTGTAAGTCACAAGTCAAAGTGTTTGGGATGTTTGCCAATAATACAGTAACCTAACCACAATCAAGTGCAGTGGTATATTTCAGGGGGGATTGGGGTATGGCCCCCCTTTTTGCTCTGGGATAACAAATGTTTCATAAAAAACCTGTAGCCCCGCTACATGGTAGCCTGGCAAACTAATGGAAGACTAAACCTGGCATAATTTAGAAAAAAATAAAATGTAAAACTATCAAAATAAGTAGCTGCCAAGCCAATAATAAGGGACAGCCATAATTAATGTTTAAGTATAACACAGTTGTAGACATATTTTATTTATATATACACCTTACGTTTGACAGCTGAATGGGCAGTTTCTCTTAGATATAAGACGAATATATAGCCAAGACGAATAAGAAAGAAATTTATAAACAGTCAAAATATATTAATGCATTGCTTTAATATGTTATCAAACACAGATATTGAGCTTTTTAATTCTGGGATGTAATTTAGCTTTGTTTAATCTGATTTGTTGTTTAGTGTTATTGTAATGCTAGTTTTACAGAGTATTGTTGTGAATAAGTCAACGATATTGGTTTTCTGTGTCTTCATTTTAGAATATTGACATAAATATATGTGATTATATAAAAAAAAATTATTTGTTTACTTCAGAGTGAAGAGACACCAAGCTCATATCATCAGTCGCATGTGATCCAAACGTCATTAGACCACAGTACACATGGCCCGTCTACATACGATGCAGCACCCCCTATGTACAGGGCGGACAGGCACTCTGAGGTGGGTCAATCATTAAGTCTGGTGCCCTCTTGAAAGGCTATTTCCTGTTCTTTTTATTGTGTTCAACAAAGCGTATGGCTTAGCCTATTGCACTTATTGCGCCGTTAACTATGGTTCCGGTAAAATAATATGGACATGTATGTAATGAAATAGACGAACAAAGGTCTGTATGGTATATCAAGATTTTTAATCTATGACATACAATAACATACAATGTATGATAAGAAATCAGTTGCAGACGAAGATATGTCTATCGAGAAATTAAGATGCCAATGAAGATATCAGTGAATGTGTTTAATTGAATCTGTGCCAAGATTCTTTAGTCTGAAGTCTATCAAGAAATAAAGATATCATGTTATCGTTGGTATGTATCTTTACGTGTAAATGTGTTTAATTGAACCTTCGCCAGCATTCTTTAGTCTGAAATCTATAAAGAAATAGAGATATGAATGCATTATCAAACCTTTCATGTCTACATGTAAGTATATGTTAATTGAACCTTTGCCAGGATTTTTTAGTGTGAAATCAATCAAGATGTAAACATATCATAAGTTTGCGTCTTCACATACAAGTGTGTACAGTTGAACACATGCCAGGGTTATTTAGTCTGACAGAATTTTATTTGCATGCTCAGTGATAGATATGTGTGTTTGGTTAACTACTTGTGCATTATATCTATATAAGATGAAGATGTTTTTACATAGTTTCCATTCTCTCAGGCCATTTGGTTGTTGGCACTATTTTCTCTCAGTGGACCACCCCGTCTCTATGCGATATATCGAAGAATGGCTGTAGATTTATGTCCAGCTGTTTGTGCTTTGGGACCTAACATTTTCGGACCTGCCATTATGTTGCTTTCAAGTGTGCCTACATAAAATTACATTAAATTTAACTACTCAGGAGAGCCATGCTGCCACATTAGCAGATCCATTTACGTTAAAAGAGAAAGTTGAGAAAGACTGGCATCCATTAAAACATAACATGATCTCCTAACAGGGCAGAACTAAACAGTGTGACTGAGGCAACACTTAAGAGGTCCTGTTCTTGCAGTAAAATACCCATACCTCCCGAGGGGGTTGTATTTCAGAACAGCTGGACCTTTTTGTACAGATCGAACACCCCACGCCTAATATTGATATTTCAACCCCCCACTTTTTCATGTGAATTTTTTTAATAGTAACTAGATAAGGAACCATGATAGCATCAAGTTAAATTCGTTTGCCAAATAGCTGATAAAAACTTCTCAGAGTGCATCATCTATTGTAACTTGATCCATGTACTGACAGGTATATTGTCAGGAAGAACAGCATCATCTTACAATCTCCTGATGCACTGAGAGGTGCTGTTGGCAGGTGCATTAAAGTTAGGCTGTGACACACCTTTGTGGTCATACCGATACAGTCTGCTCGATAAAAGTGTGGGGGATACTTTACTAAGGTATTACTTCCTTTTGTTAATGCATAAGATTCCATCAGTTGGTTAGAGCAGTTCACCCTTACAGCCTCTAAAGACTGTCAACATCATCTGATTTAATGGTTTCTACGTGTGTTTAGTTTCTGGTTTATCAGTGTTAGTCTCTAAATACAAGTGATGTGTATTGGGATTGCCAGATACTACAGTCATTGATTCTACCATTTGCACAGATTATGTGTAACATTTTACCCCTCTTCCCCAAAAAAAATCTTACATGATAGAAAACTGCTTAGTGATACTGTGCTGGTCTATCTTTTCTACTAGAACACACAAAAGTCCCTAAATTTTCTGTGACTAGCTAAAGTCAAGCTGAGTCAATATGATGATGTGATTTCGTGTCATATTAAGTGGGGCCTGTTCAGTCCATCAAGTCATGTACTTGATCCTCTGTCCATGACGTGGGATCATCTATACCATAAAGTTATGTGATCCTCAGTTCATGATGATTGTGATCCTAGTTGTCCATGGCATCTTATAATCATCACTGTCCTCTGGTCCTTAGACTATAAAGTTACATGATCCTCAAAATATGAATTTACATGATCCTATGACCATGATCCTCAGTTCAATATGATCCATGATCCTCACCCCTTGCTCTTCCTCCAGGCTCACATGATGGAGCAGGAGAGACTACACGACTCAGCGGAGACAGTCAGCTCGAGTGACGCTTCCAACACTGATAGTGGTCGCGGACCAAGTGAGGAAGGTGACTCTAATGGCTTCAAGAGACCACCAGGTGGGGCTCCAGTAGTTTTTTTCACATCTACCTTGCGACGGCCTGTTCAGCATGAGTCGTGTATCTGCAAAACGTGTTAAACTACAAACTGAAGAGAATTTAATTAAGAATGGTTTTGTGCTGCCATCTAGTTGGTAGTGGTGGAGGTAAAAGAACTTTGCATAAATTTTTTTTTTATAACTTTGCTATAGACTGATGAAATACCGGTTTTACTAGTTATTGCATAGCAACATGCTGCACAAAAACATGATTTATATCAAAACCCACAAAATGGACATAACGCATTTTGCAGATATTAAAACGCCTCATACGAATAAATCACAGAAGAAATTCTAGGAATAATAAGATGGTAAAATATATATATATATATATATATACAGTTTTTTAAACCTACTCTACTTTTTATAGGTTTACTAGGCAAGTAAACATTTATAATTTTAGAAAGCAAAAAAATTGAATTTAAATAAGTAAATTTAAATGAAATTCCATTTAAAATATGCACACAGGTATAGCATTATTCTGGGTTTTATATAATTCAGCAGTTTGAGCAGTGATCTTGGTGTAGCAGGCTGCATACAAAAAGTTACCCACTAATGTGTATATTAGAAAATTTTTTATTTAAATAATTTGCTATTTTTCTTAGATAAAGATCTTTGCATCCAATTGTCCAATCTCTGTATTATTTCATCAGATGGAAGCACAAATGTGTGAATAAAATTCTCAGCAAACCCCCTTCTTCAACATTTTTTGAAATTATTTCCATATACCGGTATATGGAATCCATTTATGGTCATTTATAATGTTAATGATATTTTATGTATTTTGCTTTACCTTTTCAGGTTATACGAACGCATGTCGGGGTCAGTCTAAGGAAGCTACACACATTGGTATGGGAAGTTACAGGGTATCGGCCCAGTCGCCAAAACCAGCGCCCCGCTACAAAGACCAGCGCCACCTACAATCACACAGTACAGCGACTGAGATTGACCCGTATTTACGAGAACCAAAAACATCCCGGTGCATCTCAACAGTGGGTAGTAACCCAGAAAGCCTGCACAACTCAGGCCATTGCCAAGCGAGGAACAGTTTCCATGGTGACACCATGCAAGACAGTCATCGCCATGGCAACACACATCGAACTGCCAACAGTTTCCATGGCAACACTCCAGGGAGCTTAAGTTCTGTTCATTCTCAGTGTGTTGCTCAGTCAGGACAACAGCATATGGCAGGGAGACAAACTTCTCCATTGAAGCATCATGCTGTAATGAGGCAACCAAACTTGAGAGACATTGCTGAAATCAATGAAGACCGACAAGGATGTACAATGGAAGTTTGTCAGAATGTCGCTGGAGATCATGTGTTCCAGGGCGTTATTGTATAATAAATAAACTTACCCAACAGGGAGGCAAATTTTTCCATTGTAGCCACATGCTGCATTGAAACAGCCAAACTTAAGACACATTGCCAATATTTAAAATGACAGACAAGGATATATGGAGCTTTGTCATGACGTTGCTGGAAATCTTGTAAAAAATGTCTTGGGTGTTATTATGAAAAATATTAAGTCACCTTCAACTGGATTAATGTATTTGGCATTCAGTTTTGTCCCAAGGGGAAGCCAACTGACACACTCACAGGATTCACAAAACAACCTTAATATTCTGTATGGTTAAGGAAGTTATGCAATATTCTAATCATTGACTGGTAAAAAATATGTTATTTTAAAGCTGCTTCCACTTTTTAATAAAACTGTGCATACTTTTGTTAAAGCAAATCATCAAGAGAATTGATTTTGATAATTAGATCAGGCAAATTACAATAGTGATTAGCCTCAAGTTGACATCCAATGATTTCATCAAAACTAAATAGTAAATTTGCATAAACAAGCTAGCGTATCATTGTGAACATTAGATAGTTTTGATTTTTCGCAAAATTATTCTAAAATGATATGGGCAAAAAATTTAATTGTGGAGCAGTTTCAATGTGAACATTATTTTTCACTTCCTCTGAATAATCTTTGGATGTAGACAGTCTTTATTGTCCCAATAAAATATATGGTGTCATTGGTATAGGGATTTGGATACGAATT
Organism: Lamellibrachia satsuma; assembly: GCA_033239005.1. Lineage (NCBI taxonomy): Eukaryota > Metazoa > Annelida > Polychaeta > Sabellida > Siboglinidae > Lamellibrachia > Lamellibrachia satsuma. Next base: position 2,894,948 of record BSQZ01000011.1, read on the forward strand.
TGAATTTATGACAATTCCCTCTTGGAACAAAACTAATGAATGGAAGTTTTAAACAAGGAATGTCTGACAGCTTGATTAACATTAACTAAACATACTGCACCCAACAAACATCTGGCAGGTATTTCTGTGGCGTGCAAGAAGATATTACATACTTCAATAATTTGGTTACACTGGTTGGTATTCGAGCACAGTGATCAAAACGTTGGCAAAATTGTAATTGACTTGGTCAATTTAAAAGTGCAATTATTGTGAATCTGCTATTACTATTAGATTCACCTTAGAAATACTAGGATATGTGTTTAGTCAAATGCAGCATTTTTATTTATATTGATTGCTATGATTTTTGTGGTATTGTTTGTGTAGTATTAAATCTGCTAGTCATTTTAAATGTCAGTTTTAGGATACAAATGAAATGGACAGTTCTTAACATGTACATATTAGTGTAGTGTGGTGTGTAAATATCTTTGTTTCGTAAATAGTGTTGAATGTTGCAAGATAAAGCATGTTTATTGCCAAAATTGAACGATGTTCAGCTGTTTCTGTTGATTGATGCAAGCCGAGGGTAATTCAGCTGGTGTACACTGTATGTATTTATGTAAATATAAAGTGCAAGTACCGAAGTAATTTCATTGTTTTGTTTGTATGGATTGCAACAGCATGGAACACCACACATGGAACATCACACATGGAACATCACACATGCAATGTTGTGATACAACAGGCATAATATGGCATAATATGTGCGTGGTATCCATTAGTTTACCATGCTACCATGTAGTGGTGCAACAGGGTATATGAAAAAATCAAAACATTAAAGAAGGGGGGGTGGTCCAATGGCCCCCTCAAAATGCCATTGATTGGTGATCGTGCCTTCTGCATCGCTGCTCCTCGCCTGTGGAACAGTCTTCCCCATGAGATGCGAAAATGTGACTCTCTATACACCTTTAAAAGACTCTTAAAAACTATCTTGTTTAAACGCGCTTATTATTCTTAACTGTAAAATTTATTCGACTTTTAGTGGTATGTCCTATGAACTTGGATTTGCTGTTTTTTGTTTTTATTTATTTATCTATTTATTTATTTTTTAATCGTGACTGTCTTTAACTATGTTTGTGTCAACGCCTTTGAACAGGGTCACCTGGATCCATGACGCTCTAAAAGTGCTCTAATTATTATTATTATTATATAGTTAACACTAAGTGGCTATATGCCAAGTAATTTCTGCAGTTTGAAGATTCTCAGTGGGTCAAGACAATGGACAAGATGTGTTAAACAGTACCCCGATGTAGTGCTTTTTGCAGAGACAGCATACACCCCATATATAGCTCTCTCTCCGCTTTGTTTTTTGCTGATACCTTATATGCCTTCAGCCACACCACCATATATATATATTAGGTGGCGAGCCTTTCACTTTCCAGGTGAATTCTGGGGGAGATCATGCAGTAGTATGTCATGTGTAACTGAAATTTAACTACGTTTAACAGCCTTAAGATGCGGTTGGACGTATCATTTAGGAACCATACTACAAACTTCCACCAGAATTCAGGCCGCAAAGGGGAGGCCAAAGTGGGAGGCCAAAGGGGGAGGCCAAATGTGTGGTAAAGGGGGAGGCCAAAGTTGGAAGCCAAATGGGTGGCCAAAGGGGGAGGCCAGAGGGGAAGCCAAAGGGGGAGGCCAAATGTGTGGTAAAAGGGGGAGGCCAAAGTGGGAGGCCAAAGGGGGAGGCCAAAGGGGAAGCCAAAGGGGAAAGTCAAAGGGGAGGCCAAATGTGTGGTAAAGGGGGAGGCCAAAGTTGGAAGCCAAATGGGTGGCCAAAGGGGGAGGCCAAAGATGTGGCCAAAGGGGGAGGTCAAAATGGAGGTGCCAAAGAGGGAGGCCAAAGGGCTGGGGCAAAGGGGAGGTCAAAGAGGGATGCCAAAGGGGGAAGCCAAAGGGGAAAGTCAAAGGGGAGGCCAAATGGGGAAGCCAAAGGAAGGCCAAAGGGGGAAGTCAAAGGGGAGGCCAAAGGAGAGGCCTAAGGGGGAGGCTGATGGGGAGACCAAAGGGGGCTGTCAAAACTAGGGGAGGCCTAAGGGGGAAGTCAAAGGGGAGGCCACAGGTGAAGCTAAAGGGGAGGCAAATGGGGAGGCCTAAGAGGGAGTCCAAAGGGGGAGGCAAGCCTAATCACCGTTGCTACCATGTAGTGGTGCTGCAGAAAAATACAGGGAAAAAATCGCAATGGCCCCACTAAATACGTCACTGCTGGGGATGGGCCTGATTTTATATACATTTTCAGTGCCACAATTTTTGATGTCCTGTTATTCTAATTTGTTTTAATGTTGTTTCCGTAGGTGAAATATGCTGCATATGTTTTAATTGTAAGTATTACGCAAGCACGGATTTAAGGGGCTTACCCGACTTGCCATCCCCAAACTGGGATCAAGACTAATTTAATCTCCAATGACAATGCCAATGCAATGGCAATGCAATGGCAATGCAATGGCAATGCAATGGCAATGCAATGGCAATGCCAATGGCAATGAAGATCGAACTATATGCTATGGAAGATAAACTAATTGAAATTACGAACAGGAGAGGATTGATGTCTAGTGACTTAATGCCATAATGATAATCTGTTGAGACAAAGTCAAATCAAAGACAGTTAAAACTGAAATTCTGAACTGTGAAAGTGACCCCTCCCCTCCTGGGGGGGGGGTACTCCCTATACTGAGGTATACATGTATATGTGCCGCTCAAATGCCCCTGTTTTTGGCCATTTTCTATCTCTGTCCGTAGAAAATTTATATTTTCTCCCTTTGTGCCCCAATTAAACCTGATAATTCTCTCTTTCATCGAAGAGAAATGAAAACGTTCCGCCAGGGCCTACGGCTACGTACCTTACACTTAATAGATATTAGATAAATTGTTTAATAATTCTCTCTTGGAGACCCTAAATTTCTTGATTTCTCTCTCTCTCCCCCCCTCTCTCTCTCTCTCTCTCTCTCTCCCTCTCCCTCTCCCTCTCTCTCCGCCTTTGATATGGCAGTATCCCCCGCCCCCGCGCGGGCCTTCCCTCACCCGGGCCAGTCCTGAGATCCTGGATCTGCCCCTGTTAAAGTAATGCACATAGTTTTTCAAGTTATGGAACGTTTTTAATTGAATAAATAAATATGTTTCATATAAACTATGCTTGCAGCGCAATAAAAAATTTACAATGTTTTTGAGCTGCAGATTTGTCTGTTCTGCGTTTAATGGCGAAAATAGTGGCGCCACACTGCGCACAAGGTTGAACTAGTATAACCGAACTGTTACTGCCCTCTGTCTGTCCTCTCTGTGATGTTTGGTAAAGGAATATGCTAAACTATTGAGGATATCATATTTGAATAATCAGGTAAGGTTCGTACAAACACAATCTAAACTCAACAACAATCGGCATGCCAAAAGAAATATCATTGTATAATCTGACCAATAATTGTGAATGATGTTAACGTCACTGGCCGGTTAGCTCAGTTGGTTAGAGCGTCGTGCTAATAACGCGAATGTCGTGGGTTCGATCCCCATATCGGCCATAAAGACACTCTTTTTTTCTCTATCTCATGTGATGTGTTATTTTATGTTTTCACTTCAGCCTATGTTGTTCTTATTGTAAGCTTGTAATCGATGTAAAATTTATTAAATCTACGAAGTAATACGTCATAAATTATGTTTTATGATGCTATGTTAAAGGTTGGGACACAACATGCATCACGGGCCCTACACATATCATGCTCGTCCTTAGGGGAAGTTCGGGCGGTTCGAACCAACCCTTTTTTTGAGAAAATTTGCTTTAACCGCAACATTTGTCAGAAATCATCCCACAAATCTCTGTCTGATTGTGTATGCCCGACCCCCCTTTTCAAAACCCATAGGACGGGCCTGTTATTGTTAATACATTAATTGAATTATATGCATTTGTACATATTAGACACACTGAGCATGCTAATAATAATCTTATACACACTGAGCATGTTAATAATAACCTTATACACACTGAGCATGCTAATAATAATCTTATACACACTGAACATGCTAATAATAATCTTATACACACTGAGCATGCTAATAATAACCTTATACACACTGATCACGCTAATAATAACCTTATACACACTGAGCATGCTAATAATAATCTTATACACACTGAGCATGCTAATAATAACCTTATACACACTGAGCATGCTAATAATAATCTTATACACACTGAACATGCTAATAATAATCTTATACACACTGAGCATGCTAATAATAATCTTATACACACTGAGCATGCTAATAATAATTGTATACACACTGAGCATGCTAATAATAATCTTATACACATTAAGCATGTTAATAATAATCTTATACACACTGTGCACAATACTGTAGGTGTTGACATTTTTAGTTACCAAAGGGGACACATTTCCCGGATTGCTACATAACAAACAATTGTGAATTTGATATAAGTTATTGAATGGACTATGCAATAGTGAATAGCAATATATATGTAATGTGACTTCTACTTGATTGAATGATACACACACGTACGCACTCACGGACACACGCACGGAGATCAACATTTCAATGAATCGTACCATAGTTGTTAATTGCTCAAATAGCGCTGTGCCATAAAGATTTTAACACGATTATCATCCAAGGTAAAACAGTCAGATGGCAACTGAACCATGAAGTAATTGGATTATCGAGGGACCAACAATTTCTCGTCTCTGTGTAACCCGCCCTTCTGAGACATTTGTCAATTTTTTTTTAAACATATTCACGCTGCTAACATTTATAGTACTGGTTATTAACCAGTGGCAGTACACTAAACTTCACTTGTTTGTGAAGCTTTCACACGTCGTGATTAAATAATTTGTTTTTCAGTTATCGTCAGCAAATAACTCGCTGACTGAGTCATCTGTGCGAGCCCCCCCCCCCCCGAGGGTTGTTACGGTTGTAACAACTTACCCAAATACAATTGTAACAATTTGTCCCAAATACAATTATTGCAACTGAACGCACGTGGTCTGAATTTCAATTTATCTTCTACTTGGCATAACCCCATTATACTATATGGCATGTATGTTTCATTCACGAAAACATAAAAAGTGGCTGCGTGAGATGATATTATGTGGGCATAGAGCAGTTTTTGGCGATTAAAAAGTCGTTTGTATCCACACGTCGTTAATTCGTTTTCTTAACTCCCGATTTGGACAGTGTGTCTGCTGGTGGACTTCCAACCAACTACTGTCGATGACTCGATGGTGATTCCATATGTGTGTTATGTCTTCGTAAAACGACTCTGTAACAACTTGCCCCTGTATACGACTTGCCCCGACCTCCCCACAATAAAAAAATTTGAGTGTAGCAGTGACTCACGCAGGTTGCAAAAACACAACCACCTATTTGGTTTCACATCAGTCTAAGTCAACCTCTTTGTTTAGTTGCGTATTAAATTTGAAATCGCATTTACTGCTTACTAACTGCAGGTTTTATCTCTGATATACAGAATATAATATTTTCTAATTAATATTAATTTTGCTTTAAAAAAATCACATGTCATTAGGCAGGTTTTTAGTATTTAAAATAGATAACATATATTTTCTTATAATATATATTTTACTTATCTCACTGGTGAAACAGCGACGTTTTAAATCACGATCACGAACATTTGGCTTTTGAAAAAAAATCAATTATGATTTACTTTGATATCCCAACAGTTGCGGGGAGAAAAGGCGGGATAAATGCATTATATTGACACGACGGACACTGTTCAACAAGCAGTTAGCGTATAATTACTGGTTAGATGAAAAGTTGATGGGCGATGACGCCACCGAATTAAGAAGACAGACGGCGATACCCTCTGGTAGAAGGGGAGAATACTGATGGATGTTTGGAGTTAGTTTGCATAACAGGGGCGGATCTAGGCTTGTTGGCAGGGGTCTCAGTCAGTCGTAGTCATATATCGTTCTACTTAGGAACCGGGGGGGGGGGGACCGACACGTGTCGTTCTACTTATATAATGGTTCATATTAGCCGGCTGCTTAATACTTCAGTCTTTACATTGACACTAGTCCTGATGTAGGCCTATACACGCTGTCATTTCTCGTAATATTTGCCACGGATACGGGGGGTCTTAAGACCCCCCTCCATGGTCTGTGGGTCTTGAGACCCCGAAGACCCCCTGGATCCGCTGCTGCATAATTAAACTTATCATATTATAATTATTATAAATATTATAAATATTAGTTTTCCACGTGTCGCTTTGAAATGGACACCACGTGAAAAAAGGAGAAGAGACCGACCACTGGGGACAAGGAGGATGGGAGAAGAAGAGGCCGACCACTGGGGACAAGGTGGATGGGAGAAGAAGAGACCGACCACTGGGGACAAGGAGGATGGGAGAAGAAGAGGCCGACCACTAGGGACAAGGAGGATGGGAGAAGAAGAGACCGACCACTGGGGACAAGGAGGATGTGAGAAGAAGAAACCGACCACTGGGGACAAGGAGGATGGGAGAAGAAGAGACCGACCACTGGGGACAAGGAGGATGGGAGAAGAAGAGGCCGACCACTGGGGACAAGGAGGATGGGAGAAGAAGAGACCGACCACTGGGGACAAGGAGGATGGGAGAAGAAGAGGCCGACCACTAGGGACAAGGAGGATGGGAGAAGAAGAGACCGACCACTGGGGACAAGGAGGATGTGAGAAGAAGAAACCGACCACTGCGGACAAGGAGGATGGCAGAAGAAGAGGCCGACCACTGGGGACAAGGAGGATGGGAGAAGAAGAGACCGACCACTGGGGACAAGGAGGATGGGAGAAGAAGAGGCCGACCACTGGGGACAAGGTGGATGGGAGAAGAAGAGACCGACCACTGGGGACAAGGAGGATGGGAGAAGAAGAAACCGACCACTGGGGACAAGGTGGATGGGAGAAGAAGAGACCGACCACTGGGGACAAGGAGGATGGGAGAAGAAGAGACCGACCACTGAGGACAAGGTGGATGGGAGAAGAAGAGACCGGCCACTGGGGACAAGGATGATGGGAGAAGAAGAGACCGACCACTGGGGACAAGGTGGATGGGAGAAGAAGAGACCGACCACTGGGGACAAGGAGGATGGGAGAAGAAGAGACCGACCACTGGGGACAAGGTGGATGGGAGAAGAAGAGACCTGCCACTGGGGACAAGGAGGATGGGAGAAGAAGAGACCTGCCACTGGGGACAAGGAGGATGGGAGAAGAAGAGGCCGACCACTGGGACAAGGAGGATGGGAGAAGAAGAGACCGACCACTGGGGACAAGGATGGGAGAAGAAGAGACCGGCCACTGGGGACAAGGAGGATGGGAGAAGAAGAGACCGACCACTGGGGACAAGGAGGATGGGAGAAGAAGAGGCCGACCACTGGGGACAAGGAGGATGGGAGAAGAAGAGGCCGACCACTGGGGACAAGGAGGATGGGAGAAGAAGAGACCGACCACTGGGGACAAGGAGGATGGGAGAAGAAGAGACCGACCACTGGGGACAAGGAGGATGGGAGAAGAAGAGGCCGACCACTGGGGACAAGGAGGATGGGAGAAGAAGAGGCCGACCACTGGGGACAAGGAGGATGGGAGAAGAAGAGACCGACCACTGGGGACAAGGAGGATGGGAGAAGAAGAGGCCGACCACTGGGGACAAGGAGGATGGGAGAAGAAGAGACCGACCACTGGAGACAAGGAGGATGGGAGAAGAGGCCGTCCACTGGGGACAAGGAGGATGGGAGAAGAAGAGGCCAACCACTGGGGACAAGGAGGACGGGAGAAGAAGAGATCGACCACTGGGGACAAGGAGGATGGGAGAAGAAGAAACCGACCACTGGGAACAAGGAGGATGGGAGAAGAAGAGGCCGACCACTGGGGACAAGGAGGATAGGAGAAGAAGAGACCGACCACTGGGGACAAGGAGGATGGGAGAAGAAGAGACCGACCACTGGGGACAAGGATGGGAGAAGAAGAGACCGGCCACTGGGGACAAGGAGGATGGGAGAAGAAGAGACCGACCACTGGGGACAAGGAGGATGGGAGAAGAAGAGACTGACCACTGGGGACAAGGAGGATGGGAGAAGAAGAGGCCGATCACTGGGGACAAGGAGGATGGGAGAAGAAGAGGCCGGCCACTGGGGACAAGGAGGATGGGAGAAGAAGAGGCCGACCACTGGGGACAAGGAGGATGGGAGAAGAAGAGGCCGACCACTGGGGACAAGGAGGATGGGAGAAGAGGCCGACCACTGGGGACAAGGTGGATGGGAGAAGAAGAGACCGACCACTGGGGACAAGGAGGATGGGAGAAGAAGAAACCGACCACTGGGGACAAGGTGGATGGGAGAAGAAGAGACCGACCACTGGGGACAAGGAGGATGGGAGAAGAAGAGGCCGACCACTAGGGACAAGGAGGATGGGAGAAGAAGAGACCGGCCACTGGGGACAAGGAGGATGGGAGAAGAAGAGGCCGACCACTGGGGACAAGGAGGATGGGAGAAGAAGAGGCCGACCACTGGGGACAATAGGATGGGAGAAGAAGAGACCGACCACTGGAGACAAGGAGGATGGGAGAAGAAGAGACCGACCACTAGGGACAAGGAGGATGGGAGAAGAAGAGACCGACCACTGAGGACAAGGTGGATGGGAGAAGAAGAGACCGGCCACTGGGGACAAGGAGGATGGGAGAAGAAGAGACCGACCACTGGGACAAGGTGGATGGGAGAAGAAGAGACCGACCACTGGGGACAAGGAGGATGGGAGAAGAAGAGACCGACCACTGGGGACAAGGTGGATGGGAGAAGAAGAGACCGGCCACTGGGGACAAGGAGGATGGGAGAAAAAGAGACCTGCCACTGGGGACAAGGAGGATGGGAGAAGAAGAGGCCGACCACTGGGGACAAGGAGGATGGGAGAAGAAGAGGCCGACCACTGGGGACAAGGAGGATGGGAGAAGAAGAGACCGGCCACTGGGGACAAGGAGGATGGGAGAAGAAGAGACCTGCCACTGGGGACAAGGAGGATGGGAGAAGAAGAGGCCGACCACTGGGGACAAGGAGGAAGGGAGAAGAAGAGGCCGACCACTGGGGACAAGGAGTATGGGAGAAGAAGAGGCCGGCCACTGGGGACAAGGAGGATGGGAGAAGAAGAGACCTGCCACTGGGGACAAGGAGGATGGGAGAAGAAGAGGCCGACCACTGGGGACAAGGAGGAAGGGAGAAGAAGAGGCCGACCACTGGGGACAAGGAGTATGGGAGAAGAAGAGGCCGTCCACTGGGGACAAGGAGGATGGGAGAAGAAGAGGCCAACCACTGGGGACAAGGAGGACGGGAGAAGAAGAGATCGACCACTGGGGACAAGGAGGATGGGAGAAGAAGAGACCGACCACTGGGGACAAGGAGGATGGGAGAAGAAGAGGCCGACCACTGGGGACAAGGAGGATGGGAGAAGAAGAGACCGACCACTGGGGACAAGGAGGATGGGAGAAGAAGAGACCGACCACTGGGGACAAGGAGGATGGGAGAAGAAGAGACCGACCACTGGGAACAAGGAGGATGGGAGAAGAAAAGACTGACCACTGGGGACAAGGAGGATGGGAGAAGAAGAGACCGACCACTGGGGACAAGGAGGATGGGAGAAGAAGAGACCGACCACTGGGGCAAGGAGGATGGGAGAAGAAGAGGCCGATCACAGGGGACAAGGAGGATGGGAGAAGAAGAGGCCGGCCACTGGGGACAGGGAGGATGGGAGAAGAAGGTAAGCTGGTTGGGAAGTTCTGGAATGAACTCAGCTGGCTCGCCCAAGACCCTACTGGCTGAAGAAGATTTGTGGGCGACTCATGCTCCAGTACGAGAGAAGAGAATTGAATAAGCGAGAGCATAATTATATTACGCATACAGTAACCATACACGAAGCCAATTTGAAGTATTAGTGCTGAACCAAAATATTGGCTGGCAATGCAGGTTACACTCACGACGTAGTACGTAATGCTACGTATCGCGTGTGCGAGAAAAATCTATTTTATTCGCCGAGTTTTCGTCCCTTAGCGAAGGAGCTTTGTGTGACGTCACATTGATAACGTTCTTTGAATGGAAGCTTTTTTCTGAAGAAAAGTTGATTCTGGAAAGTATGTAGGCCTACTGGTGTCGTATTACAGCACTGCGTCCCTTTTAAATTAATTATACATGGTATTGCTTCTTATCTTTAGTCTTTTCTGATATACTCGAACTTATCTAGGTCTGAAAAGACGTCGACGTTCTTGTTGTGTCGTTTGGGTCTCTCTCGGAAAAATACTTGATAATGGTCTTGACTGTACCAATCGCATTGCGGATCTCTGCAACGGAATTGAGATCGTTCACCACCAGGTTAATTATGTGAGCTGCGCAGTGGACGAAAGCAGCTTTGGGATACTTCTCCTTGGTCTTAGCTTGTACTCCGCCATCTTTGCCAGCCAAGGTTGAGCATCCATCGTATCCTTGGCCATGTAGCTTTGTGAGATCTAGTCCGAACTTTGTACACTGGGCGATCAACGTGTTTCCAATGGGGAATCAACGTGTTTCCACACGTTCGATATTAAAATTTCACCATCTGCATAGTCCTGGCTTTTATCACTCGCATCCACAACATTCACAACATTAATGATTACATATTTGTCTACTGCACACACTCAACGCGTTGTCTCAGTTGTTTTATGGTTACTGCCCACAAAACGACTTCTAGGGTGACCATTTTTACAATTTATAAAATCAAACGTTTGACGTAAAAAAATATCGCATGAATTTCGTTTTCTGCTACCGTATTCTAACCAAATGTGAAGATCCCGAAATTCTTATTTTCGCGCTGTGAAACTAGTTAGAGGATGGGCTGTATGCCCCAAAACTTGCGCTATGCCCCATGGTACTCTATTTCTAATATAAGCTTTATTTCCGAGGTAGGCCTACTGGAAAAAGTTGTAGCAAGCCGTCTAATGTCTCATATTGACTCAAACTGTATGTCTAATGTATTACAATCAGCTTACAGACAGTTTCATTCTAGAGAGACTACTCTTATAAAAGTACATGATATCACTCTAAATATGGACAAAGTTGTAGCAGTTGTAGCAAGCCGTCTAATGTCTCATATTGACTCAAACTGTATGTCTAATGTATTACAATCAGCTTACAGACAGTTTCATTCTACAGATACTACTCTTATAAAAGTACATGATATCACTCTAAATATGGACAAAGGGAAAGTAACAGCGCTTACCTTGCTTGAATGATCTCCTGCTTTTGATACTATTGACTGTGACATACTCATTAAACGCTTGTCAATGTGGTTATGGCATATATGGCACAGTCTTGAGCTGGGTTTCATCATACTTAACTGACAGATACCAAAGAGTGAAGATAGCTAATTACTTTTCAGCGGCACTACCCAGTTAATGGACCATTTTGGACCATTACTTTTTACTCTTCACACTACCCTTGTAAGCTCAGTCAATCATTTTATCGCAATAGAAGTATTTTATATATGATTATTATTAAGTGTGACATTCATTGGGTTATGGCCAATCAGGTGTGTTACTCACTGATCTACGGTCATTCAGTTGTGCTAGGAGCCTACTCACTGGGCTATGGCCATTCAGTCGCGGTACTCGCTGTTCTACGGCCATTCAGTTGTGATACCCACAGGGTACTCAATGGGCTATGGCCATGACACATGTTAAGTGGATTCAAACATTGTTTGATACTGTTCCATATGGCGCGTAGTTCAGTTGGCTTCTGTGACGTGGGCGTCGCCACTATTATCCTCGACAGGAGTTAATATCAGTGCAATTAGCTGTGCGACTTCGTTTCAACGGCCTAAAATACTCATTTGCATACCTGCACACACCTGTACAGTGTGTAGACAAAAACGTCTTTTAACCAGGTAAAACAAAATAAGGGGGTTATGCCAAGTAGAAGTTAAGTTTAAATTTATAATGAATTTTAAATTTATAAAAAATGGTCGGACTCTCGATGAGCCAATGGATTCCTTGTCCACTTGCCATCTGGGTGTTTGCCTTGGATGGTAATCCAGCTAAATCTTTGTGGCACACAGCCCTATTTGAGCAATTGATAAATATTGCAATATATATATATATATATATATATATATATATATATATATATATATATATATATATATATATATATATATTGTGCAATATTTATCAAGTATATATATATATATGTATATATATATATATGTATATATATATATATATATATATGTATATATATATATATATATATATATATATATATATATATATATATATATATATATATATATATATATATATCAGGGTTGACAAAAATCATGATTTAAAAAAATCAAATTTTTTTTATTTAAATCGGATTTTTTTTATTTATTTGATTTTTTTTTAATCTGGTATACACAATGTCATAAAATATTTGACTATCACGCTATCTGGCATCAATACAGCTACACAAAAAAACGGGAGGCAAAAATAAAAAAAAATCATAATCAATGATTTTGAAAAAATTTTTGGAGTGATTTAAATCATGATTTAAATCAAACAACCCTGATATATATATATATATATATATATATATATATATATATATATATATATATATATATATATATATATATATATATATATATATATACATAAATATATATACATATATATATATATATATATATATATATATATATATATATATACATAAATATATATATATATATATATATATATATATATATATATATATATATATATATATATATATATATATATATATATATATATATATATATATTGTCATTCGCTATTTCATATTTCATTCAATTATTTATATTCTATTCGCAATTGTTTATTATGTATGAATTCGGGGAATTAATCCCCTTTGGTAACTAAAAATTAAAAACATAATATATGAACACGTGAACACCTATATTATTATGCACTCTGTGTATGAGATGTATAAGTGTGTATAATCCAATTCGTGTAATAACAGTAACGTGTACGTGTACACTTACTTTGCGATCCACAAGTTCTTTGATGTAACAACGTGCCCCGTGTGATGTAACAATTTGCCCCGCTTACGGGGCTAGTTGTTAGAGTTGACCGCGCCTGGGAAACTTCATATACACCCTGTATCTACGTAACCGTAATATGGAATATCATTGATACGGTACATTTTATTAATACGAATAATAAATCAAATGTCTACGTTGACAGAAATAATCCATCTAATATACTTTTCATAAAAAATATTTTAACTAAACATTTTAACATATAGCCCCCGTCTCGCCTACGACACATACTAGTTACCTTAGCACAGTTATACCGTATTGGTATTAATTGTCCATTGGGTAGGGCGCATTATACCCTATAGGGGTGCGAGCATGCTCCATCTTCACTACATAAATAACGTGTAGGTGGTTTCAAATTTCTATTATTTGTCTGATCTGTCTTTTGAACAATATAAAATGCAGTGCTTATTATTCATAGCGTGTCATAATTTATGCATAGTTTTATGGGGTGTATAAACATTATAGTGGTTGAGCATTATACATCTTCTCTCAATCGAAGCGTCTTGGGTAACATTATCTTGCTACCGGCGGAAGCATGGGCAATACGGGTGTAACAACGCATCGAGCAATCGATACAATGCAATAGTCGATGTGGTTATACGACATTATCAGTAGTAAATTGAATTATCGATTGTTACTGTCGATAGTACCCCGAACTATAATTATAATAATGATAGTCGGCAAAACAAACCAGCAGGGCTACTTGTGTCACAGTAATAGTGTGCGTAAACATGCTTTTTTAGCTTTATTTGGTAACTGTACGTATTTATTGACCAAACGTCTACAATCGTCGATTAGAAAAGTGTCATTCACGGATTCACCAGTTTGAATCAACAACCCGTTTGAATCAACAACCAGGTTGAATCAACTGCCTCCAATGCCACGCGATAGCGAAATCCATATAAATATGATTCGGGACTGCTTTTCTGGTTGTTCGCCCTTGTTATCGCAATACATTATCGCAATTCAATCGCAATAGTGATGAAACTATCGCAATCGTACTGCAAGAGTGATACAGTTATCGCTATGCTGTTGCAATGGTAAAACAACCCCCACTAGTCACCCGTACTGGACAAAGTCATATTACTTGGAATTTCACTCAGAGATTCAGTAAAATATATTCGGACATATATTTTGAAACTTAGATATGGACAGCTAATTACACACTTGTCATTATGTTGTTGCTTTCGGTCTCTGACGTACCAATATGTTCGGGCATTTAGGTTTGACGAGTGCAGGACGTTTCGTCTAACGACGTTTCAGCCAGGGTTGAAAAAATCATGAGTTTTATTTTTTTTTTTATTTTTTTTTTTTTGTTGAAATCGGATTTATTTTATTTTTTTAATTAATTTTATTTTTTTATTTTTGGGTTCTTGTCTTAACAGAGGGTACATGATTTTTGCTTATATAAAGATATTAGACAATGTCCACAAGGCCTCACCCCCTGTAGTTGCATAATCTGTCTTGGAAAGGAAAGCATGCTGTGTGTCTGTGGCTGTAGCAGTGGCAATTATTGTTTGTCTATAAGGTGGACTAGCACCTGCCTAGGGCTCTGTGTACTCTAAGGGATTCTAACCAGAATACAAACTGGTACAGTATTAAACAACTGAGTCAACATACTGAATTGGTAACAACTAGCACAAGCTATCAGTGGACCTTAACTCAGGGCTTCTGTATTGAAAAGATACTTCCTCTGGAAGACAAGTTTGTGTGGCTTCACTGCATTCAGAAAGGGAATAGCTCAAACATACACAATGTCATAAAATATTTGACCATCAGGCTATCTGGTGACAATACAGCTACACAAGTGTGCGCACTTTGTGTTTTGTATTAAAAAACATACAAAACTTTGTTGATCTCGATGCTTTTAAACAATTATTTGTATTAAATTCATATAAATCAGCGATAAAAAAAACGGAAATAAAAAAATTAAAAAAATTAAAAATTAATGATTTTTTTATTTTTTTTGGAGTGATTTAAATCATGATTTAAATCAATGATTTAAATCAAATGATTTAAATCAAATAACCCTGGTTTCAGCCACATATATTTTGATCTTGACATGTGCTTGGAGTAGGCATACTAATTGGGTAGTGGACGTTTCTACGAAAAGCCATTTGTGTAACTAATAAATCAGGCACAACATGACCCTGGCAATCAAAAGAGCTAGCGCAGCTCGGTAGAAACGCATTTCCACCAGGTATAATTTATCGCGTAACTAAACACATAAATTCACCGAAGAAAACCTGTTACGTGTGAAAATGTGTTTTTAGGTGTTAAACTATGAACCAATGAAAACTAGTTGTTTACCATCTTGCTTTAAATGACCAATATATTACAAAAGTAGAAAAACCGTGAACATAAACAAAGTGCAAATAGCGTGAATGTGCGGGAAAATCGCGTTCTACACAGACATTTAACTTTTTGCATACAAAGAACCGTGAGAAAAATGTTACACTGGTGTCACCGATTCCGTTAAAATCTCTGCTCAAATTGCGGCTGAATCAACCTCATTTACCCAATTTCTAGGCGAAGGCTACCTTTCATACCTTCCCCTGAGGTGCGCCGTTAAATGGCATCACTGGTCGATTAAATTAATTTCGTCGATAGGACCTTGACTTAATTAATGTACAACTAATGTTTTATATGCGTGTTTTGGATAACGAAATTTTTTCTAATTATAAAACTGCTGTATACAAAATAAAAAGTACCCTAAAACACAATAGTACGAAAAAGGATTACTCTTATATGATTCGAACCTGCAATCAAGACGTTAGCTTTAGGACTTCCAAGTACTATTTTCCATACGGCGACATATCAATCGATTTTAACATTCTGATGATTGCATTGTTTACGCTGTGAAAATTAAATCATAACTAAAGAGTTTGTATGAGAGTTAATTTCACTAGTTACCTGTGTTCCAGGTGTCGATAGTTATATATGGTAGTAACAAGTTTATACATGCACAGCTAAATTAAGTGGAACAACATAAATGTAACACGGAAACAATCGACGTCTGCACTGGCACCCCTTGCACCCTTGCGCCCTTGCGCCCTTGCGCCTTGCGCCTTTGTACCTTGCTGCGGGCATCCAGCATCTTCGCGCGACCATCAATCATGGAGGCCGGACCAGTGACACCGTTTGGGTGGTTCCCGATTGTAGAATACGTTGACACAACGTTTTAGCTTCGTCCGTATAAAAAGCTGTATTTATTATCGACCTGATACAAGCCGATGAGATGAGCCAATCATTGCCAAGTTCATCGTCATCATATTGTGCTATAGACCCCTGGGAGTCAGCTACGACACTACTGCCGTCCACACTATCTGCTCGGTGCCTCACGCGCCCGACCGGGAGGCAGCTCCGCCAGAGGGAGCTAGAATCAGTGGGTTAGAGATAGAGACCACCACTCTTTGAGTCCACGACAGATTACACATTTACCCCCTGTGTGGGATATTTCACTTCCCCTGGCATAGACACCAGGTACTAGGGATCAACGGCTTTTAGTGTCTCTCCCGAAAGTCACGGGACAATGTGAGGTGAACGAAATTGCCCAGGTTTCGAGACGGGAGCAGGTGGTTTTGAACTCCGGTCCCTTCGACCGAAAGCCCGACGCTCTACCACACTAGCACCGCGCCCCACTGTACCAATTTACAATAGACGCAGCCAGCGACAATGTAGCTCAGCCAGACGCACTGAACCTTGCAGCGATTGCCACTAGACGTGTGACAGTCCCCAGGTACGGCGCGGTGAATCGTTTAATGTGCTGTTATGTTTTTATGCAACTCAAATAAATGTTGTGCCGTCAGATGGCGTTGGACGGCGTCACAAAACATGATTCACTTTTACGTGGCTCCAGCACAATTGTGGAGCCGTTTACAATGTCACAACTGTGTAATAAACACTATATGCTACATATTATGTAGATGACCATTTCATATTGAATTATAGCATTTTATATAATATGCCTAGAATGTCATAAGTAACTTGACCGACTGTTTACACCAGCTGGTTTATATTGTTGTTGGATAACGGGTATATAGACTATGCAATAACACTAGACCAGCAAACGAAACCACACAATGAAAGCACATTTGATTACAACTGTCACGATTTCAACACTGTTCAATTGATGTATATGGAATATTGAAACATTATTAGCCGGTAGTGAATAATTTCAAATACGTCAAAAGTTGTAACTTTCGGCCAAATTTGCATAAATGTGACTGATTATAGGACAATGAAACAATGGAGGGCAAATAATAATTTAGTTTCACATTTTGCAATATCATCTTCTATTACATGGATTAAACATAGTGTGACACTTGCATCTTTTGTTTGTTGATCCAAGCAGTTGCCTTAGGGGAAGCTGAAAGACATCGAAGATTCCTCCACTGGAGGCAAACAGGCAGCAATGGTTGACGGTTTCTAGTCATGGCCGCAATAGCATCTTGCTGTGTCGTTGAAGCGCCGTTTCTGCGTTAGATCTACGCATCGCGTGGCGTCCAGAAAGGTAAAATCTGGGAGGTTCGGTTGTAGGGCTGGGTCGGTTCTTGGTTCTGGCGTCTGTTGTTCCACTCTCGTCTGCACTTCTGTTTATCGGTGGTGTTGATGGGCACGGACCACAGTCAGAATCCGTCCCAAGTGAGTACCAAGGGAAAAAATTAATTGTGCAGTTAGGGTTTATTTGTGAGAGCAGAAATTGTGTGGATGAGTGAATGGAAGTGATGTTTTTGTGCACAGTAGCATATAAGCTTTGAAATGATGCCATTTGTCAATTGGTATACCAGTTGCGTAAAGACACAGTGGCTGTTAGGCAGGATGTATTTTTTTATTTCATGGCAGGGGTTTCATGCGTTGAAGCAATTTCTGCGAAAAGGAGGTATGTCATTTTCACGAATTTCACACACCAGGTGTCTTAGTGGGTCTCTCATGTGCTGTGAAAAATAATTGTAGGATAAATTTTCAATGTAAGCGCAAGAACGTTATAATGGTCGTCTATGGGAAAAGTGACTGTGGTCCGTGCCTGATTTCGACGAGGGAGGCTACTTCGGTCCAGAAAGGCCGTCGCGAAGTGAGGCGCTGCAATGGTTCTGGGATGAGGCCAAGGACATCACCTCGGACCAGCGTCATAGTGTAAAATTGTGATGCGAAAATATATCCTTCTTGAGCTGAAGACGTGGCACTCGATGAATCCAGAAGTCGGTCTCGGTTAATCAAGTGTCATGTCTCACTGATATTAGCAGGTTGTTGTATAGGTTTTTTCATTCTTATCATATCATATTAACATATCAAATATAGCAAGCATTGTTTTCAAACAGCAATTTTCAACATGAGGATACCTGCATAGCCATACGTAGTCTTACTGATGATGTATAGATAATCCGCATTTTGGGTTCGGCAATTCTGTGTAACAGTAGCGAATTAAACTGGGATATATATATTATACTCCTCGAGCAATACAATAAATGCACTTTTTCAACATATATATTGCAACGTTAGACAATACCACTTTCCTTTGTGTGTGTACTAAGAACCTGTTTTCTAGCGGCAATCATCGACACGTCTGGGTAGGGGGAGTGAAGACACCTAAAGTAACTACCTGGTGAACATAATGAAATTTAAAAACGACTATCAACGTAAAGATTGATAATCAACTTCATCGTTAGCCATGCCACTGCCAGAGAAACACCCATCGCGAAAAAATACTGAGGATTTATGTGACTACATAGTCAATGGCAGAGGCGTAAGAAACACGAATCTACTAGTTTCACAACATTTTTTTGTAAGTTTTTAGTATCCTACACTACAAAGCGGCGCGAGGAACGTCGGAATGTTTAACACAAAGAAAGACTTTGCTAGAGAAACATCAACTGCAAAAAATATGAGAAACACGATCTGAGAAACACGATCCATTTTTTTGTATATGCAAACGCACATTTCTACCGTCTTTATTGAGAGTGTGTGCACAATTCGTGCACCACACATGCACCACTCATGCACTATTCATGCACCACTCATGTTAATGATCATGCATTTGGGTGTTACTTGGTTTTGCAAAATGGCACGAGGCAGTTCAAAGTTGGCTAAAGTCCCGGTTGTAATTTCGTGCAGAACTATTGTAGAATCAGTAACACATCAATGACTACGTAAATATTATTACAAATATTGATTATTATTATATATTTATGTGGTATAAATATACAATTAATCAATCGTTTTGTCATCGCAAACACGTAAATTTTCACAAAATAAGAAAGATTTTAAATGCACAAAGTTACATATGTCACGCGTTTGATTATACCTCATAATAAACATTTATATATGTTACATTCTTTCTGCACGGATCTAAGTATAATTTGCAGACGACGCTAAATTGTGTTTGTTAAGTAAATTTTCATAATAAATGCAGAAAAAAAATTGTGTGTGTCTGCGCGCGCGCGCGCGCGCGCGTGTGTGTGTGTGTGCGTGCGTGATTTTGTGTGTGTGTGTGTGTGTGTGTGTGTGTGTGTGTGTGTGTGTGTGTGTGTGTGTGTGTGTGTGTGTGTGTGCGTGCGTGTGTGTGTATATGTATGTGTGTGTGTGTGTGTGTGTGTGTGTGTGTGTGTGTGTGTGTGTGTGTGTGTGTGCATTTGTGTGTGCGCGCGTGTGTGTGTGTGCGTGATTGTGTGTGTGTATGTGTGTGTGTGTGTGTGCGTGCGTGCGTGCGTGTGTGTGTGTGTGCGTGCGAGCGTGCGTGTGTGTGTGTGTGCGTGCGTGCGTGCGTGATTGTGTGTGTGTGTGTATGTGTGCGTGCGTGCCTGTGTGCGCGCGCGTGTGTGTGTGTGCGCGTGTGTAACAGCATGCTCGTTACGTCTATGAGATAAACGTGATGTAAGTGATGTTTTATGATCTGATACGCACCTCGTAAAAGTTATTAATGAGGAAGACATTGCCACAGAAACACCCTCTGCAAAAGGTTGTTTTCATTTTACGTGGACGAGGCTAAAGGGAGAAATCTATTAGCTTTTATTAAAGTGCAGTCAGATGTTAAGCTGTTCCCAGGGTTGTCAACACGGGAACACCATCTATTAGAAAAACAGACAGGCCTCGACATGAGAAACACGATCCATTTTTTTGGTATACACAAACGTACGTATCTAACGTGTTTATTGGGAGTGTGTGCACTGTGCACCACTCATGCACCACTCATGCACTACTCATGCACCATTCATGTTAATGGTCATGCATTTGGGTGTTCCTTGGTTTTGCAAAATGGCACGAGGCAGTTCAAAGTTGGCTAAAGTCCCGGCTGCAGTTTTTGCTCGGAAGTATTGTAAAATCAGCAACACATCACTGACTACGTAAATATTATTACAAATAGTGATTATACATATTGATGTGGTATAATTTACAATTATCAATCGTTTTGTACTCGCAAGCACGTAAGTTTTCACATAAGAAGACAAATTTTAAATATACAAAGTTACATATTTCACTTCGTTGATAAAACATATGTGTGTGTGTGTGTGTGTGTGTGTGTGTGTGTGTGTGTGTGTGTGTGTGTGTGTGTACGTGTATAACAGCATGCTCGTTACATCTATGGGAAAAACGTGATGTAAGCAATGCTTTATGATGTGATACGAATCTTGTAAAATGGTTAATAGGGAAGCCACTGCCACAGAAACACCATCTGCAAAAGGTAGTTTTAATTTTATGTGGATGAGGCTAAAGGGAGACGCGAGAAAAACATAAATCTATTAGCTTTGATTAAAGTGCAGTCAGAAGTTAAGTTGTTCCCAAGTACGTTAACACGGGAACAACTTTTAATACAAGGTGAGCTCAAAACTACAGGCATGTAGAACAAAGGCCGAGAACAGGCATGAGAACAATAATATGTAAAAATAAGAGTGTGTGAAACAGTGAAACGCTGGCACATTGACACGTGTGAAACAATGTGTGGGACAACAGGTATGTTGGACAATGACAACAGGAAGGGTGGGAGGGGTAGAATAATGCTAGGGGTAACAGCCACATAAGCAAGACGAATAGTTCAAAGATGCGTATAACGGTGCCTGCTCTTACAAAAAATGTAAACCCCTAAAACAAACAAAACAGTAAAATATGATTATGATATTCGCATATTGTAATATTTGTTGTGATGTGTCATGAACATTTGTCGGGTCCATTTATATTTTCAAATGACAGTAAACCTGCTCAAAAGACCACCTGTCTTTTACGACCAGTCAACTCCTCCCGAAGTACCACCTGTATTAAGATACAACCTGTATTAAGAAACCACCGGTATTAAGAGACCACCTGTATTAAGATACTACCTGTATTAAGAGACCACCTGTATTAAGAGACCACCTGTATTAAGAGACCACCTGTATTAAGAGACCACCTGTATTAAGATACAACCTGTATTAAGAGACCGCCTGTATTAAGAGACCACCTGTATTAAGATATAACCTGTATTAAGAGACCACCTGTATTAAGATAAAACCTGTATTAAGAGACCACCTGTATTAAGAGACCACCTGTATTAAGATACAACCTGTATTAAGAGACCACTTGTATTAAGATACCACATGTATTAAGATACCACCTGTATCAACAGACAACCTGTATTAAGATACCATTTTTGACCATCCATTGTGCGGTCGCTTAATACAGGTTTGACTGTGTATCGGTGAAACAACAGCTTCCTTTCCATCTTGCACTTGTTACATTGGATGGAAATCTTGTAAAAGTATGGGTAAATCAACTATTTTTCTGCGCAAGAGAGATGTGATTATAAAAACCTATCTTGCAAGACCTCATATGGATCTCATTAAAATGATGCAACTAACGTCATAAGTACATCAATGTCAAAGAAACTCTCAAACCTCTCAAAAAATAGCATGACTTTTTTATGACAGACATCAGTTCATCATTAAAATAAATAATGCATGTAGACTTTGTTCTAGGCTTTTTGTTGAGACGCAATCTGCGTCACGCATATCAATGGTCATAAACTCGATTATATAGTTTTTGATATCCCGCACTGCAAACTGCATGGAGTCATGATATGTAGGATAACGTTCATAGCTACTAAATTGACCGAAGTTTCACTCAAACATCTGCGAACAAAAAAATAACGTCAATATTAAAATATTAGTACACACATTATAATGCGTTATATATTTAATGACATATTTATAAACAATTACCGGATCATAAACACCACTTACAATGCAAACTTAAAAACATTTTTCGTTTCTTACGTTTTTCTCCGAACTGTATGAGTAAAATGTCATGTCAGTGTGCAGAGTAAACTTAAACGTTTGGCATAGAGCAACTTTGTGGGGTAAAAGAGGTGGAACTAGAGCAAGATCGACCACTGCAGGCATGGACCGGTAACATGAACTCTGATTGGAACAGCACAACACGGACAGGAGTGGCGTTCTATGATAGCCGACCGAGAGAAATGGTGGTAATGGATTCATCCCACAGAAATGGGCGATGTCTTGTAGGAACGCCAAAAAAAATTTGAAATGCAGCCTTGGTGAGGATCGCCTTGTGTTGGATGACGACAATGGTGATGATGACTATGATGATGATGATTCTGATGATTATTGTTGTGATGATGATGATAATGACGATGATGCTGATGCTGCTGATGATGATAATGTTAACTAAGAATACCATTTTTATATGTTTGTTTCTAGAAACCTGATAATCCTGGAACGATAAATCCAGAATAATTTAACAATATCCCCATTAACCGTCAGCGTAATGTATACATAAACAAATCTTAGTGTTGGTGGCAAATAATATATATATAAGACATTGGCAACAAAACATCTTCGTAACGTACTTTGGGTTTTGAATGAAGTTCAGTTTTATGATACAAAAAATTCTTCTTCTTGCAAAAGTTAAAATGCACTTATAACCGTTCGGAAGATATCAGCGTTGTCATTTTCCCGTCGTTGTCGGGGTTTACCTCTGCTTCTTTTCTCTGTCACTTTTCCCTGTAAAATCGACTTTCCCAACCCATCACGCCCTTCTACGTGGCCAAACATGGGCTGTGGTACCACGTGGTTTCACGTTTACTGAGTGATTATTTCAAGGAATTACTAACTAATTCAATTACACGGAAATATTCCGCCCCGTCTTTGCCGAAACAAATGTCACTATAAAACATGTGGCCCCCTTGCGTGCCTTCTGCGTCAGTCGACTTGCTGACAATATTCATGCAAACCTAATTTACCATAACGTCACTCCAAAAGCACAAAGTAGCTATGAAATAGTTGGCCCCATACGTTCCTTCTACGTTCCTTCTACGTCAGCCGATTTGCATAAACTATTCTAGCCAATCAAACTGACTGTTAGAGAAGACAACAAACGGTGGGGTGTTGATTTTGCTGATGTGATCAGTTATCTAGCGACGTGCACAGTTTTTATACCATGTCCTCCTCTTTCCTTTGTGTCGTATGGAATAAATGAACACCCAACTTTGCGTTGCACATCTTTCGTGGTAGACCTCAGTGAAGATCACCAGGCGTTGAGACACACACGCTCTCGCTCAAGGTAAGATAACACACGTTGCTGAGGTAGGTAGGTAAGGTAAAGTCATCCCCCAGGCATTACGCCTTAGGAAGCCATGAAGGCTTATATGGCCAGTGCTTAAACCTGGTTTCTGTAGTGCGAAGCAACTTAGAGTGCAGTTATACTGACTCTCCTGGACGGGACACTAGTCCATCGCAGGTGCCTTCCAAACAGTGTTTGTACGCATTTGCAGCTGAGTAGACTGAGGCAAAGTAGGGTAAACGAAATTGCCTAAGCTTCGAAAACGAACCGTGCCCAGTGTGGGTCTTGAACTCACAACCCTCGAATTTAGAGTCCAACACCTTAACCACTAGGCCACGGCTGCCCCCTAAGATAACACACGTTGCTGAAGAGAACTATTATTCAAAACGTAATAACACAATTGTTGCATGTTGTCATTTGAGTACATCTGTGCCAGTTTGTTTCGCCCAGCGCCGTGATATTTATGCCTCCAACCTTTTCCAAAATGTTAGTTACAGGCGAGGTTTGCACATATTCTAAAATCGGACAATAATATATCCGATGTAGTGCTTTGGTCCTGACGTTCCTACAAATGCAAATTCTTTACTAAACACGTAGTTAGCCTATTACGTCAATAAATTTTTATATATTTGGGAGCCAGGTCTTGCATAATTTTGTTCACTACAAGTTGCTCACTATGTTATATAAATATGTACATGACTATCGTCTGTGGTGGATTTATATGAATGAATAGTTTTCGTGCAATAAATTCAGTATGGTTGAATTTTTACTTGAAATGCCGAGTTGTTGTTGGAATGAACAGGTCACCCTGGGGTGAAGTGAAAAAGGCTCTGAGCGGTCGTAGTTTTGATGTCGGATTCAGTTTAAATGGAAATCAAACAGCTGAATCGCTGGCATGGTACTAGGCAAACATGTTTTTTATTGCGTTAGTTACATGAATCTGGTGAACAGTTCGAATATTCGTTTGGAATACCGCATGCGCATGCAATGCACGTACGTGTCGTGTAGACAAACTCTCTCATATTGCCTATATATAAAGACATGCATGCATCTTTTCAAAATGATGCATACGTTGGTAAGTGTGATATTCGTCAGATAAGGTCCAGCTTACTTTGTTTGCCTAGTACCCCTAACATAATACATTTTGGCGAAAGTATATTCCCAAGTGAATATTGTGGGCCGCGTCTAGATGTCAGGATACTAAGCCTCGTGCTGGTGGGGCAACAAGTGAATAACTCTGTGAAGGTAAATTACACGCGTGTGTGTATGCGTGCGTATTTGCACGCGTGCGTATGTGTGTCGAGACAATATGTTTTGTTTCTATTTACTTTTGTTTCTACTTCCCCTGAGAAAATTCAGTAAAATTGTTATTGCACAGGTCTGTGTAAACGTCAGTTGCTGTTTGATGTATTGGATTGAGTGAATGTTCATCAGTCAAAATTGGTCGAAGTGATGGTAAATTGTACTAAAACTTATGGAACCTAAATTGTTGTACTTTTGTGCTACATGGTTCTTATCATATATCTGTCAATTCTATTTTTAAACATATTCGCACTGCTAGCATTAACACAATCATTTGGCAGTTTGTTCCATTCATTTATCACCCTCTGTGAGAAAGAGTACTTTCTCATGTTCAACCTCCACTGTTCCTTAACTAATGCTGCTTTGTTTCCTCTGGTTCTACTGCCTTCTTTAAGTTTGAAGAACATACTCCTATCAACATCCTCATAACCGTTCACTATTTTAAACACTTCTATTTGGTCTCCTCTTAGTCTCCTGGTCTCTAGTGTTGTCAAACCACATTGTAATAAGCGACTTTCGTAACTAAGGTCTCTCTATTCTGGAATCATTTTTGTTGCTCTTGTTTGTATTCTTTCTAATTTGTCTATGTCCTTCTTACGATACGGCCTCCGTGCTTGTATACAATATTCCAAATGTGGTATAATTATTGCTTTGTACAGGGGTACAATTAGCTGCTTCTCCTTATATGTGATTGTTCTCCTAATTAACCCTACAATTTGATTTCCTTTCGAAGCAGCAATCCCACATTGCTCTAAAACTTTCATGTCAGCACTAAATGTTACACCTAAGTCCTTTTCTTGTGTGGTTCTACCTAGTACAGCATCCCCCATTTTATATTCTTTGTACATGTTTCCATGTTCTATGTGTATGCATTTACACTTCCCAAAATTTAATAACATTTGCCATTTTTATGACCATTTAACTAATTTATCTAGATCATCCTGTAAACTTTGTTTATCTCTGTAATTAGTAACCTTTCTGAATACTTGTGTGTCATCTGCAAATTTCAGTACTTTGCTAGATATGTCACCTTCCAAATCATTTATATATATTAAAAACAGTATAGGGCCTAATACTGATCCCTGTGGTACCCCACTCAGAACAGATTTCCAGTTTGAAATCTCACCATCTACTATTACTCTCTGTCTTCTGTGTGTAAGCCACTTTTCTATCCAGTTGATTACATAATTGCCTATACCATGGGCTTTTAGTTTAAGTAACAATCTTTGATGAGGCACTTTATCGAAAGCTTTCTGGAAATCTAAATATACAACATCCACTGGTGACCCGTCATCTACCCACTTTGTAATTTCTTCCAAAAAACATAAGAGATTGGTTAGACATGACTTTGCTTTTAGGAACCCATGTTGAGATGTATTTATTAATTTATGTTTTACAAGGAATTCCACCGGTCTCTAATTAATGTTTCGAGTAATTTACATACAACTGATGTTAAACTCACTGGTCTGTAATTTTCTGGTTTGTTCCTTCTTTCCATTCTGAAGGAACTATTTCTTCTTCTAGTGACAAGTTAAATACTTTTGCTAGTGGTGTACTCATTTGCTCAACAATTTCCTTAAGCAGTTTTGGTGGTATCCCATCAACTCCAGGTGATTTGTTATCTTTCATCTTCTTAATTGTCTTTGCTATCATTTCAGGAGTTACAAATAACTGCTCCAAATGTTCTAATTTATTGCCCTCAAATTTTGTAAATGGATCTGGAAGTGAGCTGATATCTTCTGTGGTAAAACTGAGCTAAAAACTGAGACCTCTGCCATTTGAAACCCGTCTGAAATTATGTTTCCACTGTTGATTTCCAGTGGTCCGACCTTATCTCGAACTTTCTGTTTACTCCTTACATAAGCATTAGTGTGTACTCTTTTCTACATGGTTGTGGTAGAAAAAACACCACTGTTGTGAGCCAACGTCGTCAATGAATCGAAAAAACATGCCAACGCAAAAATAAGTTGGAATATCTTGATACCTGCTACGGTAGCTCGCCGCACACATCACGACCCGACACGACACGACGATTAAGTGACATGACACGACACGACAATTAAACGACGAGATACAACACGACAGCCACGAGACACGACACGACATTGACCAGACGTAGTTAGGTGTTGTGTAAGAACCTTCACCAACCTTAAACAGTCTGGCCTCATCGTAGGCCGCTGCACGAGCAAAGCTTACAAGTCTCCTCAAACACAAAGCTCCCGATTTTCTGGTATTGGACTGTGTGATGTTTCCTTTGATTTTCATCGATTTTTTTTATTACGTTTATTTACCTACGATTTTACGATATAACTAATGTTAATGAACCATAGTTGTAAATAAAATTAATAAAGTCAAAACCTGAAACTCTCTTCACTTACAACTGTTCACGGTTTCTCGTGGGCTGGCCGTAAAAAGCCACAACAGAGGTTTTGCGTAAGTCTGGTAAAATGCATTCAATAGGTGGAACCACAAATGAAAAGTAATAGTTAAACTTCCTTGAACAAATATTCCGTCATGAGATCCCGTGTGGGTGAGATCTCCCGCTATTTGCTTGTGCCAACTTGGACCCGTCGTTGACACGACCCTAGCGGTTTTCCCAAACTTATTCAAGATGGCGATGAAGAAACGCAGCGAACTGAGACGAAGAAAGTTAAAGATAGTGAGGTTTGGCGATGCAAGTAAGAAGAGCACGAGAGTAAAACGGAGCCTTCAACAATTTGCTAATTGAACCAGAAGCACAAATTAACACTGCTGTGCAATGTTTTCTTGGGCTACAAGTGCTTTGATCTTGACGTTCCTTAAGGAGTAGGATTTGCACGAACAGTCAGACGAACAGGAGTGCTCATCGAGAAATCATTCAGCTCGCTTTCCTGCTCCTCCTACAAACGGTCTGCCACCTTCGCACAGTGCATAGTACGATAGCATGTCTAGACGTGTCACTGGCTAGCAAATCAGCGATCGTCGCAGAGTGCAACAACCTTTGTTTTGTGTTGTGTTCAGCAGGTTTACGATGCATGGGAAACATCAAATCATTAGTTTTACACAACCACACCTCGATCGTCGATATCGTAAACGTTATTACAGAAACCCTCAACCAAAGGTGACGAAGGCAAATTTTACATAAAACTGATACAAAACGAGGACTAACTACTGCGGATGTTTCAGCTTCAAGTATTGTATTGTGATTGAGCGAATATCACGACGTGTGCCATGTGTCCGTTTTTTAATCATGACAAATTACTATAAAAAATAATAATAACCCTTCCGCGGTTGGCCGCACGACATGTTCCCGTCTATGTAGTGACGCACGCGGGGTGCCCCTCCTATTGTGCACACAGTCTGGCCGTTTTTATCGTATATCATGTTATAAGGTATAACTTATTAAATAAAAATTATATAAATCATTATTAAAAGTAATTATTAATTGAGGACGTACTGTAGATTATTTCTAAGCACGAACACTTATCTTGATAAGTTGACCAGTATACATGACAACGTCAGCCAGGTGTGTTCTTTGAATGGCAGGGAACAGAATCAGGCTGTTGTTAATTTACCGTATCTCCTTCTTTCTTGCTGGAAACGCAAGGGAACCTATCTCCTTCTAGGAACTTTGATGACAATCAGCACGGGTAGTTGTCCAGAAGTGACATAGGTAACTTCTCTGAAAACTGGAAAGAACTGGATATCCTAATCTTGTGTGTAGCGGTTTTCGTCAGCTATGGTAATGAGCATGACCAAATATGAAAATCCCGAGTTGGTCAGATTGGCTGGAGCTGATTGGAATGTCTACCGGTTGGGGTATCTCTGAATATAAAAATCGAGGAGTGCGCGTTTTCGGGGGAAGCAGGTGGAACGAGACATTAGATACGTCACGATATAACTTGCCACATGTTATTAATAACACGCCAAAAAAGTTACAGAGAAGATAGGAACTCACAGATTGCGAAGTTTTGCAAACTATGCAAACAATTAATTATTAAAAAAATTATGAAGATATGTGTACAATACTAAACAGCTATACTTGTTATCAAAATCGACTATCGACTTACAATTTATATTACATATTATCACACATATGTCAATATATACACTCGAATATTCATGCACACTCTTTTACCTCTGACACACGCACTGTCATAATATTTTGTATAAACGAGTTAGTTAATTATATTTCACTGGTGGCTCCTATGAGAGCGACTGTAACGTCTTTATAGGAGTCACTGCCCCCTAATTAAGTTATATTGAGTTTGTATTTTTCCATGTGAACATATTAATGCATATTTTGTTTCTATCATTAAATTTTTATTTGTATTATAAACGGCGTCAAAATAAACTTGTTCTTGTTCGTTCTTTCTTGCAGTGACGTCACCAGTTCTCATCAGCTTGGTGTATGTTTTTAATTGTGTCTCGTCTGGCTGTTCGTCTTGCAGTGAGTGGATGTCCACCAGATGAATCTTGATACTGGTTCTTATCTGTGGCTACACCCGTGACCTGCTAGTTGGAGGCGTCTCATTCGAATCTTGTTAGAGAGCTTGTCGGTATTCCGATTAAGTGCTTTGTTTGCAAAACGCATTTGTTTGTCGATGTCCCTTGTTTGCGCTGTGTCCAGTCTTCAGAACTAGTCAAAGACTATTACACTTCACACATAGCAAAACTGTTCATTTCAATACCAACTCGACTTCTCTAAGAAGCATTCTGTCAGGCTACACTTACACGCCTGTGTCTACATGGCTAACCACGTTATAACTCCTCATTGCAGGTCCACAATGGCGACGACACTATGGCTCCTGCTATGCGCCTCTATGGTGCTGGTGTACGCACGTAAACCTACGTCCGACGAAGTGCTGCAAACACTCGGACGGCAGCTGATCCTGCAGCAACTATTCGTCGAGGAGCGTATCCGGTCGGAGGGCGATTCGGGCATCAAGCAGATCCGGCATCGCACCCAAGGCACTCGGCCGTACTTCTCAGAGACTCACACCGGCCACACGGTCGCGTCGATCCACAACCACGCCCACTACCAACGCACCATAGGCCAGGGAGAGTTCGTCGCCGTGCTCAACGGCGTCGAATTCCGCACCCGTCACAACGACTACATGTTGAAGATGCCTCACCGTACGAGTCGCCAGTACCATCTGACAGAAGACGTCCCCTTTCCTGACGTGCCCCCGGAAGTGCTGAGGAAGAGGACGATACGGGGACAAACGAGGGAGATGCAGAAATGGTTCAAGGCGTGGAGGGACCAGGACTGTTCAAGGAGAGACTACCGCAAGTACTTCAAGCCGGTGTTGTGCTACATGGAAGGCGCATGGATCCACACGGGCGAGGCGATCGAAGATGCCTTCAAGAGTGAGCGGCATCACATGGACGCTCAGACTTGGTATGAGATGGAGGAAAAGATTCGCTACACATCGGCGACGGGCACGAAAAGCCGGAGGGAGAACTACAGCTTCCTGCCTCGTAAGATCCTTCACATGAACGGCGCAATACCCGTCTTCGTCCAGTGGCATTACCGCATCATGTGCAACCCCCTGAAAAGGGACATCCCCACGTCGCTCTTCCGACCCGTGTGTGAGCGGGCGAACCGACTGGCTCTCAACAAGAAGATCAACGCCGTAAACAACCCGTCTACCCACTTCCAACTGAACCCGTACGACACGCCGATGTGGCCGAGGAAAGAAGGCGTGGTGCGGTACCAACTCTTAGACAAGCTGATGGCTGAGATACCGGGCAAGGACAACTACCCCGGCGACCTAGTCGACAATTCGTTCGGCCTTCCTGCCCTCAAGTTCGAGCCAGGGAACAAGCCGGGAAGACGCCGCCTGAACGCCGCCTACTACCACCGACTGTATAGTGAGACTGAGAAAGACGCCATGCGTCGGTACTACAAGTTCCGCGGCTTCTCCGACGAGAACATCTTCATGGCGATGACGTCCAACCCGAAAGTTGCAGAGTTCACGGTGCAGACCAACTGCACGGGCACCGGGCGGAACATGAGGTGCGACAAGTCAACACAGCGCTGGAGCTACTCCATCCCGATGGAGATCATCTACACGACTCCGTTGTCGTCGTGGAACCCGTACAAGATCAAGTACAGGGGACACGAGAAGTCGAAGCTCGGCAAGACGGTGGAGGCGAACGGTCGCAACGGAGGCTTCACGCCGGCGAAGGCGTACGACGGAGCGAACAACAAGTGGTCCAGCTTCACGCCACCCGACTTCTACAGCGGAAAGGAGCCGAAGGCCGACCTCGCCGACACGACCGTTGACCTGCTCGGTGTCCTCACGCCCACTGGCCGGGTGGTCAAGACCCGCATATCTGGTCATCGCGTCATCCTGCCCAGAATCCGCGGGGTGGGAGCCCTTCGTCAGCGCTGGCCTATCATGCCTATCTACTCGGACGGCAATCCAGTCATGAAGGAACTTCAGGCGCTGATCGACATCCACAACAAATGTATTTAAAGTTGCGATCTAACACGAATGACACAATAACTCTTTTAAGGAAAGTCCCGCACGATAACAATACTATATCCAATATTATTGTTGATGTGTATTTGATGATATTTTACTGCAATATCTCTGCACTCACTAGATGGTGTACGGTAACATTAATTAGTGCTATTCAGTAAGAAGGTGTCACAGTGTAAACATGTTTCGTTAACAGTGATTCACCTGTCATGGCTAGAGGCAACCTAGAAATAACTACAATAAAACATTCATGCAATGCATCAAAACATTGTTATTGGACTTATTACTCTCTATGTGCAAATATATCATACGTTGGTGTTTACAAAGTAAATCCGACAGTCACTGCATCATTTAGGGGTTACATTTAGGGGTTAAATTTAGGGGTTACATTTTGAATATCCAACGACGTACGCAGGGGCAATAGCCTGTGCCCCGGTGGTCTGTTAGAGGTCTGATTGTCTTGTTATAAAATCATGCTATATCGACTCTAACATCTTGATCGTCCAGATGTGTTTTAATTGACCAATATTCTATTTGTAAAAATACTGTAATTTGGCCGTTATACGCACGCTCGCACGCACGCACGCACGCACGCACGCACGCACGCTCGCACGCACACACACACAAACACCGGTTGCAGCCAGTAGTCGGTCGGTCGGTCGGTCGGTCGGTCGGTCGGTCGGTCGGTCGGTCGGTCGGTCGGTCGGTCGGTCGGTCGGTCGGTCGGTCGGTCGGTCGGTCGGTCGGTCGGTCGGTCGGTCGGTCGGTCGGTCGGTCGGTCGGTCGGTCGGTCGGTCGGTCGGTCGGTCGGTCGGTCGGTCGGTCGGTCGGTCGGTCGGTCGGTCGGTCGGTCGGTCGGTCGGTCGGTCGGTCGGTCGGTCGGTCGGTCGGTCGGTCGGTCGGTCGGTCGGTCGGTCGGTCGGTCGGTCGGTCGGTCGGTCGGTCGGTCGGTCGGTCGGTCGGTCGGTCGGTCGGTCGGTCGGTCGGTCGGTATTGAGATGAGACAACAGTGTATACAGAGATTAGGTGGGAGTGGGTGGAGAACGAGAGCGAAGAAGGGGGGGTGGAGAACGAGAGCGAAGAAGGAGGGGGTGGAGAACGAGAGCGAAGAAGGAGGGGGTGGAGAACGAGAGCGAAGAAGGGGGGGGTGGAGAACGAGAGCGAAGAAGGGGGGGGGGTGGAGAAGGAACAAGCGAGGGAAGAAGAAGAAACACAAAAACTGACGACGGGAATCAATGCCCGCCTCACCCCGGACTTCAGGGATAAAGAGGAGAGCAACACCGCTGCGAAAGGAAGTGAAGCTTCTTTAGCACAGTGGTGATGTGCCCCCATTTATTGCACCCGATCCACCAAACAGGTTGTTGAGTTTTGCACCGTCTGCAGTTTGCAGATGAGAAAGTCAAGGATGCCGATCAGGAGAGCGGTCTCCATGTCACGAGATAATTTATTATTTGAACCGATGCATTATGACAACTAATAAGCAAAACATCGGCATTGCGAGCCTCTGTTACCTGACGTTTTGACCAGTTTTGTATCACTGACACGTCGTCATTGCAATCGCATATTGCCTGACGTTATCATGTCATAGGTTAACCCAGCACTGGTGCCTAACACAACAACAGTGTAAACAAGGCGTCAACATAAAAAAGTTAAATGGATGTTGCACTAGACGTGACGTTGCCCGTCATTACGCCTTTTCTGTTAAATCATGGACGGTTAATCTAACAACAGGGGACAGAAGTCTTGCTCCGCAGAGGGGACGTCTAACCCCACGTGATTTGGTCAATGTATAAACGTGAGTAGGTAATGAAAATGTTGCATTCTTGTTTATGTAGAGGGGTGATAATTCGTAGTGCATAGTTTTGGTCAATTACTATGTGGGAAATGTTTTTTTAAAGTGACTAACAACAAGGCACTAGCTACAATGCCTTTTTGATGTGTACACAAAGTTTAATATTGCATGTACTACATGGAAAAAAATAAATAAGGAAAACAATTTTTATTGTTAAAATTACATGTTTAATGCGTCTAACTCGCAAAGCGCGCATAAAAACTCGAAGTTAATTAAATGAGCGATCACGTGGTTTTGTGACTTCAATGATGATATGAGTTTACATTCAGTCAGTGCTTTCTATGCAGTGCTTCAGTGTAGTGTCACTCGCGAGTGGTGGCGATGTAAATTTTCCAGAATAAAACGTATAATGTAACGATTTCGAACCGCAAGCGGCAAGTGATACCGCATAATCATCATCGAATTCGGCTCTTTCGGTGCAGTTTAGCAACGCCAATAGGCAATAGCATTTCGCTTGGAACTTATTTACTTTCTGACCGAACCATCAAAACGACCACATAGAGCTGTCAAATTTCTCCTCATATATCTACCACACGCATACACATATGACATGGTCAAACATTACTCTTACTTCTAAAGAAAGGTCAAAATAAACGAAAACTTGTCAACTCCTATGCCTTGCTAGGGGTAAAATATATAGCTAGCATTTGTTTTTGATAATTTTGTTAATGTTATTTGGAAGTAAGGGTAATGTTTGACCACGTGACATGTGGCTCCGTTGTATTCACAATACTGTAATCGCTTATCGCTGTCTATGCTCTGTATTTGATTTCATTAAAAACAATAACTGGGGAGAATTTTCCCTGATGAGGGGAAACGCATGAAAATCTGAAATACAGATACAAGATATTATGATTATTGTAATTTTATTTATTTAAATTATGATCATTTAAAATGGAAAAATATAGCGCCGTAATTTATGCGAAAGGAAGCGAAAGCTACAAAAGCAGCTAAAAGTAACAATTTCGGGTTAATGTAGAAATATATAAATTAACAAACGAAAGAATATAATATAATGCTTTATTCACAGTAAGACACACATTAACTTCATGTGTTCGCCGCACAATCGTTTGGGCTGAAATCACCATGCCCGTTGTGCTCTGAGGCCGAAGTTACAAGAGTTGCGGGCCGAACTCTCCAAAGAATATTGTCCGAATTCACCGTGTGCCGACTTCACCTGTATCCACACTGACTGCTCGCTTCGATCTTAGGTAGACCGCGGTCGTTTACGCACGTGCCGCTGCCTGTGTTCTACGGATTGGTGTCATCAACATAGCTTCCACTACTGCGAATAATGTGGGAACATCATCCTCTTCCAAAGAGATTTTAGCTCCAGAATAACCCAGGGCTGCACCTTCTCAGGTCCGGATCGTAGTCGAAACAGGTTTTCTCGAAGCGAGCAAAGCCAGCTGTGCTTCGTCGGCTTGACGTTTGCTTGTTTAAACAATGTTGGCTCCGTAGGGAACTTAGACCAACTACACGTTACTTTATTCTTACTACTGTTTGCATTACATTCAAAGTCCCAGTCTTGTAGCACTTCCTTATCATCAGTGACGTCACGTCGAAGCTTGCCGATAAGCGCGGGAAAAATATGCGTAATCGACACAGGCCGGCAGAACAGAGTATTATTTGGAATTATTAATTAATGAAATTCTAATGAATTTTTCGGTGTTGTGGAAATGGAAGTATACTGCAAGATGTAATATAATATGATTTCAAGCAATTGTTGTTGTTATTCCATTCGAGGTTCATCTCATACGGTCAGCGCGGAATGTCATTCACAACTTATTGAACACAATATTTGCAGACCTGTGTGAAGTGTGATTGCTTGCTTAGTGAACGAGTTAGTTCTTTTTTATAGACATTATTCGCACATACAGGCGGAAAACGGAACGGGGTGCTTACGGTGATGAAACGCTGAAAGCTGCACTTTTAACTTTGGAATAACAGCCGCTGAAGACAGTTAGTCGTACGTACGTTGCGTTGCGAAGACACCGTGACAGCATGGTCGCTACTCGCGACGCCCTTGCGCAGGGGCCGAGGAAGCCAGCACTACCCACCACCGCCGAACGCACTCTCCGCGGCCACATTTTTTATACGGAGAAATGTTTATATGGGTTGATAACTGTAGATGTGAGAAGCCCGGCCTATGATCTGGCGAAGAAGTTGGGTCTGATAGACAACTTCTCTGCCGAAACGAAGATGGCGGTCCGCGAATGGCTGCGCGGTTTCTTCAAATGGCACGAAGACCTAGCACTCAGGGCGACCACAAGGCACCAACACTGCGCAGGCTGTCGGGTCCAACCGACCAAAGGTAGTTCTTCGATCTGTATAGATCACAACTGGAGATGTTCATCTATACATCAGCAAGAATATGGAACATGGACGAGACCGGAGTCAAGAATGTCCAAAAGCCCGGCAAGATTGTTGCCATCAAAGGAGTTCGTCACTGGGGAAAGTGACAAGCCGAGAGCGCGGCGCCACCGTCACCGTTATCTGCGGAATGAACGCTGTCGGCAGATATCTGCGGAATGAACGCTGTCGGCAGATATCTACCACCGATGTTCATCTTTCCGAGAAAGAGAATGGTGGCGTCGCTGACGAAAGGTGCGCCGTATGAATTTGTTGGCTACTGTAGTCTCAACGGCTGGACGGACTCTGTTTTTGAAGCGGTTGGAACATTTTGTCAGTTTAACGAACGCATCAGTTGACATCGTCAATGGCCACCACAGTCACAAGACTCTGGCTGCAGTAGAGTATGCGAGGAGCCGTGGGATTACCTTAATCACACTGCCTCCACACAGCTCACACAATATGCTGCCGTTGGACAGGTCATAATTCAAGCCTCTGAAGAGTGCGTATTACGCAGCGGCTGACAACTGGATGGTTGCAAACCCCGGAAGAAGAACCCTTGCTTACGACATGGTAGCGATATTCGGAAAGGCCTTCCTGCGATCCGCCACACCAGACAAAGCCGTGGCTGGCTTTCGGACGTGTGGACTTTGGCCATATGATGCAGACATCTTCATCAATGAGGAATACGTTGCATCTGACGAGGACGCCTTGCGCCGACCGCTGGATCATCGACAGCATTGTCGCCGATCGCTGGATCATCGACAGCCTTGCCGCAGACCGCCGGATCATCGACAGACTTGTCTCCGACCGTTGGATCATCGACAGCCTTGTCGCCGACCGCTGAATCACCGACAGCCTTGTTGCCGACCGCTGGATCATCGACAGCCTTGCCGCCGACCGTCGGATCATCCACAGCCGTGCCGCCGACACACCAGTTGGTCAGTGACCTCATAGAGGAACTGTCGCCAAGGCGAAAACTTTCTCGTCCACGCCCGAGGTCACGTGTTGTCGAATCAGCCGCGGTGTCGACTTCGTATCCTTACAAGAGCAAAAAGAAATCAAAGAGAAGCCGCGTCAGCACCAGCACTGAGGAAGAATATTGGCCGGGTGTAATTTGCGGCGAGCCGTTCGTGAACACCAGATCTCGGGAGGTGTGGGTCCAGTGTCAGTTGTGCCAGAAATGGTCACACAAAGACTGCGCGCCGGGACTGCGTTGTTTCATGCGGCCAAACTGCGAGTCCGATAGCTACTGAACGACGGTGCCTGTTGCACACAGTTACATAACTTGAATTCTTGTAAAGTTATGTCACCTGACTATGAAGGAGTATCGTAATAATGTTAGTTAGTTGCCTGTTTTGGATAAGATCAAACATATACTCCATTTTCACATTAATTTTATCACGAGTTTGTTTCATTTCAATATTCGTATTATATACAACGGACCTTCTATGGGGCATGAAGGCTTCATTCCCCACAGAAGGGGCGTCTTGCACCAGGCAATATATTCAATTAACGATTTAAAAAATTTAGTGCTGTCAAATGTCACTAATGTTATGGTAATGCATAGCATAACCACACGGTAATCGTATGACAGCATAAGGACGTCAAAAATACAAGTTTATGACTAACTACGCCCATTTTCCGTTATGTGGGGCTCCTCGCCCCACCTTACCCTACATAGCGGAGTTCGTTGGTTTACTCAACGTCCCGCGTGTAAATTATATGGTGGGTGTCGCCACTGATGGGAAGTAAGAGGTTTACTGTTAGGTGGTCTACTCACTAGATGGAGGGACAGTTTTTCTCATCGCGGTTTTTACCCGATTTGCGGGCGATCTATATTATGCTGAATCAAAATCAGTGTGTCAGATGCAAAGTTCTTTCATGCAACAAAGTTACTCGTTCAAAGCAGCGCTCTGTTTATTTCGGCGATTTATTTACTTGTATAAGTAGTGAAAAACGCTATCTGTGGTTTTGTCCGACTGGTATTATTACGGATGTAACCAGACCGACAGAGACAGGCCTCGACCAGAAAAAAAATGTATGCTGGATCGATGCAGTCGTTTCATCGTTATACGTTCAGTACATCCGCACACTAAAATACGATATATTCGAGTTTAAATAAAACAATAAAATGATGATATCTAAGATTGAATCACTCAGCGTTAAATCAAACTTTTTTTATGGCGAACCTTGTGTTTATGCCGAATCTCCTTATATTTACCCCGGATTAAGTCGGTTGCTAAAATACTACGTGAACAAACTGGCATCCTACCTGCAGGGCGGAACCTCGGTGGTGCGCGTCAAGAAAGAAGTCTCGGAGAGCAGTGTCATCAGAACTGGAGTTCCGCAAGGGTCGGTCCTCGGACTAATACTCTTCATCGTCTACATTGCGCCACTAGCAAAGCTTCTCCAACAACACGGTATACAACACCATCTGTGTCCCGACGACACGCAGCTGAACGTCGACTTCATACCAACGAAGCACGCTGATGCCCTTGCACGAATGGAGGCTTGTGTCCGTGTGCATTTGGCTCTGTGACAATGAGCTAATCCTCGACGGGACCAAATCGCAGGCCATTGTTATAAGATCATCCAGCCTCTGCGCGCCAATAACAATAACACTCAACGACATCTGCGGTCAGCTTGTGGCGACATCTGCCGTCGTCAGAGATCTTGGATTCGCCATTGACGCCGATCTCTCGATGGCGGCACAAGTAGCAAATGCATGCCGGAGTGCGTGTTACCACCTCTACCGAATTTCACGCGTACGTGACCCACTAATGATCGGTACAACCAAGTGTCTAGTGCATACATTAGTTACTTCCAGAATCGACTACGGCAACGCTATGATGTACGGAATACCAGACCGTTTACTCCCCGCCTTGAGTTGGTCCAGCACTCGGCGGCCAGAGTCGTCGTACGAATTAGGCGGGGTGATCGACGTAGCGTGACGGCAGCACTGAAACAACTCCACTTGTTGCCGGTGAAGAGGCGCGTTGAGTATAAGCTACTAGTTCTTGTATTCCACGGCACACCTAGCCTTGCTGGGCACGCCATACGGGCCTCGCCTCGCCGCGCCCTTCGTTCTAACTAACAGTTCCCCGCCACAACCTTGAACGGTACGGTACGGTACGGTACGGCTGTCGTTCTTTCTCGCGTGCTGGGCTGACCCTGTGGAACGCGCTACCCGAAGAGCTGCGAAATCGATCGAACTTAAGATCGAGCTGCTGAGTTGTCTATTTATTTATTAATTAATATTAATTTATTAATTATTTATTTATTTAACTACCAATGGTACTTTATATTTTATTCTTTTATGTGTGGTTTAATTTGTCTAGTTCAATTTTGTTTAGCAATTTTTTTATTTCATGTATTATTATTATTTATAAGTTATTATTAAAGTTATTATTATTAAACTGTTTCCTACTTCCGATTGTGAAATATTAATGCAGCGTAATATTATAATTTTAGAAAATGCATATTTTGCACATGCTCATTTATTCAATCTCGTTGTAAGATATATGCCTCCCTCTTCTTGTCATCTTCGGGGCCGCACGCAATGGTCCAGGAGGTATTTCTCACAGATGTAGATGTGTTTTGATTGTCCATTTTCTTCGCGCTCGCCAGGTCGAGATTTATAACCGAATATGTACTCATTTGACCAATGAGTACATAGAGTACCACATAAGTGTAGTCAACGCATTGTTCTCCACGTTCGAAACGATTTTAATGGTGTACATCAGAGGTTACATACATGGTAGCAATATAATCACTCACGATGTCAATAAAAAGAAACAGTGAAGATAGATATCACTGCAAACCGTAAAGAAAAGAGTGATTGTAAACATCACTTAGACACTTAATGTCTAGAAGATTAAAATGAAACATGGTGAAATCTGACCGGTAATTTTTAAGCCTAATGCTAAAGCAGGTAAGGCCCGCCAGGACCACCCTTACTGATAATTTATATGCCTAAAATATAGCTTGTCAAACTGGCATATACTTTACATCGTGATTGCAATATGAATAAATGTTCGACGCAACGCTGCTTCTAATAAACGTCGGCGTTCCTAACGCCCGTTGCCCCCACAAGGGATGCGACCTCAAGACCGGGGCCTTCCGGGGCGTCGGCTACGTCGGCAAGAGAGCCCGACATTGAGGTTGCGTCGACAAAACGTAGACATTCATGCGTCGTTGGTATCCCAACCGCCAGCTACTGGACACTTCCGCTCTTTCTGCAAGATGTCGGAATTCTGATCGTTGGTTCCTCGACATTATGTCTACACCTCTACTTCTCCGACATTATGTTCGTTGGTTCCTCGACATTATGTCTACACCTCTACTTCTCCGACATTATGTTCGTTGGTTCCTCGACATTATGTCTACACCTCTACTTCTCCGACATTATGTTCGTTGGTTCCTCGACATTATGTCTACACCTCTACTTCTCCGACATTATGTTCGTTGGTTCCTCGACATTATGTCTACACCTCTACTTCTCCGACATTATGTTCGTTTGTTCCTCGACATTATGTCTACACCTCTACTTCTCCGACATTATGTTCGTTGGTTCCTCGACATTATGTCTACACCTCTACTTCTCCGACATTATGTTCGTTGGTTCCTCGACATTATGTCTACACCTCTACTTCTCCGACATTATGTTCGTTGGTTCCTCGAC
Organism: Lamellibrachia satsuma; assembly: GCA_033239005.1. Lineage (NCBI taxonomy): Eukaryota > Metazoa > Annelida > Polychaeta > Sabellida > Siboglinidae > Lamellibrachia > Lamellibrachia satsuma. Next base: position 2,935,260 of record BSQZ01000011.1, read on the forward strand.
ATTATGTCTACACCTCTACTTCTCCGACATTATGTTCGTTGGTTCCTCGACATTATGTCTACACCTCTACTTCTCCGACATTATGTTCGTTGGTTCCTCGACATTATGTCTACACCGCTACTTCTCCGACATTATGTTCGTTGGTTCCTCGACATTATGTCTACACCTCTACTTCTCCGACATTATGTTCGTTGGTTCCTCGACATTATGTCTGCATCGGTTCTCCTCCGACATAATGATCGTTGGTTCCTCGACATTATGTCTACACCGGTGCTCCGACATTACGATTGAGTCACAAGGCGTCCGTTCAAGATAAAAAGGGATGTAGTGAAGAGGATATGCACGAGGAAGGCGTGACCGACAGGGCGTCATGGGGAACAACATCGTTCGTTCGAACCCCCCGAACCCCCGCCAAAGACGTACACGATGTACACGAGGTGGCTTTGATACAAACTAGCTCGCAACACAATCACACCAATATATACCCAACTAGCGCAACTATTAATGTTGTCTAGAGTCTGGCAGTGCATCATAAATTGATGTATGTGCTCACCTTCCCTGTTCAATGTTCACGAAATGGTCATGTTTTCCCGCGATTTGCACTTGGTTCTTCCCGTGGACGTGATGGACGACCTCGAGGTTGTGGGGTAGGATGGCTTGAAACGTGTGATGTAGCGATGGACGGGGAACGTTGGAACAACATTATGAACTATCTGTTTCATATTTGAGCTGGGACGTACGAACTGTCTTACTAAGTTTGTTCGAGCTGAACCCATGTGCAAAATATAACCCGATATGGACGAGGAAATTAGAATTTAGGTTAATAGATGCGATGAATACATTACCAATACATAATTTATATACAAAAACATAGGTTTTACCACAATAATTAAAGAAAGTACCTAGCGGTTCATCTTTCAGGAGAAATGTTGATATTTTCGCCCAGTTGCCGCCGACTCCTGGTCATAGATAATAACTGATCAAGCGAAGCTGACAAAACGGCGGGGCTTGCTAAACCAAACGTCTTTTATTACGTCACTCGTCAACTGTCACGTGACCGTTCAGGTGAAAACGTTACGCGAACCTCTACAGCGTTATGTGAATCCTTGCAACGTTGCGTGAATCCTTCAAACTAAATATGTATGTGTTTTTCTAAAGGTATATATATATATATATATATATATATATATATATATATATATATATATATATATATATATATATATATATATATATATATATATATATATATATATATATATGTTTATCTTGTTGTCAACAACAGTTGGTGTCAACATGAATTATATTGGAAGGTTTGTTCTTGCTAAGTAAAGGAAATATGTGCAAGCACAAAAAGCTACGTATAGTTTGATTAAAAAGTCAAGACAATTACATCTTCCGATTGATCTAATATTTCATCTATTTGATTATACTGCTGTACCGATTCTGTTATATATTAGTGAAGTATGGAGGCATGAGAATTGTGACATCATTGAAAAACTTCACTTGGAATTATGTAGAAGGGTATTGTATGTCAACAAATCTATTTACTCCTAAATGCATAATATATTGTGAACTAGACACACCACCACTAGTGATACAAATTAACAAAAGATGGCTAATTTTTATGGATTAAACTAGCAAAAGGAAAATATTCAAAGTTATCAGTGATAATATACAAATTATTAATCAACTTAAATAATAAAAGTGAGTACGAATCAACTTGGATGAAACTGTTCAAAATATGTCATATGAAAGTGGTCTTTCTAACTCTTGGCACTTTCCTAATGTCGTCATTCACAAATGGCTAAGCATTTGTCTTAAAATCAGACTTCATAACGAATATATTTAAACATGGTCATCAAATGTATTTTACAATGATAAATGTGTTATCTATGGAATATTTAAAGAAGTATTCGAGTTTGAGCCATACTTGACATTGTTACAGGAAAGTTTAAAATTAATTTTTACTCAATTTAAGCTGGGTAACACAAAACTGCCTGTTGAAACAGGCAGATGGTTCAATGTTGATAGACATGAAAAGTGTTGTACTTTGTGTAATAGAGAAAATGGGGATGAATTTCATCTATTGTTTCAATGTAACAGTTTAAGCGAACAAAGAAATCTATTTCTGCCTAGATATTTTATTAATCACGCTGATACGTTCAAGTTCTCTGTGTTGTTTAACATTCATAGTTTAAATACACTAATAAGAATTTGTAAATTGTTCAAAATTATAATTGGTAAGTTAAACTAATATTGACTGTTCTTATTACTTTAAAGTGTTATGAGTATTTGCAAATACTCTGGTATTGTATATTTATCTCATACTCCATTGTATGATATTAAAGAATAAAATTTGACTTGAATCCTTATAGCGCTGTGTTAATCCTTGTAGCGCTACGTTAATCCTTGCAGCGCTACGTTAATCCTTGTAGCGCTATGTTAATCCTTGTAGCGCTATGTTAATCTGAGGGGGAGCCAAGCTTGGTCACCCATTAGTTTACAACGTTACCACGTAGTGGCGCAACAGGCTATATACGAACACAAAATTTAATTTAAACCAATGCCACACCCCAAAATACGTCACTGACAGTTAGAGGTGTTTCATCGGCGCTAAGTAACATTTAGTTTTACTTGTCACGGCTGTATATAGTGACGCCATCTGGCGACTACAGATACACCTTAGTCGGTTACCCTAGTCTATAGGAGTACCTCGGGCTCTGGGGTACGGAGACGCAGACCATGTATTGAGTTATTGAAATACACCTCATGAATATCAATCCCAATAATACAGTGTTGTAATGCTAATGATAAGTACATACCACAAGTACTATTACATGGTGGCAGCGGCGTACGAACTACACGCCACACGTCAAGTTTGAGTCACAGACAGGTTGAAAGTCGTAAGTTGACGGCAACGCCAGCCGACCTGTACTGTATTGTCGCCCATACGAATTGACACTGAAAATGACAGATCTGTCAGACATCGATCCGCCTAGAATGGACTGGTCATCGGCCGATCTGCCGAGTACGTTCCGTACGTTCAGACAGTACTGCGAACTGATATTCAAGGGGCCGCTAAGTGCCAAAACCGAGGAAGAGCACGTCACATACGTCCTGCTCTGGATAGGGCAGGACGGCCTAAGCATATACAACACATGGGAAATGACGACAGCCGAACGAAAGCTCCTCGCCCCACTGTGGGACCGGTTCGATAAGCAAGTGGAGCCAAAAAGCAACTTCAGGCTGAATCGGTTCCACTTACAAAAGTTCCGGCAAACGTCATGCGAGTCCGCAGACGATTATATGATCAGGTGCCGGTGTAACGGGCCCAGAGTAGTCCCGTGCCGAAAGTCAGCGGAAGTATGCTTCTTGCGTATTGCGCATGCGCGCAGTAAGCGCCTACTTTCGGCCCGCGTATACACGGGCCCAGAGTAGACCCGTGACGAAAGTCAGCGGAAGTATGCTTCTTGCGTATTGCGCATGCTATTTATGCGCACAGCCGGTGTCGTTGTACACAAACATCTCCGCCCTATTCGTATGATAAACATTTCAAATAATACAGTTAGGGAAATGAGTCATGCGATAAAGATTTACAGAACTAAACCTTTATTGCTGCCATTATTAACGTATATATATATATATATATACACACACACACACACACACACACACACACACACACACACACACACACACACACACACACACACACACACACACACACACACACACACACACACACACACACACACACACACACACACACACACACACATTATTATTTTTATATATATGATGATTGACAGACGTGTACAATGATCGAAACAATATAGTTCTTTGTATAATGCTGCACTGGCAGACAGCACAACATTTCTACAAATATGGTCTATCATAATATTTAATCAAACAAGTAATAAATTAACATCCAATTATACAAAAATACAATTATGTTTTTCCATTAATAATTAACTCAGATAACATAGACACACTTTTCTTGTCATACATATTTATTGCTGCCATTATTAACGTATATATATATTAATATATATATATATATATTTTTTTTTATTATTATTATTTTTATATATGATGATTGATAGACATGTACAATGATCGAAACAATATAGTTCTTTGTATAATACTGCACTGGCAGCAGCACAACATTTCTACAAATATGGTCTATCATAATATTTAATCAAACAAGTAAGAAATTAACATCCAATTATACAGAAATACAATTATGTTTTTCCATTAATAATTAACTCATAGATAACATAGACACACTTTTCTGGTCACACATATTTACATTAACATTATGAACCATTTAGTAGACAGTAAATTAAACTGAGGAGATCCCCGGGAAACAACAAGTGCTATTGTGATTATATTAACCTTTAATATAATCCAGTGAACATTCTGACATCATTATTCCTTATCAAATATCTAGACTAAGTAAGTGGTCTGTGTGGTAAGAAGAGTGTGTGGAGTTGTCTGTGTGGTAGGAAGACTGTGTGGAGTAGTCTGTGTGATAGGAAGGTGAGGTGTGTGGTAGGGTTTCAACTGGTCGTAGGCCACCTTTGTCTTCAGGACAGCACCAGCCTTCTTTGCCAATGTTACCTGGTATTTCGGCCCAATGTTTGTGATCCTGGGGAAAATGAACATGTATTAGGCATAAACTTATGAAATTACAGGTATTCAGTTCCATGTGTCAACCACTTTTTGTAGTGACACGAATTTCCTCCAGCAATCATGGTTTGTCATATCATTTATCAGACAAACCCAACTTAGTACAGTGTAATTCTTGATGATCTCTTGAAAAGTTTTGACGACCTCTTTTCTCTGAAATCTGGATAAGAAATACTAGATTTCATTCCAACAAAATAATGTTAACCCATCTTACTATTTCTTACAAGTAAAGGTGACATAGTAAATATTTATTAGATATTGATAATCAATTTCGACCAAGTCAAGTGGCTGATTCAGTTACCTCCATGGTCCTATCCACTGTGGCTGTAGTTTCCCACCCTTCCTCCCGACATTCCTCATGTGCCTTCTCAGCACCATGTCACCTATTTTCAAGTCAAATGTTTTGACTCCCTTTGTTTGTCTTTTTCGGTAGTGCTTAGTCTGCCGCTCTTGTGCAGTTTCAACATTTGCATGAACCTGGAAAATTATGGTGCTATATAGAACATACTTGGATGACAGACTTAAATGTCACACATTGCCTGTTAGAAGTACCAGTGTGCCCATCCACTTTTGATCTAAAATCCATAGGACATAATAGAATACAAAATGAAAATATGGGAATAATATTGGAATTCTTCAACAAAATATAGCGATATGCTAGGTAGTTCCAAATATCTGCACTTTTATGAGTTAATTGTAATGTAATTAATAAACTTTTCAAGTTAATGACCCCATACTCAGCTGTAAATGAGTACAAACACTGTTTGGAAGGTACCTGCGATGGACTAGTGTCCCGTCCAGGAGAGTCAGTATAACTGCACTCTAAGTTGCTTCGCACTACAGAAACCAGGTTTAAGCACTGGCCATATAAGACTTCATGGCTTCCTAAGGCATAATGCCTGGGGGATGACTTTACCTTTACCTTAATTAATACGACATGTAATATTTTATTTTGTTAAATTTGACCAAAAATATTTGAGAAAAAAGTACATGTTAAAAAAATTATATTTGCTAGTTATCTTAATATCAGTTTGTTAAAAAAACATTATTTGAAAAACATTTGCTTAAACATAAACCATAAATCTAATCTGTGAACATTCGTTTTACTACATAATGTTTCACAATACAATCTTAGATGCTACCTCTCATCAAGTCCATTAGTTTGTGGATGGTATGCTGCTGTAACCATATGGTCAATGTCAAACTTCTTTGCCAAATCTGTGTTCAAGCGATTGACAAATTCTCGCCCCTGGTCTGACAGCAATTTCTTGGGAGCACCATATCTGTAAAACAACATTACCACATCAGAAATGTTGGCTGACAAAATGTAACAATTTAGCTTTAAAGCAACCTTGTCTGCTCCGGTACCCGGAATCATCCTCTCAAGCCAGGGGTGGTAATTATATTAGTAGGAAATTTTCTGAATCATTTGTAATTGTACTTCGTGACCACTTGCTGTCTTGATTGTGTGAAACAGGTGAATGCACAAAACATCAAAAGGAAATTTCTGTTAGCTCTACTTGATCAGGCAATGCTGCTGATAGAGAATCTTTATTATTTGAATGTTTTCTGTACAATGTTTTTTCTATAAAAAAATACCAATTATTATTTCAGTGTATTTGACCCCATATATGTTGCATATAGGTTTAATTTGTAGGGGAAGCTTTACATTTTGCTGAATTAAAACTAAACTATCCAGAAATGACATGCCTGCAAATGAAGCTTTTCAAGCTTTGCACCTCACAATCGCCAGACTTCCGTCTCAGGGGATACAACTCCACATACTTTGTGAAGTTACCAGTTAGTGTCATAATATACTTGAAACCATTATGGGTCTCAGGTAGAGGGCGTACAAATTAAACAATCCAGTAATAAACATATTCAGATTAAGGGCACACAAAAGTTCGATGCAGCCTCAAAGTTAAAAGTTTTTCAATTGTTTGGCTATCAGGTTATTTTTGCTAAGACATTACATAAATTTCCTGGACAAAATTTACTTCAATCTGGTGTATTCATTCTATATATAATTTTTTTAAGAGACTTGGCATTACATGGCTATTATGGCAAAAAATGTACTATTGGCATTCAAAAATGAAATGTTCTATAAAAAAAAATTTACTTACAACTTATAATACACACAGCAATATATTTACGTAACACTTACATTTCTAACACAATATCCAGCATATATATTTTAATCACTTACGTAGATTTTTACGTCCTCGTTCAAGCCTTTCCAGTAATACCGCTGGCTAATTTTGTCCACAGTAGCATTGATGCCACTGTGGCGAGCAGGTGGCGCAGAGTGAATATGGCACAAGATCTTGTCTCTCTCTTTCTCATCAGTCACAATCTTCTGGTGTATGTGCATATGTGGGGGATATACACTAACGTATGTGGTGGGATATACACTAACATATGTGGTGAGATATACACTAACGCTCCAGTGTCTGCAATTATTGATCATAGTTATAGGCATTTTTTATGAAGTACTGTAAGTAAAATGACATATCCTTAACAGCATCACTTGTAGTAGCAAAATCACTTGGGGAACAATTTGTGGAAAGATCTGACAAAGTAATAGTTACACTGTTTGCTAAATTAGCAAAATACTATATATTCGGGTTGCACATAGCACAAGATTTATTTACTGAATATATAGTAATTGGGACCCAGGCTTTTGGAATCTAACGTCAGAAATGATGTAGCTGTACAATACAGTACAATACAATAAAGAAGATTTCTATAGCACTAAAATCTTCAGAAAAGTGAGCTCAGCAGCGCACCAATACCAAAGTGTTAGGCAAATCTTACCCCAAATTCAATTCCAGATCGTCAACAGTGATGATGGTGCACTGAGGAGCTAAGAAGGTTAGACCAGGTCAAATAGGTAGGTTTTAAAATGCTGCCGAAATGTTAATATATATTTTCTATAGCCAGTGTCAAGCTATATGCATACCAACATGAATATATATATATATATATATATATATATATATATATATATATATATATATATATATATATATATATATATATATATATATATATATATATATATATATATATATATATATACTCAGCCGATTTCAGCAGTTCAAAAGTTTCCATAAATTCATCATGGGCCCTCCATATGACACCTATCTGATGTATAGGTATATAGTCCCTATCGAGTATAAGTCAATCACACAATGTCATCTTTATATTTTGACAGCTTGACATAACTACATGCTTGTTAAATTAATTCCACAATGAAGTTTAGCAATATGTTGTTAAATGTTGAGCTGGTTTTGTTGGTGGCCTTTGGTAAATAAAGCTAACATGAGATGGATCAGATGTTATGTATATATTAATATGCTAACTTTGGATCACTGTAAGTGCATTTTCATTCAATTTCAAAATAATCATAAGAGGAGATGCAATGTATCGGTAAATAAGCCCATGCCAGGGGTATTTTTGCACAAAGTGCATATACCAGTTGGATTCGAACCAACCACAAAAGCCGAGACATTAGCAGCTACCCTTAATAAAAAAAATTTTAATGGTCCAGGTGGCCAAATCCAAAATAATAATATAAACATACAACTCAATAAGGCCATTACAATATAAATAGCAAGTATTTTTTTAAATGTATATTTTTTGTGATAGTCAACAGGGGACGCCTGGAAGAAAGTGGAAGAAAGGGATTTCTTCCACTTTCTTTCGGGAAAAAAATGGAAGAAAGTAAAATAATATAAAACAGACAACATATTAAGTTTTTAGTACTTTTGTTAAACTGTCGTTGTACATTTAATAAGTATTTATTTGTCTAGGTCCTCTGGCACAAATCTCCTGTGCCAGTGAAAGTCTGACAGTGATTCAGTCCTCTACCTCATGCTTGCCATGTAGCATTCGATAGCAGAACACAAGCCTAATGAATTATCAGCTTTGTGTGAGTTATTCCAAACGTTGCACAAGGCTGACACACAAGCTGTGTGCAACGAAACTAGAACAAGACCATGTGGCAGAGTAACTGTTCTAAGCCCTTACCACCACAATTCTGGATGCATAGCACCTGCTTCAAAAAAGGATGGTGGGAGTGGCGCAGACTCTGTTTCAAAAGCAATGGCTGCTGGGAGGTAGTCTGAATTGTTCTCTGTGAGCCACTGGTGGGCCAGTTCCCGCTACTCATTGATCAGACGACTGCTTGGTTAAACTTCTTCTGTACAGTTGTAGCAAGGACGGGATCATTATGGATATTCGACCATCCATCCTCTATCAGTGTGACAGTTTGATCCTTCAGATGCTTCATTTGTGACTTCAATTCATCAGAGACTATCAAGGAGAGTCCCACTGCGAACCATGGGTGATCTGATACTGTGAAGGGGATATTGCACGAGTAGAAGAACTTTGCAACAAGAACGTCCAGGTTGTCTTCGGTAGCAGTATTTGTTTTGGTGAGAAGAGATGAGATGTTCTACTGAATAATGACTTTGACCGGGGATTCTTGATTAAGATCTTGGCCCAAGGGATGCTTGGTAGTTAGAGGAGTAGCAGGCGTGGCTGTTGGCTCATTCACAGGTTCAGCTGCTGTCTGGAAATGTAAACAAACAAGTACTTATAATTTATTTTAGCTATGGTGTCTGCCTGTGTAGCCAAAACTGTTTAATGATTATAATATTAAAATAACACAAAAAGTGTATGCATTTATTTCCATGCTGATTCTCTTGTACATTACTTGTGTTATTAGTCACCTAAAACTGAAAGCCAGCACAGTTCCCTTTTATCACCCACTATAAGCCACGTGGTACATGCCACAATGACACATTTAATCCATTCAATATCCGGTGAATAGTGTTAAACTATTAAAGTAAAGTATGCATATCTGCTATATGCAATGAAAGGGACCAGGATTAAATGACAACATGGCTAGTATTGATCTAGTTCTCACTCTCTTACCAAAATAACTGACATTTGGAAGCTTCTTTATCAAGTTGTGTGTGACAAACGTTTACAGCTTATAATTCAAGAGATAAAACATTTACTGCAATGTTGTTATTTAATTTACCAAAAAAAAACATTAAATCATATTCATAACTACTATTACTCATTCCTACCTCATTTGTAAATGTTGCACAGTTGTTATGATGGGACCACATCCTGCAGGCCTTGATACTTTGTTGATGAGCACAGTAGTTGCACCTAGCCAAAGCTTTCCCAGCAACTTCATATTGTATCTTTGACCTAGGTCTACCTCCTTGAAACATGTAGACGTAAAATGTGTAATGCTGTAACACAGCAACTTTGCTCTGACTTAGTAATACATGTGCACTACTGAACCAGTGAACAAGAAGTAGCTTAATGGACTAAGTGGCTGTTATACAAGAAGTGAAGCCATTTAATCTTCTACTTTGTAGAAACAGCAAGACAAGCCTCATGTAAGAACCAATAACTTAAGTGACACAATATATCATTAACATTATCATTAATGACCATACCAATATGGTAATTTTGCAAATAGCAATAACTATTTCTGCAATGCCAAAACCTAGTGCAGCTCTGCAAATAATAACAACCACACTTTTGGTAATTAATAGAAGGACCTGCAGAGCAGCTGTGCGAATAGCCACGTCCTTTTGTCGTTTGATAATCGTACTTCTTTCAAATGCAAATTGTCTAACATTTGATTTGGGTGCTTGCACTCCTACACTTGGTCACTGGTGATTTAACATAATGGGTATTACCAAATAATGGCTATATATATATATATATATATATATATATATATATATATATATATATATATATATATATATATATATATATATATATATATATATATATATATATATATATATATATATATATAATGTTTGATGCACTCCATATTCTTTTTGTACTTTTCGTCTCGCCTACATCTATTCTGATGCTACATCAGTTTCCACGCTCTAATCAAATGACTTTCAACTTTCTTAAAAAGGCCTCGCTGACAAAATAAGGTCAACATCGTGGGGGTCATGTGGGTCACCTGAATCTGTATTAGTCTCGCTAAGTCTGCATACTCCTGGCACGGGGTCAAAGTTGATCGGGTTACCTGAGGTCACGTAGCTCACGCGGGTTGCATGGCGTCTACTGCGTTTGCGCGCGCATGCGCAATACGCAAAATGCATACTTCCGCTGACTTTCGGCACGGGACTACTCTGGGCCCGTTACACCGGCTCCAAGCCAAGAAATGTAAATTCCGAGACTCGCGTGAAGTCGGCGAGAGACTGCTGGAACAATTGATCGTGGGAGTCCGGCACAAAAAAGTGCAAGAACAGCTGCTAGCCAAACCTGATTCCTACACACTGGACGCAGCTATGGATCTAGCGAGGACCCACGAAGCGATGATCTCCGACATCGAGCAGTTGCACAATGACAAACTGACCGTCGATTATGTATCCCGCCAAAACAACGACAGGCGGTCGACACATCCGTGCGCTTATTGTGGTGGGAGCCATCCACCCAAGCCCAAGAACCGTTGTCCCGCATATGGGTCACAGTGTGACGCGTGTGGGAAGCCCAACCACTGGAAGAGGGTCTGCAGAGCCACAGGTCAGCAGGAACCTGCCCGCTTTCGCCGCAGCAGCAGACCGCGCTTGCTACAGCAGAGGCCACGGTCGCAGTCACGGCATCGTGGACCGACTGCAGAGCGACGACCCACATATCGTCAACGCGACAGCTCGCACACTCGCGTGTACGCGGTTGAACAGTCGCCATCACTCGCAGAGTCATTTGATGCGCTCACCTTCGATATCGTGAATGTTGCGGACACGAGAGACGAAGTGTTCGCCTCCCTGAGTATCACCCTGGCAGACAAGCCTAACATGCCTGCTACATTGAAGGTCAAGGTCGACACCGGCGCACAGGGGAATATTCTGCCGCTGCGCATTTTTCGCCGTATGTGCCCAGCGAAACTGGACTCGGAGGGGTTCCCTATTCCGGGTAGTCTGTTGCCCAGCGAAGTCCAGCTGACAGCCTACAACGGCACGAGCATACGGCAGTATGGCAAGATGACGGTGCCATGCAGCTACAACAGTGAGCGCATTGACACCGAGTTCTACGTGTCGGACTCGGCGGGACCGGCAATTCTGGGGCTGCCGTCATGCCGACGTCTCCACCTCATAGAGATGAACTGTGAGATCAAGAGTGTGCCGAACAAACGCGTAGACTCGACAAGTGATCTGGTCGCCGCCTACCCGGATCGATTCGAGGGAATCGGCAATTTCAGCGGCGAATTCCACATCACTGTGGACAACTCGGTGACGCCAGTCATTCACGCCCCTCGACGCTGTTCAATCCATCTGAAGGACGAGGTCAAAGACGAACTCGACAACATGGAACGGCTCGGTGTCATCTCCAAGGTGACCGAACCGACTGATTGGGTTTCAAGCCTGGTCTACAGCCGTAAATCCAACAACTAACTGAGGATATGTCTTGATCCAAAATATTTGAACACTGCCATTAAGCGCCCGCATTATAAGGCTCCAACACTTGACGAGCTGACACACAAGCTCGCTGGAGCAACCGTCTTCTCCAAACTCGACGCGCGACACGGGTACTGGAGTGTGTCCTTGGACGAACCATCCAGGTTCCTGACGACATTCAACAGTCCGTTTGGTCGCTACAGGTTCCAACGTCTACCATTTGGTTTGAACCTGAGCCAAGACGTGTTCCAAGAGCGAATGGACCACATTCTGGAGAACTGTGGAGGCACAATCGGGATAGCGGATGACGTCGCAGTATTCGGCAAGAACGAGGCCGACCACGATGCGAACCTGCACAACTTAATGAAGACAGCGCGTCAGCATGGCCTAGTCTTCAATGCCGACAAATGCCACATCAAGCAGCCAAGAATGCAGTTCTTCGGGCTTATCTTCGACACTGATGGAGTGCACCCCGACCCAGGGAAGATCACGGCCATCAAGCAACTACAGGCGCCACAAGACGCCACTCAACTCAAGGAGTTCCTGGGCATCGCAACTTACATGTCTCCCTTCACGCCAAATCTCTCACAGCACACCGCCATACTCAGAGACCTGCTGAAGAAGGACAATGAGTTTGTGTGGACACCAGCGCACGAGAGCGCATTCCAGCGAACCAAAGACGCAATATGCAGAGAAGCTACGTTGAGCTACTTCGACCCGGCAGTCGAGACGGTCGTGCAAGTCGACGCGTCGAGCCGCGGTCTGGGCGCCGTCCTACTGCAGAAGAACAAGCCTATCGCCTTCGCATCGAAGTCACTCAGTGACTGTGAACGACGATACGTAAACATCAAGCGCGAGATGCTCGCAGTCGTCTTTGGATGTGAGCGCTTTCACACGTTCGTATACGGCAAGCGATTTACTGTAGAGTCCGATCACAAGCCTCTGGAGATGATCCACATGAAGAATCTGGCAGCCGCCCCCCAACGTCTACAGCGGATGCTCCTACGCATTCAACCGTACGACATCGTCATCAAATACCGACCTGGTAAAGACGTGGCGGTCGCTGACCTACTCTCACGACAGCCGAGCAGCAACAAGGAAAGTCTCAAGTTTGACATGCAGATCAACCACGTGCAGTTCTCCCCACACCGGCTGCAGCAGCTGCGAGACGAGACAGACAACGACGACGAGATGCTCTCGCTGAAGTCCATCATCATGAGTGGCTGGCCAGAGACAAGGCGACAACTCGCTACTCAGCTCCGCCCCTACTGGCCATTCCGCGATGAGCTGACGGTCGACGATGGCATCATCATGAAGAGCGACCGCATCGTTATCCCACTCAGAGCCCGATCAGAGATCCTCGCGAAACTCCACCTGGCGCACCAGGGAGTGGAGAAAACTCGCCTGCATGCCAGGTCATGTGTATACTGGATAAACATCAACTGTGACATCGAGAATATGATCCAGCGATGCGACATCTGCCAACGCGAGTTGTGCGCACAGCCTTCGGAGCCGCTGATGCAGCACGAAGTGCCACCACGGCCGTGGCAGGTCGTTGGCACCGACTTGTTTTCGATTGGCCGAAATAATTACCTCATCATCGGCGATTATTACTCAAAGTTCCCTTTCGTCGAACTCATCGAGGGACGAGCGACGAGTGACATGATCGTCAAGTTGACAAAGCGTATCTTCAGCGAGCAAGGTGTCCCTGACAGAGTTGTCAGCGACAACGGAGGTCACTTCGACAGTCAGGCGTATAAACTCTTCGCTAAGGCTTGGGGATTTGAACACGTCACCTCCAGCCCGCACTACCCGATATCAAATGGATTCGTGGAGCGGCAGATACAGACGATAAAGCGCACACTGAAGAAGGCAGCATCGGCCCGAGTCGACACGGACATGGCCATGCTGATTCTGCGGTCGACACCGATCGATCACCATCTCCCTTCACCAGTTGAGATGCTGAACGCGCGAAAGATGAGGGCCAACCTGCCGGTGAAAATCCTGAACGCCCACCCGGAGAAGGGCGCGATATCCGAACGCCTGTTCGAGCGACAGCGTCAACAAAAAGTGTATCACGACCAGGGAGCGATCGCGCAACTCACCCCGCTGGTCCGTGGACAACCCGTTCGCATCCAGCACCACGTCACAGGGAAGTGGAACCCGGCAACCATCGAGACCGTGCGTCCGGAACCAAGGTCGTATGACGTCCGCACAGCAAGTGGTGGAGTTCTCCGCCGCAATCGTGTACAGATCCGCAGGTCACACGAGACCCGACCTATTGACGCCGACCCCGTGTCACACCCTGACGACATGCCTAGCACGGCCGCCGCTGAGCCAGTGGAGCGTCCCGACGAGGCACACGACTCCGGCAAGCGAGTCCGCTTCAGCACTCCTGAAGCAGGCTACTAGACCCGCTCTGGACGGCTCAGCAAGCCTCCAGCCAAGTTCAATTTGTAACTCTATCTTGATCTTGTCCGTTGATAGTATGTTACGGTTGCAAGGCTGCTTATATAACTATGTTAGTGTAGTAAGCCACACTTAGTTGTTCTTGTTCTGATGTTCTTGTTTTATAAGAAGAGAGATGTCACGGCTGCATATAGTGACGCCATCTGGCGACTACAGATACACCTTAGTCGGTTACCCTAGTCTATAGGAGTACCTCGGGCTCTGGGGTACGGAGACGCAGACCATGTATTGAGTTATTGAAATACACCTCATGAATATCAATACCAATAATACCGTGTTGTAATGCTAATGATAAGTACATACCACAAGTACTATTACATTACTGAGAGGACTCTGGCGCAGCATCGGCTCGTAGTTCTCACGGTTTCTCCCAAACCTATTTTCTTGAGAAATTCCCCTGAAAAATTTTATTTACAACGATTTGTTTCGGTGTTCAGTGCAGAATTGTGGAATGGGGCATGTAGGTAGGTGAGACCAGGGCTAGTTGCATACAGGGACAAGTTGTTACAGGGGCGTTTTATTGACAGTAGTTGGTTGGAAGTCCACCAGCAGACACGCTGTCCAAAAATCGGTAGCTAGGAAGACGAAATTAACGAGATGTGGAAAAAAATTATTTTTAACCATATTTATGGTATGCCCACATAATGTCACCTCGCGCAGCCACTGTTTATGTTTCGTGAATGAAACTAGAAACATATTATATAGTATAAGGTGTATGCCAAGTAGAAGTTAAATTGAAATTCAGGATTTGTCATCACCCACGTGCGTTCAGCTTCAAACATTTGTTGTTTAGGGCAAGTTGTTTCAATTGTATTGTGACAAGTTGTTACAACTGCAACAGCTATCGGGCAGCTCATACCGATGGCTCAGTCAGCGAGTTGCATGCTGACAATGACTGGAAGAAGAATATTTTTTTAACTAAGACGTGTAAACATTTTATTTCACTTGTGAAGCCTAGCGTACTTGTCTGTAACCAGTACTGAAAATGCTAGCAGCGTCAAACAAAAATAACAAGTATATCCGAAGTGCGGGTTATACGTAAATTAAAAATTGTTGGACTTTTGATAAGCCAACGACTGCCTTGTCCACTTGCCACCTTGGTGTTTTGCCTTGGGCGACAATCTTGTTTAATCTTGTTACATTTGTATGGCAATGTGGCTCTATTTGAATAATGACTAAATATTGTACGATTCATTGAAATGTGGATGTTCGTGCGAGTGTGCGTTCGTACGTTCGTGCGCGCATCGTTCAATCAAGTAGAAGTAGCATTACATTTATATTGTCATGCAGTATTTCAAACTCCATTCAATAATTTATATTCCATTCACAGTAATTGTTTGTTATGTAAGAATCCGGGGAATGAGTCCCCTTTAGTAACTAAACATTAAAAGCTTAATATATGAAGCTGTGGACACGTGCGTTGTTATGCACACTGTGTATAAAATGTAGAAGTGCTTATTATCCAATTAGTGTAATAACAGTAACATGTACGAATGACACATGCTTTGCGATCCATGCGTGCTTTGCTGTAACAACGTGCTCCGTATGATGTAACAACGTGCCCCGTATAAAGTAACAACTCGCCCTCTTATGCGTGAGAGTTGTCAGTGGTATTCCCATTTCTGAGTCTGGCAGACGGCAACACCGTCACGGCAAAATGGCGAAGACACGTGGTTGCATCAGATCTAGTTCAGTCTGTTCGAGGCTGGTCGCTACTAGGTTAGACCGGATGACAGTGGTGTAAAACAGCGGTCGCCAGGCTGATCGCTTTTCGTCGCTGCTCGCAAACATGTGGTTAGACGTGTTTTGCACAGGAAAGATTTAAATACTTGTGTATAGCACGTGTCAGGGGCTGATCTAGGCTTGTTCGTCTGGCGGGTCTCATTCAGTCAGAGCCATGTGTTGTTCTTCTTACGAACGTGGAGGAGGTGGGGACGGGACGGGTCTTTACATTTACAGTAGTTCCGATGTAGGTTTATATACGTTGTCATTTACCGTAGTATTTGCCACGGACACAGGGGGTTCTAAGACCCCCCTCCATGGCCTGGGGAGGGGGGTTTGAGACCCATAAAATCAGCTGCTGCGTATACCGCATTGTCGAAATGTTGATATATATGCGCCCCGGGCTTTGAACCCCACGCCCTTTAGCACGTGGGCCTTGACCCCTTCCCCATTAGTACGTGGGCCTTGACCCCTCCCCTTTAGTACGCGGGCCATGACCCCACCCCTTCAGTATGCGAGCCTTTATCCCCCCACCCATTTAGTACGCTTTATACCGATAGGTATAAATTAATAGCGACAGTTAAAGTTCACTTAAAGTCATTTGTTTGTGAAAAGTATGTTATATGCCAAATTTCTTTCAATATGTACATGTGATTTATTATTCGCGCTCACAAAGTTAAACATGTAGCCAATGATATTACGTACTATAGTTAGTTACACAGGCCCGTGGGTCCTCGGTTTATTAAGAAAGGTTTCGGACGAACCGGTACACATTCAGCTGGGATTTATGGGATTATTTATTTAAAATGCTATAGTTAAAAAGAAAATTCTCTGAAAAAAGGGTGTTCGTTCGAATCCTTTGAGCCCCTCCCCTTAGGACGGGCATGTTAGACGCGCGAAGTTACCCAGGCGCGGTTGACTGTACCAACTAAGGGATCAGGCCTCAGGCCTCAGGTAGACTTCCTAGTGGATTACGAATGTAGGGTAGAGTGATTTTAGATATGTGTAATTTAAAAAAAAATCATATCATTTGACTTAACTGCATTTGAGCCAGGCACATTGGCAAGTTTGCTGGTAGAACATGTTCACACTGTAACCGATGTTTAGATGATTTCAATAGGCGGAAGGATTTTTGGAATGTTTTCGCCAGAAGGCTGTTGTGCGTAGTAATTCATGCAGAAATTGGTAAAAATTAACGGGCATGGTACGTTCAGGCATTTTAAATGAGTTAGAAGTACGAGACTCTGACTAAACTCGATCAGCATGTCAATGAGAGTATGACAATGGCAAGTAAGAAGTTTCAGAATTGTTGATGGTCCCTTTTTATAATCAGGCAAAACGTTAACATGGTCGCCAGTTGGAAACGTAACAGTAGGCTGAACCCTAACCCCGTATAACCAAGCGGAGCAAATTGTGTTATAGTGGCGCCACGTGGTGGGCCGGGCACCGACTAAAAGGGTAAACAACTCTTTACTTTTGAAGATAGAAACAATGCACGCGATCATGTGACAGTTCGCGATCATGTGACAGATCGTTGTGTCGCAGTTCGCTGATTGTATCGCTGCGGTCAAGATGATTTCGGTAGAGGGTCCATCGATGCTAATTCTCTTTATCGTACTTTCTGCTATATTTCTCCATCAAGACAATGCCCACTTCCGCGAGACGAATGATCAAGGAGACTTCAAGCTGCTGCTAGAGATTATCAGCCGGCCACGACTGCTTGATCGGAGGAAGGATGTCGAAATGGTGAGATCGTGCCACCCACTGGCACTGTAGACGTAATAGTGCTTACTGGGAAGTCGATGGTCATAAACAAGGTCACTTTACTGTGATTGTAAAAGTCTGGTGTAAACAATGCTGTTGTTAAACTAGCGCTAGTGGACTTATACGTGGACGGGCGGGTTATTGTTCTGACTCTGATTTAAACGCTAATCGCAGCCGTTGGCGTTGAGCCTTTATATAGCGCAATATACGATTACTAGCATAACATTTCTGAGACATTGGCTAAGCGTTGAGGCTTTGGCTTTGCCTGACCCTTTGTACGAGTAGTTATAATCCTGACCTGAATATCTATACTATCTGAATAATAAGTTGTGTAACAAATACGTGGTTGTCCACTAAAAGCTGTACATTAAGGCTCTGATCAGGTGCAATGTATTGTCTACAATGGTCTGGCAGAAAACTGTTGTCCCCGAATTCCATTTAGGAATAGTATTAAAATGCAACACACACACATGCACACTTTATTAATTATATCACAAAAGTTACTTGACAATCAGATATGGGGTCAAATACATTGAAATGTATTTAAATACAAATATTGTTTACAATACATCACACACTTATCAGAAGTGTAGTGTTTATTTAATGCCTTCCCTCAGTCCACGTAACCGCTAACAGCGTGAATATGTTTAAAAACAAGTTTAACAAGATTTAACAAGATTGCCATCTCGAACAACAAGTTCCAGATGGCAAGTGGACAAGGAAGCCATTGGCTTATCGAGAGTCCAACAATTTTCTCATCTGTGTGTAGCCCGCCCTTATCAGATATCTGTCAATTCTATTTTTAAACATATTCACACTACTAGCATTAACACAATCATTTGGCAGTTTGTTCCATTCATTTATCACCCTCTGTGAGAAAGAGTACTTTCTCATGTCCAACCTACACTGCTCCTTAACTAATGCTGCTTTGTGTCCTCTGGTTCTACTGCCTTCTTTAAGTTTGAAGAACATAATCCTATCAACATCATCATAACCGTTCACTATTTTAAACACTTATTTGGTCTCCTCTTAGTCTCCTTGTCTCTAGTGTTGTCAAACCACATTGTAATAAGCGACTTTCGTAACTAAGGTCTCTTAATTCTGGAATCATCTTAGTTGCTCTTCGTTGTATTCTTTCTAGCTTATATATGTCTTTTTTACGATATGGCCTCCATGCTTGAATACAATATTCCAAATGTGGTCTAACTATTGGTTTGTACAGGGGTACAATTAGGTGTTTCTCCTTATACGTGATAGTTCTCCTAATTAGCCCTAGAATTTGATTTCCTTTCGAAGCAGCAATCCCACATTGCTCTGAAACTTTCATGTCAGCATTAAATGTTACTCCTAAATCCTTTTCTTGTGTGGTTCTACCTAGTACAGCATCCCCCATTTTATATTCCTCGTCCATATTTCCATGTCCTATGTGTATGCATTTACACTTCCCAGAATTGAATAACATTTGCCATTTTTCTGACCATTTAACTAATTTTTCCAGATCATCATGTAAACTTTGTTTATCTGTATCATTAGTAACCTTTCTGAATACTTTTGTGTCATCTGCAAATTTGAGTACTTTGCTAGATATGTCATCCTCCAAATCATTTATATATATTAAAAACAGTATTGGGCCTAACACTGATCCCTGTGGTACCCCACTCAAAACAGATTTCCAGTTTGAAATCTTACCATCTACTATTACTCTCTGTCTTCTGTGTGTAATCCACTTTTCTATCCAGTTGATTACATCATTGCCTATACCATGGGCTTTTAGTTTAAGTAATAATCTTTGATGTGGCACATATCTCAGGAGGGGCGGGGTACACATAGACGAACACTGATGGGCTCTCGATAAGCCAATGGCTTCCTTGTCCACTTGCTATATGGGCCTTTGGCTTGGATGGCAAACATTGTTAAATCTTGTCTAATTAGCTGGCAGAAACATTGAAACTATGTCAAGTTTTAGCAACTGGGTGGATTGGTTAGCTAGAGCATGAAAACAATTATCAAAAGACAGGCCAGTGCAACAGAGGCCTGCTGTGTCTAATTGCAATTGTTCAGAAATGGAAGTGTATACATTTTTAACTCTCCAGAAGCTAAGCAAAATATAACTTGCTATTTATTGATGCCAATGCACAAAAGTGTTTGAAAGCACTTGAAAATGTTAAATACTTCTGGGAAGTACACATAATCTTTTAATGCTTCATTAAGTGCAGATACAATTAGAAATATAAAATACAAATGTATTTGACCCCATATATGTTAACAATAACCATGTACAAATATAAAATTATGGCATTTTGAGATGAACACCAGACAAAAGAAGTCGGGTCAGGTGAAGTTTAGACCGGTTAAGTCTGTCAAGCAGGCTATGTCAACAGGCATCACTTTCTTTATCATTTGATCTGTTGAGTCATTCTTTCAATTGCCAATTTGCTGAAACGCTGTTTCAAGTTTGTATGCTTTTGTGTTCTGTATACTATGCATTATAATTTATACTCTGGATTCATTGATCCACCAACACTTATACCAAAAACCCCAATACCGGTTGCTTCTTGCAAGAACTCCTGTTGCAACACAACTGAGTGGGGATGGCTATAGCTTCTATGCATATTACCTGTGTAATACCTGGTGCTAAACTGGCTTTCCATTCATCATAGCTACTCTGTGAGTGTGAGAAAGGAACAAATGTGTTTCTATATGTGTATAGTATACACATTGTTATCTCTTCAAACCTTGCTAGAAATGGCTACCGGTATCATAAAATGTCTGGTGACATGTTGTGCTGTTGTCTGTCACAGGTTTAGCTTTTCAATTATCTGTAACAAATATGTCACAAACACATGATAAGGGTATTTGTCAACTTATACCAGACTGGGAACCAACAAAATGGTATGGTTTGTTGTGTGGAATTAAGTATGTGGTAATTGAGTAAGCTGACTAAGCACTATTGTTATTTTGAAAACACGTTTCCCAGTGTCATAGGATTTCCATATATAAATGTTTATATATATGTTAACAATGTTTTCAAATATAATTTATTATTATGGTTCTGCTTATGTTTCAGGGGAACTTCATAGAACAAAAGACAGAAGCTTTCTCTTGGAAGATGTGTGGAAGCAAAACTGATGCTATACAATTGAAGACACTCAGTGTTGCTCCAGATCCAATAAAAGTTCCTGGCAACGCAACCGTGGCATTCTCTGGCAGTGTCAACTACCCTGAACCAATCACTGGTCCAATCGAGGTAAGTAGTAAAATGCCCATGACATAACAAACTACCAGAGATAGGGATGTATAAATGTTTTTGTGGCAAATTCTGCTAGGGTCTAGCTAAAAATGAACTAGATTTGTAACATTTTACAGTAACCTCTTTTTTCGAACCATTGTGAAAAATCTATAACTGAGGTTTCCACAGTTACATATAAGGTGGTTCAGATATTTGCCATATTATCTTGACTAGCGCTGTGCTGAAAATATATTTTGTTAATTTGGTGTCGTATTCTTCGTTGATTACTTGTTGGTCGTTTCTAAACATAGGATGTTAGTTTTCAGTAAGTTCTTCTCTACCATAATGTTTAGCTGAGACCAGTTTGCCTAGATAGTAATGCCTTTTTGTGATCAAAATAAACCTGTCTACTACATGGTGATTGGATAGTATGATTCTGTACGAACTCAGTGATGTACACATTATTGGTGGATTGACACAACGTTGATAAAAAAATTAGTTTTTTTATATGCAGGTAACTTTAAATGCATCAATGAATTGCATGTGTATGGGATTGTTTAAGGACATGATAACCTAATTATCACTACATTGCTAAATTATTATGGTTTAATTTGTAGGCAAACTTTTATTAAATCGCAATAATCTAATTATTACTGCATTGCAACTTTAGTTGTCCTAAATGCCATAAATATATTGGCGGAAAGTAGAACTGAATAATTGCATTGTACATGTATCCAGTACTGTTGTCCGTCAGATGGAGTTGACCGTTAAGAAGAAGTTGTTTGTGTGGATCACCATCCCGTGTATAGACAACGTTGGCTCCTGCACGTACCCAGACATCTGCTCCATGTCCAACGCCAGTACCTGCCCACCCGCCTTCAAGAAGTACAACATTCCCTGCAACTGTCCAATCAAGCCTGTATGTATCAATCACTCAATCAATATCTTTAATCCAGACTCAACAGACCACATATGTACATCATATATGTGATCTAAATACCATACGATATTGCACACAATAAAAGCAGACATTAAAATAACACATAGTAAACATTTAAATACAGTTGTTTCTGTCACTTGGATAATTAATACCTCGTTCCAATGTTTACAAATTCTGAATGATAAAAAGCTTGTAGCTAGTACAGGTGTATATCCATTATAATAGAATTATCTGATCTGTCTATTCTTCACATAAATGTATATAATAAGTTTCTAATTATGGATTATGTTTTTATACTTACGGAAAAATCTGTAAATTTATAATTTTTTTAGTTGTTTTCTTATATTCATTCCAAAAGTATAATAGAATACCTGCTGTGATAAAATAAATATTTTCTTGTGTGCACACGTAGTTGAATTTATGTAGGGGTGTATGTGATTTATCACATGAAGATTGTGAGTTCAGACACAGTCCACGTCCTTGATCTAGGCATTATGACTGCGACATCATGGCAAAGTGCCAAATGATAAATATTGTTGATGTCGGTCACATCATGTGACATGTCTGTATCATGTGACCTAATTCTGTATGATACCACACTGATACCATATCATGTAATTAATGTCTTATCTTGGCTGTGTGATGGATAAATATGTCCCAACTTGCCTGAAATTAAGTCCCATGGCATGTCTTTATATATTACGCTATATTGTTTCACCATCGATCAAAACAACGTCCTTCTCACAAATACAGAGAACCAAGCAGCAATGTGACCCTCGTCGTCCTCTTTTCAAACATGAGCCGGCACTCAAGAGGTTGAAATTCAGGAATAGCCCTTTGCCAGAGCCTGTGTTTTGTAGAGGTGGGACAAATTCGAAACCCATCTTCTATGGTGTATTAATAAGCAGGGATCATACAAGAGTTCCCCCATTTAATTTTATACGCTAACGATGTAACAAGCCTTTAGCCAAATCTTGTATCCACCCATTTCTCACTATATAATACAGCATAATTAGTTTGGTGTGTAAGCAGATTTGGGGTCAGGTACATTATAACAATTCCAGTTATCAATTCCACATTGAAGTAAAAGTATTTCTGTACTTTGTGTTACATAACGGCAAATAAATATGATATGCACAACATATTATATTTGATTGATTATTTGTAGTAAATAATTTGAGTTAAACAGTTACATAATTTGAGTTAAGCAGTTACATGATGTAACTGAAGAGTAATGAAAAATATCAGTTACATTTTATTAAATTCCTTTTAAAATAAAAACAAGACACCATTTCCAGAATTGGCATTTTAATTACAATGTAATTGGTGCCAAGTCTGTGTGTAAGTATAATTTGCAGGATGCTGAATATAACAAATGGTTGTATGCATTGCTGAAACAGACTTGTATGTAATAACAAGTCAATGCTCAAGAATGAACCGTTTATGATATGATATAATATGATATACTCTAGTGCCCTGCGCGGGCCTATAATTTGAGCCCGTCCCGCAATTAGCAGTTAGAGTCCAGGCCCGCAGCAATTTTTCAAGCCCAAGCCCGCAAACTAGAATTCAGGCCCAGGCCTGAGCCAGACCGTGAATGTTTGGCCCATGCCCGGCCTGCAAGTTTCAGGCCCATACCCACGGGCCAAAGACGGGTAAGCCTGTGGCTCGCAAGCCCATGGCCCGCTAAGTTTAGAGAAGATAAAACTATAATCTTATAAGAAATACGAAACACAAATAAACTGTAAAACAGACTTATTGTTTTAATAAATAAAACAAATAATGTATCAGCATTGTATAATGTTTACTACTGAAATGCTAATGTCAGTTGTTGTTTAGTAGTTTCTAGCTAGTAGCTAGTACTAGCTACTACTATATGTCACCCACTGGCATTGACACCCAGTGGCATTTCCAGATGGCCTGCAGTCACTAGCCTGAGACAGATCAGGTTGAGACGTGTGAATTAGTACAAGTGTGAATGAATCAGTACTGGGGAAATTGTAGTTACTAAATAGTAGTAACTAGTTCACAAGATTGAAAATACCCCAACTACCAACTGGGGTGGGTACTGGCACTACTGGGCAGTGGGTAGTGGCCAGTTGGCTGGTCATTCAAGCCGGGCATTGTTTGGAGGGAAGACCTAGACAATAGAATGTCCACTGGTTTGGTCAAAGGGTGATTAAGTTGATGGTTAATCATGGCTTGATTGCCTCTGCAAATGTGTCTAAAGTAAATATTTGGGGCTGGCTGCTTCCAGCCAGGTGAACTTGGCCTGGTATAGTGTCATTAGATCTATGCAAAAGGGTACATTCATGCCAAAAATGTGTGGTTTACAGAGTCTAGACATTACATATTAAGGGATAGGAAGTTAAGTTTGAGCTAAAGAAGAATGATGGGAAACATGCATTAACTGTGATGAAGCCAGTGAAACAAGTGCCACTACTCCAGTCACAGTGTCTTGGAAAGCCAGTACATGTTTAAAGAATTACAATACAAAAATATGGGCATGCGACTATGCATATATTTTATATGAAATGTCTCTATTAAAAGAATGCACATTGTTAAAATGATACCATAGGAAGTCCCATTGTTGAAAATAGGTTAAACTGCATTCCAATGTATAAAGCACTAGTGTACTTTATAATTCCATGCAAGGTCTCAATTTGCAACTATATAATACTAAAGAAATAATTTTAAGCATTCATTAACCGGAATTACAATTTATAATCAGTTTTTATTAATAATAAAATATGTAGGCCCATGCCCGGTCCGCAAAATTATGAAGAGGCCCGGCCTGCGGGCCGGGCCGGGCTTGGACCCAAAGCCCCACCCATGCAGGGCACTAATATACTCCCATACTTGTGTTTAGGGTGAATACAACCTGCCACCTACAGTGTTGGCGCTTCCTAAGGAGAACATGCCCAGCTGGCTGTCAGAGGGTGATTATAAGGTGGAAGTGAAGTTGCGATACCAGTCAAAGGAGATCCTCTGTTTTACTGCAACCGGATCCATTGATGACTAGGTAGGCATGTTCAGTTTATATCAACGTTTTTGTTTATGTGACATGGTATGTCTAACACACATTGATTTCTTAGTGAGTTATTAGTTTAACTTCTTGCACAGTTATTAAAGGTGCCCTGTGCACAGTTGTTAAAGGTGCCCTGTGCATCATTGTTAAAGGTACACCAATTGTTTTTATTGTGACATGTTATAGCATAAACTGTATTTTTTCTAACATTTTAACCACCTTAATGTGTTTTAATGAACCACAATTGATTTTATGGTTGTGGCAGCCTTCTGATGCCACTCCTTGATCATGAAGTATGTTTTTGATAGGCACTGGTCATCAATCAAATTATTACATGGATTTCATATAGTCAATATATTACGTTAATTTATGTTGCTCTTTATCGTGGCATGTTTACTTCAAGCGATTTGTTAGAGTAAGCTTTAGACAATTATAATAGTATTATATTAGAATGATAATTTCTGCTGCCTCTTCTACATTGAAGCTTTGATAAATATAGTTGTTGGTGTGTTTCAGATGACACAGCCAAGTTATACAGAAGGCAGAGCATTACGGCCGATACTGCTCAAATATGTGGCCAACCTTGCCAAAAATTTTAAACCAAATCTGATACAAATCGTTTAACAGGATACTGTTTCTAGTGTGACGATTATGTAAGAATAATCTTAGGTAATCGTGAACACAGAAAGTGTATATTAGAAATGTTTCCTAACGTGTTCTTATAGATAATAGTAGACAAGGAACAGTAAATCAGCTGTTATAAATAATGTTGTGAGTTGGGTTGGAAGATACGGAGGTAGCTGCTAGCAAATATTGCATCTGGAACCATATCATTGTACAACTCTGGTACTTGTTATTGTTTATATGCAATTTACACAACTTCACTAAGATTGTATATGATTGCTGTTTGACAATGCAATTTTAAATATCTGCACAGTGTCATCAAAAACAGTGTCTTTAAACTCTGTCAGTTTATTAACAGCCCATGATAGCTGCAAAACATACACTTGCCTTTTCTTATCAGTGTTTAAACATGAACACTTTAGTGACTCTTCTCTTGTTTAAATATACTGATGTCAAATGACTAGTATGTATGGCCAATGCATAGTACTGCGCACGGGTATTATATTTGTCAGTACTGAGGCTGAAGTGACAAAAAAAACAGGTATTAACTTTTTCAAATATGAATCTCGTGCACTATTGAGGTTATTTGATAAGTATATGGCTTCCAGCTGTGATTTTAATGGTTTGATGTTTCCACGTTGCATGTTGGTTTTGGAATTCGTTGTGAGGTAGAGTGTTTTTAATTGTAGCTGCATTTTAGATAATGATACATTTTTGGTAAATTTCACAGACGCTGAAGCGGATTTCAGCCTGTTATTTCATTGGCCAAGCTACAATAGCTGTCAACTTGTTTGTTGGTTGGTTCAGTCTGTGGGTAACTTCAAGCAAACAGACATGTACATCTATAGACACACGTCCGTCCAGTCAAACAATGGTTGAGTAGTTTTAGTTGTATTATTTTACCGTGCAGTAGTTGCTATGCAAAAATGTTTAGTGCCTTAGTCCGTGTGCTCGTGATGGTGGTTCTGAATAGCGATACCAGTGTTTGATTTGATATGTTATTACAGTGCGATTGTATGTGATTTTTACAATGAGTATTTGAATAAAGTGACAGTTACATGTTTGTTCTTGCATTGTGAATTACATGGCTTACTGTCCTATGCAGTTGTTTGACGTATATATTCGTCTGTCCTACCGGCATTTCGTCCGCCGGTGCCGTGAAACCTCTGTTTACTGGGCTCGTTTGTCTCGTGTGCCGTAGTTATGAGGTATGGGTCATTCTGAAATTGCGGCACACATTTGCGATTTTTCTATCCCCGCGGTTCTCAAGCTGTTATATCCATATAATAATACTTTTATTTGTGAGTTTGACGTTTTGTTGGGTGTTATGATGTACATAAGTCTACATCATCACCCATGATGTAGACTTAGGGTGAAACGTCATTCATAAGGTGTACCCCTGGCTGTAATGTTACGGTTTTCGTCCTAAGTGCGATCATATTTATTAACCCCAGGTAGCATAGCTACAGCAGACATGTCCACAAGCACATACTGACTGCACACAATAATATACATAACACAATATACGAACATTTACACCGATGTCCCTCAATCCGTTGTCCGCCGTGTTACCGTCACGATTATATGAAATTGGTTGAAATCTGCGGACACGTAGCTATCAGGTGACAGCACTTGGTATACCTAACATATTATTATATACAGTAAACGCTAATCCCCTGCTCACGTAAGTTATTTTGATTGTCGAAGATCATATTTATGTAATGACCAGGATGAAGATGACCGCACTGCTACTAGTACAACGTATCGAACTATTTATTGTCGATCGCCATACTTTTACCACAGCATACTAAACTAGCACATGTTAATATTATGTTTAGGCCATCTCCAAAATGGGTTTAAATATATAATATACAGATTGAGAAAATAAGGATACTTACTAAACATTTTCTAAACCGACTGTTGAATGTGTAATTATTGTATCTGCTCTATGTTATATGATGTATCCAGGGTTGACCGAATTACTTTTATTTTGTACTTGAGTAAAGGTAAAAGTAATTCACCTAAAAACTACTTGAGTAAAAGTAAAATTACTTTGTAAAAAAAAGTACTTGTGTAAAAAGTAAAACTACTTTTTAAAAGTACTTGAAGTAAAAATACAACACTTAGAAATAACAACATAATCATGAGTAATATTATATAAATTATTCAACTTGCATCTGACAACTGTTTTGCAACCACTCATGTATCAAAAGTTAACATGCACTCAGCGCTGCTGATAAGCAAATACGTTATCGCCAGAGATGCGGGGCTGTTCCCAGTTGAAAAGTAGTAGAGTAGGGTCAATAATGAGGAAGTACCAACTCAAATCACGCACGCAAGCGAAACGTGGCTTTTCCGCTAAACGTGTCCACTTAAAAACGACGGGACGGCAGATGGCGCTGCAAACATGTTTGCTAGAAAGCACTACGAATCACGAGGTGCGAGATATGCGCAGTTCTACTTTCGCGACGACAACAGCCGTAATATCAGTGGAAAGAAGGACACGGTAACCAGGAACGAGGATAAGCGACAGGGGAGGCTTCCAGGTGACAAGATGATGAACCTGCATCTCAAACCTTGTTCTTCTCCTAGGTTTCTTAATCTGATTCGCTCGATATTTATTGTGATCTTATGCCATTCTCTCCTACGCTCGGCTGTCAACATCTGAACGTTCGAGATAGATATCTCATAAAATAGTTCCCCCATCTTTATAGTGGTCTTCCTCGTCGCCTTCTACCTAGTATTACGAACTTCTCTTTGCTCTCTTTGTCAAACTTTCCCCACTCATTACGTGGGCTCTCCACCGTTATTGGCTCCCACATACCTTCGTATTCAGGTGTTTCCGACCTGTTGTCACCTATCTTTTCGTTTAATTTTTGGCGTTCTCCGAACCCAGATCCCTTGGAATGGCTTCTGTAGTTCCTCCTTGCTATCTTCCACACTTCCACACAGTTCTTCAGTTCTTCTTGTTCCTGTTGCCAATTCTCATCGATGATGCGAGTAGAGTTCTCGAATGTGCCAATACATGCTAAAACATCGACACCACATGAATCCTTAGAAGCACGTCATGCAATGACACGTCGAAAGAATGATTGTTCTCCATGTAGCAAGCCCCTAGGGGCCTACTTCCCACCACCTGTCGGACTTATGACAGCAAATCCCGCGAGACTCTGTACACGTGGTTTCACTGGGAGACCATCAAGGAAGAGCGTTACTGTTAAATGTTTGTTGTCGATTAAGAACACTTTCGGAATACGTTGTGACACATACCGTCACCTTGTATACATACCAAACAAGATCAGTATGCTATATTGTGTGCAGTATGCGTAGGCCCCTTAATTATGCCTGCACTGTACAGTGTAATTAATGTCCGCCATGTTACCCATGTGTCCACCGTGTAACCGGCGGTAAAGTGACGTCATACTAAATTGCAACGTGTGTAATTTAATTTATTTGACCTACTAGCATGTATATATCACAACAGTATTGGGTAAAACATAAATCATTACCATAATTGTTTTAGTTAATTCAAGAGTTGATATGAAGTCAGTAGTTATGTTAAACTTTGATGCGCTTTTTTGTAGGAACGAATATAATGCCTCAATTTGAGAATGACCGGTATAACAAAATTATACATTTCAAGACCAAAATATAAATACCACGATAGTTAGAATTCTAGAGAACGATGCGTCAGACAAGCAGACGGTATTGCACAGCAAAACTGCAGAAACAAAATGTACATGTATTGTGAATGAAGAACATGTACTGCGAATGAAGTACATGTGCTGTGGATGAGCTACATGTACTGTGAATGAAGTACATATACTGTGGATAAAGTACATGTGCTGTTAATGAAGTACATGTGCTGTGGATGAGCTACATGTGCTGTGGATGAGCTAAATGGTGTACTGTGAAGTGAAGTGCTTATACTGCGAATGAAGTAAATGTGGTGTGGATAAAGTACATGTACTGTGAATGAAATACATGTACTGTGGATGAAGACCACGTGCTGTTAATGAAGTACATATGCTATGAGCTATATATACTGTGAATGAAGTACATGTGCTATGGATGAGCTAAATGTACTGTGAATGAAGTACATGTGCTGTGGATGAGCTACATAAAGCATTATATACTTTAAATGCAGTTCTTGTAGTATGAATGCAGTGCTTGTAAATAAACGAAGTACAGTTGCTGTTAAAGAATTACATGTGCTGTGAATACAGTTCACGTATTGTGAATTTACATGTACTGTGAACGCAGTTCATGTTCTGTGAATGGTGTACATGTACTGTGAATGCAGTTCATGTTCTATGAATGAAGAACATGTTCTGTGAATGAAGTACCTGTACTGTGAATGCGGTTCATGTTCTATGCGACACAAAACAACAGTAGTTGTACGGTGAAAAGTGCGCCTTCGCACCGGACGTGTCAAAGTCAGTCCATAAAAATTAGAAACGATGAAATTTTTTTTGGACAGTTAATATGCTCTACATGAATCTAACGCCATTCCCTTGACGCGTTGGGCAACTGTTGTGTAAGCTTTGCTTGGTTGTGGTGGTGGCTTAAATTAGTACAATGTGCCAACTGTCTTCAGACGATGACAATGGCAAAGACTGGTCAAATACGTACTGCCTGACATTTTCTCATACCGATGTACGTTTTACCCACGAACGGTTTATTTGGCAGTCAGTAGATCTCTGATCATCTGAATCACCTATCATCCGCAGCTACGTAATATGTAGCTATAGTCAAAAGTAGCCATGGATCGACTACATTTTCATGACTTTCCACATGCGAGAGGTGAAGGACGATACACCAACGTGGCGAGATAGTGATCTTCTCCCTTGTCTGCTGCTTTACGGAGAATACGTTTCACGATTTTCACGCCATTCTCTGCAAGTCCATTTGACTGTGGAACGTATGGGCTCGACACCTTGTGGTCGATGCCCCATTTATTTATGAACTGTTTAAATTTTGCACACACACACACACGCACGCACCCACACCCACACACACGTTACATAATGACAACAATTAATAGGACGAATCGATGAGAAATAGCACCGCTACTCCGCTAGTATTATGAACATGCGCGATTGAGCGATAGCGCTGCACAATTAAAGGTCGGTAACATTTGACAAATGTCGAGTTGTTATCTATATTTAACCTTTATTTATATTTGTTAAATTGTAGATAACAGAAATCGCAATGTACGCACGCACGCACGAAAAGCAACAACAATAAAAGCGACAATAACTACATCACATGTAAAACGGGAGCACGGCACTATTACGCATCCTTGTTCGTTAATTCTTGCCCGCCTTGTCCACCTTGCCCGCCTTTTATTTGCCCGTCTTTTAGGGTGCCCCGGTTTTGTGCGACAAACGGTGGCGCCACATCACGGAGCCTAGGTAATCGAGGCTAACAGATGCGTCCACCTGTTGTTGAACTTTCGATGATATCAACAAGACTCGATATTGTATCAGTGAAGTTCTACGGATAATTAACAAAACATAGGTACATAGAGTTAATTAGTTAAAATGTTGGAGCATGTAATGCTTAAACGGGTGGAATACACATGTTGCCGTTATATCGCCCACTTTACAAATAATAACTTAAATGTTAAACACCATCAAATGCGGGGCTAATGCCCCGTTCATGAGTGTGGAAATAAATACATGAAATAGTAGTATTGTGAAATTACATATGAAAAGATTAAAAATGCAAAAAGAAAGTACAATAGACAATAGAATAATATAAATTGCTCACTACTTTGTAAGGAGTCAGACCACAGTTGAAAATTGCATTGGTGGCCATGTTAACGTTTTGTTAGAAAACGTGACCACTAAAAATTCTGAAACTTTTTCACAGCAACTGCCATCATCTCATTGACATGTTGACCAAGTTTTATCAAAATCACATACCTCCAGCTCTTTTAAAACGCCCCGACGTGCGATGCCCATCAATTTTTACAAAAATAGCCTTGTATTCATGCGCCCACGTGGCCCATAGCAGAAAAATTCCCATAAATCCCTCCGCCTTTTAAACTCTCAAAAAAATGCACCATTTCACAGCCAATAGCTTCTACAAACAAACCTGCGAATATGCCTGCTCAATTGCACTTATGTCACATCATACGAATTCTTTAAATTCACATATCGCAATTTAATACGCCCTACATTCGTGTGAAACAATAAACAGGAAGGTCAACTGTGGTCTTACCCCTAAATACAAATGACCCGGTCCCGGATGGTTCGGCCCAAGACTGGTTCGGCCCATGCTGACGGTTTGGTTTGGCCTAGTTGTTTTGGCCCACACAGACGGATTGTTCGGTCCACTTCGCTGAAAAGCGTGTCGCTATTGAAATCCGCTATGGTTGATTCGGACCACACTAGTAGCGCCTAACGGAATTCTAAGCGGCGGAATTGTAAGAATAGTGGTTTCGGCCTATAGCCGATTCTAAAAAAATTATGATTGCCCACAAAAACATACACACACACTAATATAATTATCACAGAGCAATTTCCATTAGATAATTTATATGACGTAATAAATTTAAGATTATCAACCGACCAGTTAGTACTATATCGTCAAAGTTGGGAAATTATTTAATTTGACGATTAAGGCAACTCAGTGCAACTGACTACATTATATGGAGTTTTAAACTTGTTTTTGCATCTTCATCTGTATATATGTTTATGTTTAATAAACAATTTAATTCTTAACACATCTGTACGTTTTTCAAGATAAGCTAATAATTTAGCATATCTTATTTCCCAGTTACAACACATTACAACACATAACAACTTGCAAAAAGTCAAGTAAAAAATAATGAATGTAATAACACGGTCCAACGACTACATTTTCCAGTTATAATACGGTAGTTGTTTCGGCCCACAGATTCGGCCCATGCGAGCAAAAAACTTTCACGGTCCACCGGTTGCGAAAACAGTCCACTCCCACCAATTTCCCATGAAAATCAATGCCTGAATGGCTAGACCTGGTCAATTCTTAATTGAATTGGAATTGAATTAGAACTGAATTGATTAAAAGCAAAGCATATTGAACTGTTGAATTGAATGGATGATCAGTTCACATAAAACAGTGCATTTATTTTTTTCTATATAAATTTACACATAGACAGCAAAATATGTTACAGTTTAGTAACTCTTAAGATTTACTTCCACTTAATTAAAATGATAGGGTGTTGTAAGGTTATTTTGAAGTCAATAAAGGGTGCAACACCTGTTCTAGCAAGAAAACGTGTAACTGGTTTGTATGCTGAAACTGGTCATGCTCTTTGTGAGTGTTAGGAACAATTGGAATCATTACTTTGCAAAACCAAAACAGCAAAGGGGAGTAACTGGCTAATCCTTGAGTGGGTATTTTTGGAAGCTGTAAACCTATCAGCCTTCAGGTCTTTTCGTGTTTGAGTAATGCCTTAGCCATTTTATGTGCATTATATTTCTACTGTTCTCTGGCTGTTAACATATACAGTATATTAATAGTTGCTAAAAAAATTTAAACTAAATTAATTGAATCCAAGTCTGGCAATCCATGATATGGAGACAAAGACAAAGAACATCAATATTAGTTACTATGATTTATCTAAATAAAATAATTTATATACCTATGTAATTGTTGTTGTTGTATTTTCAGTGAGCCATCACTTCTGCCATGAAATCTGAAGAAGAACAGTACATCTCCACATGGAATCAGTTGCTATGCTCAGATGCAGCACCGGAAGACGCCCGATGCACTCCAGCAGACGTCAGTCAAAAGAGAGTATCTTCAAACAGCCAGTCTCCCACTGGGTCTCCAACCTGTGGATGTGTTGCTTCAGTCAGTCTGGTGAAACAGAGTTGTGATGATTACCAAGTCTTACAAGGTATACATTATGACGGGGAACTAGAAACATCTCTACATAAAGATACAGAATATGTAATTTACAGAAACGCCTTCATATCTACGAGGGTTAGTAGTTTGGTTTACACTCAGGCTTGAAGTCAACTGCATTATATCAACTACAATACCAGTTCTATTTCTAACATACCAGTTCCATCTCTAGCGTGCCAATTCCATCTCTAACATACCATTTCCAAAATTCCACTTATTTGTTTGCATTATGTACCATGATATGCAGAAATTAAGTAAGGCTACTCTAAAACAGATGCTATTTTTTTGCATTGATATTTGTGGTTGTTCAGTTCACATACTGATATTTAGATATTGAATTGGTATTTTGGAGATGGAATTGGGATTTGTATGAACAATTGGTTTGGAATTGATATAATGCTATTGGCCCCAAGTATGGTGTCTTCCATACTAATCAGTGAGCCTAAGTATTTGCACTTTGGCACCAGTTCAGTCTCACCAATCTGTACTGTACCATTCAGATATCATATTTGACTTCACTTCATTACTAATGAGTAAAATACTATTGTTTTTTAATAAACATTTTAACACTAAGATAAGAAACATTGTTCTGATGTTCATAAAGGTCTGAGAAGCATAAAGTCTGAAGAACACCCAGCAGAGATACATTCTCAAGAAGGATTTCTTCTGTTTAAAAAGACGTGTCACCAAAAGAACAGATTAACAGCAGATTACAGCAAGCCACACATCCAAGTGAATTCAGAGAATGTTGAATCTGATGACTGTAAGAGCAACAGCGGAGAGATAAGAAAGTGGGTAGTGTGTGGGGGAGGTTTGTTGAAAGAGGTCTTGAAAGTGGAACACACAGATTTGTCGGTACAAACACCAAACGATTCAAGTGAGAACATTGGTCAAAAAGAACAATACAACGATGGGAGTATCTCAGAAGTCAGTGTAACATGCACAAAAGTGACTCCAATCATTAGCTCTGCATGTACAGTGCAATTCATGCAACCCAGTCCCTCTAAAGGCCTTGAAATAACTAACACAGTTAGTGGCATTGAAATAACTAACACAGGTGAGAAGCAAAATTCTTGTACCTCATATGAAAAGTTCCTTGCAGACTTAAAACTGAAACCAAGTCAAAGGGTTCCCACCTGTACTTGTTCTATGTGTGGAAAATCATTTGCAACATCCAGTAACCTTATGACTCATCAAACGATTCACACATGTGTGAAGCCGTACGGTTGTGCCATATGTGGAAAATCATTCTCAACATCCAGTTACCTTAAGACTCATCAAAAGATTCACACATGTGTGAAG
Organism: Lamellibrachia satsuma; assembly: GCA_033239005.1. Classification (NCBI taxonomy): domain Eukaryota; kingdom Metazoa; phylum Annelida; class Polychaeta; order Sabellida; family Siboglinidae; genus Lamellibrachia; species Lamellibrachia satsuma. The sequence goes on from BSQZ01000011.1 coordinate 2,970,374, forward strand.
CTGCACACTTGTGCCACATGTGGAAAATCATTCGCCACATCCAGTAAACTTAAGTCTCATCAAAAGATTCACACAGGTGTGAAGCCGTACACTTGTGCCACGTGTGGAAAATCATTCATCAAATCTGGAAACCATAAGACTCATCAAAAGATGCACACAGTTGTGAAGCCGTACACTTGTGCCACATGTGGAAAATCATTCACCACATCTGCAAACCTTAAGACTCATCAAAATATTCACATGGGTGTGAAGCCGTACACTTGTGCCACATGTCGAAAATCATTCTCCACGTCCAGTTACTTTAAGATTCATCAAAAGATTCACACAGATGTAAATCTGTACACTTGTGCCACATGTGGAAAATCATTCTCAACATCCAGTTACCTTAAGACTCATCAAAAGATTCACACAGGTGTAAATCTGTACACTTGTGCCACATGTGGAAAATCATTCACCACATCCAGTGTCCTTAAGTCTCATCAAAACATTCACACAGGTGTGAAGCCGTACACTTGTACCACATGTGGAAAATCATTCACCAAATCTGGAAACCTTAAGAGTCATCAGAGTATTCACACAGGTATGAAGCTACACACTTGTGCCACATGTGGAAAATCATACATCACATCCAGTAACCTTAAGACTCATCAAAAGGTTCACGTGGGTGTGAAGCCGTACACTTGTGCCATATGTAGAAAATCATTCTCAACGTCCAATTACTTTAAGATTCATCAAAAGATTCACACAGGTGTGAAAACATACACTTGTGCCACCTGTGGAAAATCATTCATCACATCCAGTAACCTTAAGACTCATGAAAGGATTCACACAGGTGTGAAGCCGTACACATGTGCTACATGTGGAAAATCATTCACAGTATCTGGAAACCTTAGGACTCATAACAGAATTCACACAGGTGTGAAACCGTACACTTGTTCTACATGTGGAAAATCATTCATCACATCCAGTATCCTTAAGACTCATCAAAAGGTTCACACGGGTGTGAAGCCGTACACTTGTGCCACATGTGGAAAATCATTCACAACGTCCGGCAACCTTAAGCAGCATCAAATGCTTCACACAGGTGTGAAGGTGTACACTTGTGCCACATATTGAACATCATTCAAAACCTCCGGTAACCTTAAGGCTCATGAACAAATCCAGATGTGAAGGCTTACATTTGTTCTATGCGTGGAAAATCGTTCTCAAGCTCCAGTGCCATTTCTCATCATAAACGAATTCATAATGGTTTGAAGCCATTCACTTGTGCCATATGTGGAACTTCATTCAAAACCTCTGGTAACCTTAATGCGCATAAAAAAAATCACACAGGTGTCAAGACATACACTTGTTCTATGTGTGGAAAATCATTGATAAGACGTTACTCCCTCAAGTTATATGAAGGAATTCACACAGGTACGAAACCTTACATATGTTCAACATGTGGAAAATCATTCTCATATCCCAGTTCCTATGTTAAACATCAACGCATTCACATTCGTATGAAACCTTAGATTTGTTCAACATGTGGAAAATCATTCTTAGATCCCAGTTCCATGGTAAACATAAACGGATTCATACAGGTGTGAAGCAGTAGACTTGATTTATGTGTGGAAGATTGTTCAAAAAGTCCAATAAGTAAGATTTGTGAAAAGAGGTGGAAAATTTGTCACAGTCTAAATTTCAAGTTTCTGTGAATTCAAAGCGTTTAATGAAGGAATGTTACTCGCTACATGGGATGTTCACCTTTGTAACTGGCTGCATAGAATTAAAGTGTGTTTTAGGAAATGGCTTCAGTATTTGTCCAGTGTTCTTCATATGTTTTCTGTAGTTGTCTGATATAGTTTGAATAACGTTTGTTCAACGTACTAAAGGGGTACTAAGATTTATTGAATCGCCCTATGTTGGATATTTGTGTTACTATACAGCGACTGGAGCCCCTGTGGCATAGGTATCAGGAACTACTAGCGACCACGACCGTAACACATTGACCTGTTCCCATCCCAAGAGGTGCCCCTATAATTACCATGTCGTAATATATATATATATATATATATATATATATATATATATATATATATATATATATATATATTTTATATTATATATTAGGCATGGCAGCTGGAACGTTATACGAACAGACAAAAAGAGAGCGTAGGGTCAATGGTGAGGAAGTACCAACTAAAATCACGCACGCAAGCTAAACTTAGCTTTTCCGCTAAACGTGTCCACTTGAAAACGACGGGAACTGCAGATGGCGCTGCAGATATGTTTGCCAGAAAGCACTACGAATCACGAGGTGCGAGATATCCGCAGTTCTACTTTCGCGACGACAACAGCCGTAATACCAGTGGAAAGAAGGACACGGTAACCAAGAACGAGGATAAGCGACAGGGGAGGCTTCCATGTGACAAGATCTTATTATTCTCCTAGGTTCCTTAATCTGATTCGCTCTCTATGTATCGTGATCTTCTGCCACTCTCCTACGTTTGGCTGTCAACATCTGAACGTTCGAGATAGATATCTCTTAAAATAGTTCCCCATCTTTATTTTGGTCTTCCTCGTCGCCTTCTACCTAGTATTATGAACTTCTCTTTGCTCTCTTTGTCAAAATTTCCCCACTCATTATGTGGGCTCTCCGTCGTTGTTTGCTCCCACATACCTTCTTATTCAAGTGTTTCGGACGTGTTCTCTTAAAGGGGGGGGGGGTGAAGCACTCGAACAACCATAGCCCAAACATAATAGCATACCATTTACAGTATATATCACTCTTATATGATGGGCGCAACGCCACGGTAATTTTGTAATATCCTTTTTAACTCTGCGATTATCTTCGCTGGGCGGCGCCATATTGCTCTGCGGGGGGCTCAGTGGCAGAGTGGTTTGAGTACGAGCTCCTGGCACCGCGTTCACACAGTAAAAACCTCTCGGAAAAACGGCCGAAACGCATGGAAAATCGAATAAAAAGAAAACTGGTGTGCACTGGATGGCTCCTGGATATATCAACTAGTACTACAAATGCAAGGAAAAAACTTTTGATCGACTTCCGAGGAAGAATTTGCAGCGGAAAAGGTGGTTGCAAATGCGGAAATTGCCGTGTCCGCCAGGCGCAGGCTCTGCGAGTGACCACTTTTCCGATGCAGATTACAAGACAAAAGACTATGTGATGAGCATGCACAGACGGTGAGCATCAAGATGTCATTCTTGGTCAAAGACACCGTTCCATCTGAGATCTTTTTTTTCGCATATGACCATGCATCTACAGACTATTCTGCGACAAGGAAACGTCGGATATCAGAGGACAGAGCGATGCGTAGGAAGCGACGAGCCGAAACCAGGTTAGTAAATTGGATTACCGTTACCATTGTGACTTATCACTACGATTACAATATAGTTCCACCCCAATAAGCACAGCAGTGCTTCAACGTCAGCATATATATGACCCACAGTAAATCGAAATGTATGAATACAATAAAGTGCGAGTAATTGTTAATAGTTTGATATAATTACGAGTGTTTTCCAATCCGGCGATTTATTTTCGACGTGATCAGACGTACCGTCAATACGTGGGTGGCCGTATTCAAAACAATAACAATAACTCAGTAAGTGCTACAGGATATACTGCAGCCTTATAACATGGGCCATGGCGTATGTACTAGGCAACATTATTCAAGAAAATAATTTGATATTATTTATTGACAGTCATAATAAGTCTCATACTGTGTTCTAAATGCCTAGAGAGCAAGCGGCAAGCGTAAGGATAAGCATCGGGGGGGGGGGGGGGGTTAGATGCATGGGAGAAACACGACCAAAAGACAGTATAGACTATAGTGCAACAGAAGCCTACTGTTGCTGTTTACATTTCAAATTCTTTATGGAAATATTTCAAATATACAAATACTTTCATTGTGATTAAGTGCAAATGCAGTTACAAAAACTTGTTAAAAGTATTTAAATATTTAAGTAAAATGCATTTCACCCATGCAATGTCTAGCTGGAAAGGAAACTAACTACGGCATCGTCATCTACCCAGTTGAACACTGTCAGATTACATGTCTGCTTTCTATAATGACACTTTACAATTTCTGTCTGAATTCTTGTGACTTGACAATAAGGCAAAATTATATAAAATTAATTTGCTTTATTGATCAGATTAAACCCCACTTGTAATAACCGGAAGTTCATAGAGATGTATTAATTACATTTTATTCTAAGTCGACTGATAACACTGTAATGAATATCATGGGGGAGGGGGCAACTGTCGGCAACCCACAATAGTATTAGTACAAGCTGTACATATGAAGGAAGTATATCAGGCATGGGGTCAATTCCAACTTGCAAAAAATCAATTCCAACTGTTAAAATGCTAGGCTAAAGAAAAATTCAAATCCAATTCGTTTTAAAACAGTTTTATTTGTCACGTGTGCACAATCATATTTAATTAGATATGATTAAAAAAATTATTGTTCGTTAAATGCACACACACACACACACACACACACACACACACATATATATATATATATATATATATCAGGTTTGCCATAAAAAAACTTTAAAATGGCATCCAGCCATTTCATATGTACTTTCTGCTGCGACACCTCTCCTGGATTTTTGCATACAAAACCAGACATTTTGGACAGCCCTGGACAGTTGGGTCATTAATCTGAGTTTTGAACAGTTTCCCCTGTTTATATCGGGTCCAGGTCATTTGCCCCCCTTCCGGACATTTGCCCCTTTGTCACTTGCCCCCCAGACATTAGCCCCTTGCCTTATTCAAAATCTGGACATTTGCCCTCTGTCCGTAGCTTCTGGATTATTTGTAAGTTTTTTTTTAAGAAATGTTTTTTTAACTTCTGAACATGAATTCAATATATATATATATATATATATATATATATATATATATATATATATATATATATATATATATATATATATATATATATATATATATATATATATATATATATATATATTACCCTAATTGCAATTAATGTTCTTTTTGTCAGATCAGCCAAGTAAATTACTTTATGTAGTTGGAGATGATCCTGTAATCAAAGGATTATCTTTATTGCAATTGTGGAAGAAGCCAGTGACATTAGGACCTGGACATGTTAGGACAATTGATGATATTTGAAAAAAGCCATCTCAACAAGGTTTCTTTTGAATTGCATTTACCATGGAGAGTTGGAGTGACTCCATTTTCCTATAAAACTGGATGCACAAGCCAGAGTTGTCAGAATTCACTTATAACTTCACCATGGAAATTACTACTAGCATTTGAGGTCAGAAGCTATGTTTTGAGTGTCATTCCTACACCAAGAAGGGGGACCAACAAGATTACTCTTCATTGGGAGTGAAGCCAGCGTCGATCCTGATCATGCAAGGGTGCTGTTGTCACTGATCTGATCTCCAGATCCAGAATGTGATCAACAAGACTGCCTGCAACCATGATGGTGACACGGCACAGATAGAAGCTGCCAAGGTCCGTGAGGACCTGAAAACTAAGCCAGCTAATACCAGGGGCACTCCAAACCAGTTGATCTCTGACTCGTTACTGTCCACCACTGTTTGTGGAAGCATTACCCCAAGAACCCATCTTCAACCACTGATCTGACTATCAATGATACCTGGAAGACAACTGGTGACAAAATCATCTCATACACACTCCAGGGGATAGGCCATTGCATTAGGCTAAAGTGACTTCGACTTTTCATTGAATGTTATGTTATTGTAGTAATAATGATAAAAATGCAAACTGATTTTCACTTGTCAACTATCATAGAAAAAAGGGACAGATGTCCGGGGGGGGGGGGAGCAAATATACTAGGAGGCAGATTTATATCGCTATCAGTTGTGGTATCATTGATATTTCATCAAATTTACTGGAAAGTTTGAGTCTTCAACATCCTAATCTCCACAATGTATTCTCCATGGGGACATTTTTAATTACTACAAAGGGCAAACCCTACAGCCACATGTAACAGCATTGTACAGGTGACCAGTAACATGTTTAGTATGGGAAACTTGTGGGCTGAACATTAGGCTCGGATAAACAAGGGGCTGCATTCAAGTGGGGCAAGCTTCCTCTCTCACACAAAGGGAGCAGGCAGGTGCCCTTAATTAGCAATCTCTGTAAATAAACCTTGTACACTGAGAAAGAAAATGAGGCCTGAATGGTCTGATTCTGGTTTTACTGTCTGTTACAGTTACTTAGTATTTCTTTTTGATGCAAATGCTTGATTATATTGTTCTTGGTCACAATGTTTCAATACCAGAGTAGACAGTGTCTATGCTGTAATGTTGACAACTTCCTGGCTGTTACCAGATTCAGGGTGACATGCTAATAGCAGACAAATATGATTTTAAAAGTAATATAAGTAAATATAAGGGTAAATATTAACAGTATCAAGTCAATAATTCCAACAAAATCAATTCCAATAAAAAAAAATTCTGAGAAAAAAGAAAAATTCCAATAAAAATTCCAATTCCAGAACTAGAATTGAGGGTCAGTTCCAATTCCGGAATGGAATTGACCACATGCCTGAAGTATATTCATGACAATATTTTGTCTCTGTGTACTACAGCAACAGTCATGAACAGTATAATTGAATTGAAACAAGCTTATGTCTGTGGGGCTTTTGTCCATGCACCATACTATCTAGCAGATGCTTTCAGTATAATACCTAATAATTATATATATATTTACATATATATATATATATATATATATATATATATATATATATATATATATATATATATATATATATATATATATATATATACGTGTGGGCAAGTATGTGTGTGTGCGTGCAGCATTTATAAAGTAAAGATGTCACAAGCATAGATCTGCATTTGGTCCAATAACAATATTCATGCAATATGTTATCTAAATCGAGTGTCAGATATAAAATAAGGAACCCCATAGAAAGTGTACCTATGGGTCCATATTTTGTTATGGAATTTGGACCCCTTATAAAATTTTGACCTCCCTGGCCCATTGAAAACAGTACAATGTTGATTAGATAATATGATGCACTTTGGAGCTAGGATGCTACAATTTTGGTTGCATGCGTTTGGTTATGTTACCAGTGGCATTCGTCAAACTAACCAAACATATTCATTAAAAACATTAAGAGATCAGTGAAAGACACATTGGTTGAATTAACATGGCTCCATAGGGAAAATGCTTTTACCTGTGGTTGATTAATTTATACATTCTATATGACACTGGCACTCTTATATTCTAAAAATAATATATACAAGAGAGAGTTTCTCACATTGTGATTCATTTTTATTATGCAAAAGATGAATTTTGTAAAATGTTCAAGTCACTGTATGTGTAATCTTTTCAGATGAAGGATTCACCATTGGCTCGTACAAGTACAGGTACTAGTTTTGAAGCATCCAGCATTACGGGTGATGCCGTCAATCTTTACATTACGGATGTCACCTTTAGTGCCATCACTGCTACTACTGCTGTGGCACCACATACAACTGATGCTGAAATGCAAATCGATCCGGTAACGATATTTCAAGTGCGACACTTCGCGAATGCTGCTGTTGTCACGGATGACATTATTGCACCAATGAACGTTGATCATGACTACTCCTATGTGACGCTTCCATCAGATTCAGTGAGAATAAAGACATTTGTGCAGATGATGCACACTATGTGATAACAGCAACATAACCGAGGGTGACTCAAGCAGCTCCGACACCTATGAGAAAGAGCAGAAGTTTGTAATTTGTGAGAAAAACTTATGTCACTTTTCTGCACCTGCCACACACCAAACAGCCATAAACTGTGACACAGGTTGTACTCATGTCTGATCTATCAGCCAAGGTCTTTCGGATACTGGGGTGTCTGTCAGGAAAGTGTGCTGATTTCTACCCCTGGATGAGTGAAAGGTGAATTGAATATGTTAGGTGTACATGTACTATCAGTCAGAATAAGTAGTGTATTGGTGTATATTTAGTGCCAGTAGTGTATTGGAACAGAAGGTTGGTGTGCAAGTACTATCAGTCAGAACAAGTAGTGTATTGATACATATGATTAGTGTATATTTACTGTCAGTACAAGTAGTGTATTTGGTAGAGAATGAGACGCTTGGTTTACATTTGCTGTCGGTAGGAACAAGTAGTAGATTCAGTCAGAACAAGTATTATAGTGGATACACATGATTGGTGTACATTTACTGTCAGAAGAAGTAGTGAAATGGTGCAGATTCCAGAATGAGATCATTGGTGTACATTTACTGTTGGTAGGAACAAGTAGTGTATTGGTATGCATGATTGGTGTACGTTTACTGTCAGTCAGAACAAGTAATATTGTTACACGTGATTGGTGTACATTTACTGTCCAATCAAAACAAATAGTCTATTGCCATTGGTACAGATGATGATGGTGAAACAGTTGAAATGCCTTGGCTTTATAAAGATTAATTATTTCCTAAGCTAAACTACCAGTATATTTGATATGTTGTGGCATAATAATGATGTGTGTAACTGTGATATCCATGTTCCAGGTTGTATTTCCCGGTGGTAGAAGTCACTGTTTCTAGTCAATGTTTAGTCTTGGTTTCAGTCGTTCTAGTTAGCCTTATTTCTTTGGTAATTGTTTTTCTATGTGAATAAACTGTTGATATATTTTATGTTGGTCTCAATATAAATGAAATTGTGTGTAGTGATATGCAAGATGCTGCAGGTAACATTTTTGTTGACAGAAGTGGGATATGGATAAGAAGGCATTCACATCATTCAGTTATTAATATTTTAGTGGGATTTTTTTTAGTTTTCCAGTTTGTTTTTTGACCTGCTGCATACTGTGGGTGCCTCACAATTTGTCTATATCAGACTATCAGTACACTCACCTGTGTCAGGTCAATCTCCATAGCTAAACTTTCCATCAATTCAATTCGGTTCAGAATAGACATCACAGATCCTTCCCACATCGCAGGATGGGATTACTTGTCTTGCCTTTCCTGAGCCTGAAATATAATTTGTCAGGGTTAGTTGATAGCATTAATTCCATAATTACCATAATAGTTGCAAAACTGTGAACATTACATACTGTCAGTAGTTAATTATTGTTATTTAAATGATTACATTGCACCAAACAACAAGGTGTTATGGTGTGCTACAGAGAGGGGTGATTACAAGTACGAATATTAACGTAATCATGATTACAGTAATTATTGCAATCACAATTACTAATGTAGTCATGATTACAATCATTATTACAATCACGATTACGGTAACATTTAAGAATATATATATATATATATATATTCACATAATGAATTAAATAAACTCTCATGTTATTATTGTCATCAATGTTATTCAACACAAAATCAAACACAATATTAAAATACAGTCACGGTACACTTCATTAGATTAGATACAAAATAAAGTGAAAAGCCTGCTTGCATTGCCATTGTAGTTCGGACCTCGCCCTCGGGCTAGGTAAAAGAAATATGCAGAAAAAATATGATTATTAAAGTGGCAATGATTCGATAACAATTGAATTACTGACCTGCTAGCTATAGGGCGAATCAATGAGTCGGCACGCAAATCATGCAATGACAGCAGACCAACATGTAGCACCGCTCTGTTTGTGCATATCACTACAAAATCATCGTCTTCGCCTTCGTACGGTGATGCAAGCACCAACGCGGTCGGGCACACAGTGCTGCATAGCCATAGGCATAGGCATAGCCATAGCCATAGCCTAGCTAGCCCTAGGCATGGTAGCTTCCTCGGCGCAGCATGATGACTCAACGTAAACGTGCGCAGACATCGGGACGCAATTTCCACAGGTTCACCACATCACATTACCTAGTCAGGAATCGCTGACAGTCTCTGTTGTAATTTTTCCTGAATCCAACGTCAACAACGTCAACGGCGAAGCCGACCTGGAGCGTGACTCGCACACTCGGTGACACTTTACGACTGTCAACGGTTGTTTCCGTGTGACATGTTGAACTAGATTCTTCGTCTGTGACTGCGGTTTCCATTTTTCCAAAGATAGACAACTAGTACGGAAGTTCAGTAAACCACTAATCGCTAGTAGTAGATCTGGTGAAACTGTCACAAGCGATGCATCCATATTGTCAACAAGTAAAAAATAGTTCCGGTATTCCGTTATCGCATATTCTCGTTGGTTAGCGTCTCGTGTGTTCGAGAAGTGTGGCGTTTTCCACGATTTTTTGCGTGTTTTATTGTAATTTCTTTAACTTTTTTTATTTGGAACGAACAAAAACGCTATTTTGTTGACGTGTGCAAACACTTGTATATATAACAGAGACCCATATCTTTTTTTTCGCTCCAGAATGCCTATTTACGAAATAAATCGCAAAAAATCGAAACTTTACATTGATTAGATATACGCGACTCAAACCACTCGTTTCGACAACAAGATGGCGATACCCAGTGATGTATTTTGTCGATTTTTGTCTCGAACAAAATCAGTTTTTCAGTTTATCTCATAAATTAGCAGGTATCTGTCACCATTAATGCATAGTTAGATAATTTATATTTAAATATACGGCATAACACAAAATTGCTTCAGTTCCCCTTTAATTCACCTATCATTTCGTTAAACGTTTGGCATTCTCTGAACCCAGATTCCTTGTAATGGCTTCTGTAGTTCCTCCTTGCTATCTTCCACATTTTCACACAGTTCTTCTTGTTCCTATTGCCAGTTCTCATCGATGATGCGAGTAGAGTTCTCGAATGTGCCAATACACGCCAGAACATCGACACCACATGAATCCTCAGAAGTACATCATGCAATGCCACTTCGAAAGAAAGATTGTTCTCCATGTAGCAAGCCCCATATGGGCCTACTTCCCACCAGCTACCGGACTTATGACGGCAAATCCCGCGAGACTCTGTTCACGTGGTTTCACTGGGAAACCATCAAGGAAGAGCGTTACTGTTAAATGTTTGTTGTCGATTAAGAACACTTTCGGAATACGTTGTGACACATACCGTCACCTTGTATACATACCAAACAAGATCAGTATGCTATATTGTGTGCAGTATGCGTAGGCCCCTTAATTATGCCTGCACTGTCATGTTACAGTGTAATTAATGTCCGCCGTGTTACCTAACTGTCCGCCATGTTACCCATGTGTTCCGCGTGTTAGCGGCCTTTAAGTGACGTCATACTAAATTGCAACATGTGTAATTTAATTTATTTGACATACTAGCATGTATATATCACAACAGTATTGGGTAAAACATAAATCATTACCATAATTGTTTTAGTTAATTCAATAGTTGATATGAAGTCAGTACTTATGATAAACTTTGATGCGCTTTGTTGTAGGAACGGATATAATGCCTCAATTTGAGAATGACCAGTATAACAAAATTAGACATTTCAAGACCAAGATATAAATACCACGATAGTTAGAATTCTTGAGAACGATGCGACAGACAAGCAGACGGTACTGCACAGTAAAAATAATGCTGAAACAAAATGTACATGTATTGTGAATAAAGTACATGTACTGTGAATGAAGTACATGTGCTGTAGATGAGCTACATGTACTGTGAATGAAGTACATGTACTGTGGATAAAGTACATGTACTGTGAATGAAGTACATGTGCTGTGGATGAGCTAAATGTACTGTGAATGAAGTGCATATACTGTGAATGAAGTACATGTGGTGTGGATGAAGTACATGTACTGTGATTGAAGTACATGCATTGCGGATGAAGTGCATGTGCTGTGATTGAAGAACATGTGCTGTGGATGAAGTATATGTGCTTTGGATGAGCTACATGTACTGTGAATGAAGTACATGTACTGTGAATAAAGCACATTTACTTTGAATGCAGTATGTGTAGTATGAATGCAGTGCTTGTAAATAAATGAAGTACAGTTGCTGTTAAAGAATTACATGTGCTGTGAATGCAGTTCACGTATTGTAAATGTACATGTACTGTGAATGCAGTTCATGTTCTGTGAATGGTGTACGTGTACTGTGAATGAAGTGCAAGTGCTGTGAATGAAGTTCATGTTCTGTGAATAAAGTACATGTACTGTGAATGAAGTACATGTACTGTGACTGAAGTACCTGTTCTCTGAATGCAGTTCGTGTTCTGTGAATGAAGTACATGTACTGTGAATGCAGTTCATGTTTTATGCAACACAAAACAACGGTTAAAAGTGCACCTTCGCACTGGACGTGTCAAAGTCAGCCCGTCAAAATTAGAAACGATGAGCATTTTTTTTACAGGTCATATGCTCCACATGAATCTAACGCCATTCCCTTGACGCGTTGAACATCTATTGTGTAAGCTTTGACTGGTTGTGGTGGTGGTTTAAATCAGTACAATGTGCCAGCTGTCTTCAGACGATGACAATGGCAAAGACTGGTCAAATACGTACTGTCTGACATTTTCGCATACCGATGTACGTTTTACCCACGAACGGTTTATTTGGCAGTCAGTAGATCTCTGATCATCTGAATCACCTATCATCCGCAGCTACGTAATATGTAGCTAGTCAAAAGTAGCCACGGTTCGACTCCATTTTCATGACTTTCCACATGCGAGAGGTGAAGGACGATATGCCAGCGTGGCGAGATAGTGATCTTCTCCCTTGTCTGCTGCTTTACGGAGAATACGTTTCACGATTTTCACGCCATTCTCTGCATTTCCATTTGAATATGGAACGCATGGGCTCGACATCTTGTGGTCGATGCCCCATTCATTTGCGAACTGTTGAAATTTTGCATGCACGCAGATACGTTCGCACGCACGAACGCACGCACACACACGTTACATAATGACAACAATGAATAGGACGAATCGATGAGAAATAGCACCGCTACTCCGCTAGTATTATGAACATACGCGATTGAGCGACAGCGCTGCACAATAAAATATCGGTAACATTCGACAAATGTCGAGTTGTTATCTATGATTTTTATTTAACCTTTATTTTTATTTGTTAAATTGTAGATAACATAAATCGCAATGTACGCACGCACGCACGCACACACGCACACACGCACGCACGCACGCACGCACAAAAAGCAACAACAATAAAAGCGACAATAACTACAGCGCATGTAAAACAGGAGCACGGCACTATTACGCATCCTTGTTCGTTACTTCTTGCCCGCCTTGTCCACCTTGCCCGCCTTTTATTTGCCCGTCTTTTTGGGTGCTCCGGTTTTGTGCGACAAACGGTGGCGCCACAGCACGGAGCCTAGGTAATTGAGGCTAACAGGTGAGTCCAAGTATTGTTGAACTTTCGATGATATCAACAAGACTCGATATTGTATCAGTGAAGTTCTACGGATAATTAACAAAACATAGGTACATAGAGTTAATTAGTTAAAATGTAGGCGCATGTAATGCTTAAACGTGTGCAATACACATGTCGCCGTTATATCGCCCACTTTACTAATAATAATAACTGTATTAAATGTTAAACACCATCAAATCCGGGGCTAATGCCCCGTTCACGAGTGTGGAAATAAATACATGAAATAGTAGTATTGTGAAATTACATATAAAAAGATTAAAAATGCAAAAAGAAAGTAGATAGACAATAGAATAATATAAATTGCTCACTACTTTGTAAATACGAATGACCCGATCCCGGATGGTTCGGCCTAAGACTGGTTCGGCCCACGCTGACGGTTTGGTTTAGCCTAGTCGTTTTGGCCGCTACGGTTGATTCGGACCACGCTAGTAGCGCCTAACGGAATTCTAAGCGGCGGAATTGTAAGAATAGTCGTTTCGGCCTATAGCCGATTCTAAAAAAAATTATGATTGCTCACAAAAACATACGCACACACTAATATAATTATCACAGAGCAATATCCATGAGATAATTTATATGACGTAATAAATTTAAGGTTATCAACCGACCAGTTAGCACTATATCGTCAAAGTTGGGAAATTATTTAATTTGACAATTAAGCCAACTCAGTGCAACTGACTACCTTATGTCGAGTTTTAAACTTGTTTTTGCATCTTCATCTGTACATATGTTTATGTTTAATAAAAAACAATTTAATTCTTAGCACATCTGTACGTTTTTCAAGATTCAAAAACGCTAATAATTTAGGATATAACACTTCCCAGTTACAACATATTACAACACGTAACAAGTTGCAAAAAGTCAAGTCGAAAATAACGAATGTAATAATACAGTCCACCGACTACATTTTCCAATTATAATACGGTAGTCGTTTCGGCCCACGGATTCGGCCCATGCGAGCAAAATCCTTCCACGGTCCACCGGTTGCGAAAACAGTTGGTTCGGTCCACTCCCACCAATTTCCCATGAAAATCAATGCCTAAATGGCTAGACCTGGTCAATTCTTAATTGAATTGGAATTGAATTATAACTGAATTGATTAAAATCAAAACATATTGAACTGTTGAATTGAATGGATGATCAGTTCACATAAAGCAGTGCATTTATTTTTTTTCTATATAAATTTACACATAAACAGCAAAATATGTTAGAGTTTAGTTACTCTTAAGATTTACTTCCACTTAAAATGATAGGGTGTGGTAAGGTTATTTTGAAGTCGATAAAGGTTGCAACACCTGTTCTAGTAAGAAAACGTGTAACTGGTTTGTATGCTGAAACTTTTCATGCTCTTTGTGAGTGTTAGGAACAATTGGAATCATTACTTTGCAAAACCAACACAGCAAAGGAGAGTAACTGGCTTGCTAATCCTTGAGTGGGTATTTTCGGAAGCTGTAAACCTATCAGCCTTCAGGTCTTTTCCTGTTTGAGTAATGGCTTAGCCATTGTATGTGGATTGCATTTGTACTGTTCTCTGGCTGCTAACATATACGGTATATTAACAGTTACTAAAAAATAAAAAAATAAATTAATTGAATCCAAGTCTGGCAATCCATAATATGGAGGCAAAGACAAGGAACTTCAATATTAGTTACTATGATTTATCTAAATAAAATAATTTATATACCTATGTAATTGTTGTTGTTGTATTTTCAGTGAGCCATCACTTCTGCCATGAAATCTGAAGAAGAACAGTACATCTCCACATGGAATCAGTTGCTATGCTCAGATGCAGCACCAGAAGACACCCGATGCACTCCAGCGGACGTCAGTCAAAAGAGAGTATCTTCAAACAGCCAGTCTCCCATTGGGTCTCCAACCTGTGGATGTGTTGCTTCAGTCAGTCTGGCGAAACAGAGTTGTGATGATTACCAAGTCTTACAAGGTATACATTATGATGGGGAACTAGAAACATCCCTACATAAAGATACAGAATATGGAATTTACAGAAACACCTTCATATCTACGAGGGTTAGTAGTTTGGTTTACACTCAGGCTTGAAGTCAACTGCATTATATCAATTACAATACCAGTTCTATTTCTAACATACCAGTTCCATCTTTAGCATGCCAATTCCATCTCTAACATACCAATTCCAAAATTCCACTTATTTGTTTGCATTATGTACCATGATATGCAGAAATTAAGTAAGACCACTCTAAAACAAATGCTATTTTTTGCATTGATGTTTGTGGTTGTTCAGTTCACATACTGATATTTAGATATTGAATTGGTATTTTGGAGATGGAATTGGAATTTGTATGAACAATTGGTTTGGAAATGATATAATGCTATTGGCCCCAAGTATGGTGTCTTCCATACTAATCAGTGATCCTAGGTATTTGCACTTTGGCACCAGTTCAGTCTCACTAATCTGTACTGTACCATTCAGATATCATATTTGACTTCACTTCATTACTAATGAGTAAAATACTATTGTTTTTTAATAAACATTTTAACACTAAGATAAGAAACATTGTTCTGATCTTCATAAAGGTCTGAGAAGCATAAAGTCTGAAGAACACCCAGCAGAGATACATTCTCAAGAAGGATTCCTTCTGTTTGAAAAGACGTGTCACCAAAAGGACAGATTACCAGCAGATTACAGCAAGACACACATCCAAGTGAATTCAGAGAATGTTGAATCTGATGACTGTAAGAGCAACAGCGGAGAGATAAGAAAGTGGGTAGTGTGTGGGGGAGGTTTGTTGAAAGAGGTCTTGAAAGTGGAACACACAGATTTGTCGGTACAAACACCAAAGGATTCAAGTGAGAACATTGGTCAAAAAGAACAATACAACGATGGGAGTATATCAGAAGTCAGTGTACCATGCACAAAAGTGACTCCAATTATTAGCTCTGCATGTACAGTGCAATTCATGCAACCCAGTCCCTCTAATGGCCTTGAAATAACTAACACAGTTAGTGGCCTTGAAATAACTAACACAGGTGAGAAGCAAAACTCTTGTACTTCGTATGAAAAGTTGCTTGCAAAGTCCAAACTGAAACCAAGTCAAAGGGTTCCCACCTGCACTTGTTCTATGTGTGGAAAACCCTTTGCAACATCCAGTAACCTTATGACTCATCAAACGATTCACACCGGTGTGAACCCGTACGCTTGTGCCAGATGTGGAAAATCATTCTCAACATCCAGTTACCTTAAGATTCATCAAAATATTCACACATATGTAAATCTGTACACTTGTGCCATATGTGGAAAATCATTCTCAACATCCAGTTACCTTAAGACTCATCAAAAGATTCACACAGGTGTGAAGCCGTACACTTGTGCCACATGTGGAAAATCATTCACCACATCCAGTGTCCTTAAGTCTCATCAAATGATTCACACGGGTGTGAAGCCGTACACTTGTGCTACATGTGGAAAATCATTCACCAAATCTGCAAACCTTAAGACTCATGAAAATGTTCACATGGGTGTGAAGCCGTGCACTTGTGCCACATGTGGAAAATCATTCTCCACATCCAGTCACCTTAAGACTCATCAAAAGATTCACACAGGGGTGAAACCATACACTTGTGCCACATGTGGAAAATCATTCATCACATCCAGTAACCTTAAGACTCATCAAAGTATTCACACAGGTATAAAGCCACACACTTGTGCAACATGTGGAAAATCATTCATCACATCCAGTAACCTTAAGACTCATCAAAAGGTTCACGTGGGTGTGAAGCCGTACACTTGTGCCATATGTGGAAAATCATTCTCAATGTCCAGTTACTTTAAGACTCATCAAAAGATTCACACAGGGGTGAAACCATACCCTTGTGCCACATGTGGAAAATCATTCATCACATCCAGTAACCTTAAGACTCATCAAAGGATTCACACAGGTGTGAAGCCGTACACATGTGCTACATGTGGAAAATCATTCACAACGTCTGCAAACCTTAGGACTCATAACAAAATTCACACAGGTGTAAAACCGTACACTTGTTCTACATGTGGAAAATCATTCATCACATCCCGTATCCTTAAGACTCATCAAAAGGTTCACATGGGTGTGAAGCTGTACACTTGTGCCACATGTGGAAAATCATTCACAACATCTGGAAACCTTAGGGCTCATAACAAAATTCACACAGGTGTGAAACCGTACACTTGTTCTACATGTGGAAAATCATTCGTGACATCCAGTATCCTTAAGACTCATCAAAAGGTTCACATGGGTGTGAAGCCGTACACTTGTGCCACATGTGGAAAATCATTCACAACGTCCGGCAACCTTCAGCAGCATCAACTGCTTCACACAGGTGTGAACTTATACACTTGTGCCACATGTGGAACATCATTCAAAACCTCTGGTAACCTTCACGCTCATGAACAAATTCACACAGGTGTGAAGGCTTACATTTGTTCTATGGGTGTAAAATCGTTCTCAAGCTCCGGTGCCATCTCATCATAAACGAATTCATAATGGTTTGAAACCATTCACTTGTGCCACATATGGAACATCATTCAAAACCTCTGGTAACCTCAAGGCGCATGAAAAGATTCACGCAGGTGTCAAGCTATACACTTGTTCCATGTGTCGAAAATCATTCATAAGACGTTACTCCCTCATGTTGCATGAAGGAGTTCACACAGGTGCGAAACCTTACATATGTTCAAAATGTGGAAAATCATTCTCATATCCCAGTTCCTATGTTAAACATCAACGCATTCACATTCGTATGAAACCTTAGATTTGTTCAACATGTGGAAAATCATTCTTAGATCCCAGTTCCATGGTAAACATAAACGGATTCATACAGGTGTGAAGCAGTAGACTTGATTTATGTGTTGAAGATTGTTCAAAACGTCCAATAAGTAAGATTTGTGAAAAGAGGTGGAACATTTGTCACAGTCTTATTTAAATTTCAAGTTTCTGTGAATTGAAAGCGTTTAATGTAGGAATGTTACTCGCTACATGGGATGTTCACCTTTGTAACTGGCTGCATAGAATTAAAGTGTGTTTTAGGAAATGGCTTCAGTATTTATACAGTGTTCTTCACATGTTTTCTGCAGTTGTCTGATATAGTTTGAATAACGTTTGTTCAAGGTACTAAAGGGGTACTAAGATTTATTGAATCGCCCTATGTTGGATATTTTTGTTACTATACAGCGACTGAAGCCCCTGTGGCATAGGTATCAGGAACTACTAGCGACCACGAACGTAACACATTGACCTGTTCCCATCCCAAGAGGTGCCCCTATAATGACCATGTCGTAATATATATATATATTTATTATATATTAGGCATAGCAGCTGGAACGTTATACGAACAGACAAAAAGAGAGCGTAGGGTCAATGGTGAGGAAGTATAATAAAAATTTATAATAATAATTTTATTAAAATGGCAACTATAGCAGTTGAATTATACAATTGGCAAAGTAAAACAACCAATGATAACAAATTAATTAAGACAAAAATATGACTTAAAATATAAAAACTTAAAAGGTGCATGTACATCATGTTTAAAGTTATGTTTGTATATAAACAAGGTAAATATGAAGGACATAATCACAAATTAAAACTTAAAACAGGCAATACTATAGTAAAATAAATTATATGGCCTACTACTATTATGTAAAAAGTAACTAATTTATAAATGAGTTCATAATTACTGCCAGTGTCTTAAAGCATATGGTATAAAAGAGTTCTGAAATCTTGCAATTCTGCAACGCGGCACACAGTAAGTCCTCGTGTTTCGAGTTGTATACGGAGTTTCCCGGAGGGGAGGCAAAAGATGGTGTAATTTATGTTTAGATTGTTGCATGCTTATGAATAGCGTTCTACACAACTTCTCCCTCCGGTCTGACAGCGTTGGTAGATTGGCTGCGGTGATGGCTTCGGTGTACGACTTATCTTGGAAAATGATCCGCATTGCCCGTTTCTGGATGTATTCTATCTGTCTCGTTTGCTTTTTTGTAAGGCTCGTGTGCCACACTTGGCATGCGTACTCCAATACCGATCGGACGATTGAAGTGTATATGTTGATGAGATGGTGAGGGTCAATGCCGGCTCTTTTGAGAAGGATGATGAAGTATAGACGTTGCGATGCTTTTGTAGTGATTTCGTCTATGTGTAATTGCCACTTCAGATCTTCAGATAGAGTCACACCTAGTAGACGAGTGCTGTTAACTTGTTGGATTGGTCTACCGTCGATGGTTAGCAGTGCGATGTCCGGAGTTGATTTCTTGAAACATATCCGCAGTTCTTTCGTCTTGTCGTAGTTCAGCGCCATTTTGTTACTCGCTGTCCATTGCCCGACTTCGTCTGCTGCTACTTGGAGTGAGCTGTCCATTCCGGAGGATGAAGAAGCTTCCCATATTGTGCAATCGTCGACATATTTTATATGTTCGCATACTGTTTGCAGATCATTAATATGGTGTAGGAAGCCGACTGGTCCAAATATTGTGCCTTGTGGGACGCCTGCGTTGACAGTGGTGTACTCCGATTTCACACTCCCGATCTTTACCCTCTGTTTGCGTTGACACAGGAAGGATGTCAGCCATTTGGTAATAAAAGTTGGAAGTCCGAGTGATGCACATTTCGTCATTAAAATGTGATGGTCGACTCGGTCAAACGCTTTGCTGAAATCGACGAGAAGTATTCGTACTATGGTTCCAGGGGTCTCGACCGCGTATTTCCACTTGTGAACAAGCTCGACCAGTGCGTGTACGGTTGATGTTCCTTTGATTGATCCATATTGCTGAGGATCAATCTGGTCCATGGTAATGTCCATTATCCACGTGCACATGAATTTCTCCAAGCACTTCGATAAAACTGGCTTGAGAGATATTGGGCGCAGGTCTTTCTCAATTCGCGCTGGTGGTCGGATTTTAGGCACTGGTCGAACGTCAGCGCATTTCCACAGGGCAGGCACAGTTCCTTCCCATAGGCTGCTGTTGAATATCGCGCAGACGGGAGGAGCGAGAATGGCGGCGTAGTCATGTAAGATCCAGTTGGGTATCTCGTCCGGGCCGGTTGCTTTGTGTGTTTTAATTCGTGATAGTGATATGGCTACTTCATCGACGTTGATGATGTAGGCATCTAGGACCGTCGTGTCGGCTCCCGGAGGTAAGAACTCATCAACGGGTAAAAGTGGTGGGAAATCTTTGGTCACAGACTCAAAGAAGTCACTTATTTCGTTTGTTAGAATACTGAAGTTTCCTGAACAGTGTGTGTTAGCAAGACCTTGTAGATTGTCACAGTTGACCTTTACCCCTACAAGTTCCTTCACGCTATTCCACCATCGTTTCGGATGTTCGTTCTCAAGTGATTTGATTTTTCTTTGGTAATACTTTCGTTGCAAGGACTTTCTGGCACGATTAACTTTATTTCTGTAATGCCTGTACAATGGTTGGTTCTCGGAAAGAAGCGCGATCTGGCGGCGACGTATTAGACAGCGGAAATTGTCATCTATCCAGGGTCTGTCGCTGGAACATCTTCTGATTTTTCGTTCAGGGAGATGCGTGTCGAGTAAAGTTTTTATTGTAGAATTGAAAAACTGCAGTTGTTGTTCGCAGCTTGGTAGGTGGAATAAGGTTTCCCACGAGATGAGGTTGAGCGCCGCTGCAAAACGGGCTCGATCATCAGGCCTGCAACTGCGCGAAGACGTCTTTGAAACGACTGGTTCTGTATATTTCGTGGACGTTGATGGAGTGCATATTACCACCATGTGATCCGATAGGCCAATCGGTGCTATGACTACTGGACAGTGCTATAAATCCGTTAGATTTGTATAGATTTTGTTCAGTGTCGCAGTTCCTCGTGTTGGTATGTCAACAATTTGTTTTAGGTTGTGATTTCTTTTCAAGTGAGAATCTCTCAACTTGTTAAGGTCGCCCATTATGATGACGCCAGTATATGGATGGTGACGGCGTACATAGTCAACAGATTGGTCATTGTGGTTTAGCAATGTCCAGTCGTCTGCCCCAGGAGGGTGGATCACTGTGCAGATTGTTATCTGCGGGTGGTTGCGAGGCATCTTTGGTGGACGTATCGTCATCCACATAGTTTCAAGTTCTTGTTGGTTTAGTTCTGTCCATTGCTTAGTCGGGATTGTATCTCGTACATAGCAAACAATCCCTCCATGTTGACGGCCAACTTGCCTGTCCCTCCTGTAGAGGTTGAAACCGGGTAACCTGAGCGAGCCGTCTGGTATTCTGCTGGTACACCATGTCTCAGTGACTGCTAGGACGTCCACTCCGTAGTTATCTTTAATTACTTTGATTTCATCGATTTTGCTTGCCAAGGCACCCCGAATGTTAGTATTGATGATGGTTGGTAGATCCCACTTGTTCGAGTGTACGTTGATGAGGTTGTTGTAATTAGCCCCATTTCTGCTAACGTGAACGTCATGTTGCATGTTGCTCCCTAGGGCGCGTGTGTGGCCCGCCTGTGTATGTGTCATATTGTTCAGATTGACACAATTGTCATTGTAATGTCTCACCTTGTCGGCTGTGGTGTTAACGCATTGAACGTGTCTGAAGCCAGACAATACCACTTGAATGGGTCTGCGTAACACTGTTCCCCCTCGTTGACCTCTTCTGGTTGGCTGCGTGCAGGAAATGCCGTTCATTGTCAGAGCTTTCCACAATGAACTGCTGACTGGTTTTCCTGACACAAAGCCGGCCAACTGGTAGAGAGCCTTCGCTGAATATTGCAGGGCGGCCGTCATGCTTGACTGAATCGTCTGCTACTGTTTGTGCCACCTGTAGCTTGGTCAAAGTGTTCGAAATTGAGCGATTTCCTTCGTAAATTCGGAAACTTTTATCTTCTCCGCGATCACTGTATGTTCAAAGAGCAGTTTGCTAAAATTGGCATATGATAGTGCCTTAAAACTTAACATTAATTACACTAAAGCCGATAATGTTTTTGGTGCTGCCGTGTAGGTGCACACGCACTCGTCTATATCCAAACCAACAACTAAGTACCAACTCAAATCACGCACGCAAGCTAAACTTAGCTTTTCCGCTAAACGTGTCCACTTGAAAACGACGGGAACTGCAGATGGCGCTGCAAACATGTTTGCCAGAAAGTACTACGGATCACGAGGTGCGAGATATCCGCAGTTTTACTTTCGCGACGACAACAGCCGTAATACCAGTGGAAAGAAGGACACGGTAACCAGAAACGAGGATAAGCGACAGGGGAGGCTTCCATGTGACAAGATCTTATTCTTCTCCTAGGTTCCTTAATCTGATTCGCTCTCTATTTATCGTGATCTTCTGCCATTCCCTCCCACGCTCGGCTGTCAACATCTGAACGTTCGAGACAGATATCTCTTAAAATAGTTCCCCCATCTTTATTGTGGTCTTCCTCGTTACCGTCTACCTAGTATTATGAACTTCTCTTTGCTCTCTTTGTCAAACTTTCCCCACTCATTATGTGGGCTCTCCGTCGTTGTTGGCTCCCACATACCTTCTTATTCAAGTGTTTCCGACGTGTTCTCTTAACTCACCTATCACTAAGTTAATTTTTTGGTATTCTCCGAACCCAGATTCCTTGTAATGGCTTCTGTAGTTCCTCCTTGCTATCTTCCACACTTCCACACAGTTCTTCTTGTTCCTATTGCCAATTCTCATCGATGATGCGAGTAGAGTTCTCGAATGTGCCAATATACGCCAGAACATCGAAACCACATGAATCCTCAGAAGCACGTCATGCAATGCCACTTCGAAAGAAAGATTGTTCTCCATGTAGCAAGCCCTATGGGGCCTACTTCCCACCACCTACCGGACTTATGACGGCAAATCTCGCGAGACTCTGTGCACGTGGTTTCACTGGGAGACCATCAAGGAAGAGCGTTACTGTTAAATGTTTGTTGTCGATTAAGAACACTTTCGGAATACGTTGTGACACATACCGTCACCTTGTATACATACCATACAAGATCAGTATGCTATATTGTGTGCCGTATGCGTAGGCCCCTTAACTATGCTTGCACTGTACAGTGTAATTAATGTCCGCCATGGTACCCATGTGTCCACCGTGTAACCGGCGGTAAAGTGACGTCATACTAAATTGCAACGTGTGTAATTTAATTTATTTGACCTACTAGCATGTATATATCACAACAGTATTGGGTAAAACATAAATCATTACCATAATTGTTTTAGTTAATTCAAGAGTTGATATGAAGTCAGTAGTTATGTTAAACTTTGATGCGCTTTTTTGTAGGAACGAATATAATGCCTCAATTTGAGAATGACCGGTATAACAAAATTATACATTTCAAGACCAAAATATAAATACCACGATAGTTAGAATTCTAGAGAACGATGCGTCAGACAAGCAGACGGTATTGCACAGCAAAACTGCAGAAACAAAATGTACATGTATTGTGAATGAAGAACATGTACTGCGAATGAAGTACATGTGCTGTGGATGAGCTACATGTACTGTGAATGAAGTACATATACTGTGGATAAAGTACATGTGCTGTTAATGAAGTACATGTGCTGTGGATGAGCTACATGTGCTGTGGATGAGCTAAATGGTGTACTGTGAAGTGAAGTGCTTATACTGCGAATGAAGTAAATGTGGTGTGGATAAAGTACATGTACTGTGAATGAAATACATGTACTGTGGATGAAGACCACGTGCTGTTAATAAAGTACATATGCTATGAGCTATATATACTGTGAATGAAGTACATGTGCTATGGATGAGCTAAATGTACTGTGAATGAAGTACATGTGCTGTGGATGAGCTACATAAAGCATTATATACTTTAAATGCAGTTCTTGTAGTATGAATGCAGTGCTTGTAAATAAACGAAGTACAGTTGCTGTTAAAGAATTACATGTGCTGTGAATACAGTTCACGTATTGTGAATTTACATGTACTGTGAACGCAGTTCATGTTCTGTGAATGGTGTACATGTACTGTGAATGCAGTTCATGTTCTATGAATGAAGAACATGTTCTGTGAATGAAGTACCTGTACTGTGAATGCGGTTCATGTTCTATGCGACACAAAACAACAGTAGTTGTACGGTGAAAAGTGCGCCTTCGCACCGGACGTGTCAAAGTCAGTCCATAAAAATTAGAAACGATGAAATTTTTTTTGGACAGTTAATATGCTCTACATGAATCTAACGCCATTCCCTTGACGCGTTGGGCAACTGTTGTGTAAGCTTTGCTTGGTTGTGGTGGTGGCTTAAATTAGTACAATGTGCCAACTGTCTTCAGACGATGACAATGGCAAAGACTGGTCAAATACGTACTGCCTGACATTTTCTCATACCGATGTACGTTTTACCCACGAACGGTTTATTTGGCAGTCAGTAGATCTCTGATCATCTGAATCACCTATCATCCGCAGCTACGTAATATGTAGCTATAGTCAAAAGTAGCCATGGATCGACTACATTTTCATGACTTTCCACATGCGAGAGGTGAAGGACGATACACCAACGTGGCGAGATAGTGATCTTCTCCCTTGTCTGCTGCTTTACGGAGAATACGTTTCACGATTTTCACGCCATTCTCTGCAAGTCCATTTGACTGTGGAACGTATGGGCTCGACACCTTGTGGTCGATGCCCCATTTATTTATGAACTGTTTAAATTTTGCACACACACACACACGCACGCACCCACACCCACACACACGTTACATAATGACAACAATTAATAGGACGAATCGATGAGAAATAGCACCGCTACTCCGCTAGTATTATGAACATGCGCGATTGAGCGATAGCGCTGCACAATTAAAGGTCGGTAACATTTGACAAATGTCGAGTTGTTATCTATATTTAACCTTTATTTATATTTGTTAAATTGTAGATAACAGAAATCGCAATGTACGCACGCACGCACGAAAAGCAACAACAATAAAAGCGACAATAACTACATCACATGTAAAACGGGAGCACGGCACTATTACGCATCCTTGTTCGTTAATTCTTGCCCGCCTTGTCCACCTTGCCCGCCTTTTATTTGCCCGTCTTTTAGGGTGCCCCGGTTTTGTGCGACAAACGGTGGCGCCACATCACGGAGCCTAGGTAATCGAGGCTAACAGATGCGTCCACCTGTTGTTGAACTTTCGATGATATCAACAAGACTCGATATTGTATCAGTGAAGTTCTACGGATAATTAACAAAACATAGGTACATAGAGTTAATTAGTTAAAATGTTGGCGCATATAATGCTTAAACTGGTGGAATACACATGTTGCCGTTATATCGCCCACTTTACAAATAATAACTTAAATGTTAAACACCATCAAATGCGGGGCTAATGCCCCGTTCATGAGTGTGGAAATAAATACATGAAATAGTAGTATTGTGAAATTACATATGAAAAGATTAAAAATGCAAAAAGAAAGTACAATAGACAATAGAATAATATAAATTGCTCACTACTTTGTAAGGAGTCAGACCACAGTTGAAAATTGCATTGGTGGCCATGTTAACGTTTTGTTAGAAAACGTGACCACTAAAAATTCTGAAACTTTTTCACAGCAACTGCCATCATCTCATTGACATGTTGACCAAGTTTTATCAAAATCACATACCTCCAGCTCTTTTAAAACGCCCCGACGTGCGATGCCCATCAATTTTTACAAAAATAGCCTTGTATTCATGCGCCCACGTGGCCCATAGCAGAAAAATTCCCATAAATCCCTCCGCCTTTTAAACTCTCAAAAAAATGCACCATTTCACAGCCAATAGCTTCTACAAACAAACCTGCGAATATGCCTGCTCAATTGCACTTATGTCACATCATACGAATTCTTTAAATTCACATATCGCAATTTAATACGCCCTACATTCGTGTGAAACAATAAACAGGAAGGTCAACTGTGGTCTTACCCCTAAATACAAATGACCCGGTCCCGGATGGTTCGGCCCAAGACTGGTTCGGCCCATGCTGACGGTTTGGTTTGGCCTAGTTGTTTTGGCCCACACAGACGGATTGTTCGGTCCACTTCGCTGAAAAGCGTGTCGCTATTGAAATCCGCTATGGTTGATTCGGACCACACTAGTAGCGCCTAACGGAATTCTAAGCGGCGGAATTGTAAGAATAGTGGTTTCGGCCTATAGCCGATTCTAAAAAAATTATGATTGCCCACAAAAACATACACACACACTAATATAATTATCACAGAGCAATTTCCATTAGATAATTTATATGACGTAATAAATTTAAGATTATCAACCGACCAGTTAGTACTATATCGTCAAAGTTGGGAAATTATTTAATTTGACGATTAAGGCAACTCAGTGCAACTGACTACATTATATGGAGTTTTAAACTTGTTTTTGCATCTTCATCTGTATATATGTTTATGTTTAATAAACAATTTAATTCTTAACACATCTGTACGTTTTTCAAGATAAGCTAATAATTTAGCATATCTTATTTCCCAGTTACAACACATTACAACACATAACAACTTGCAAAAAGTCAAGTAAAAATAATGAATGTAATAACACGG
This sequence comes from Lamellibrachia satsuma, assembly GCA_033239005.1. NCBI lineage: Eukaryota > Metazoa > Annelida > Polychaeta > Sabellida > Siboglinidae > Lamellibrachia > Lamellibrachia satsuma. The sequence continues at coordinate 2,997,183 of BSQZ01000011.1, forward strand.
TCCAACGACTACATTTTCCAGTTATAATACGGTAGTTGTTTCGGCCCACAGATTCGGCCCATGCGAGCAAAAAACTTTCACGGTCCACCGGTTGCGAAAACAGTCCACTCCCACCAATTTCCCATGAAAATCAATGCCTGAATGGCTAGACCTGGTCAATTCTTAATTGAATTGGAATTGAATTAGAACTGAATTGATTAAAAGCAAAGCATATTGAACTGTTGAATTGAATGGATGATCAGTTCACATAAAACAGTGCATTTATTTTTTTCTATATAAATTTACACATAGACAGCAAAATATGTTACAGTTTAGTAACTCTTAAGATTTACTTCCACTTAATTAAAATGATAGGGTGTTGTAAGGTTATTTTGAAGTCAATAAAGGGTGCAACACCTGTTCTAGCAAGAAAACGTGTAACTGGTTTGTATGCTGAAACTGGTCATGCTCTTTGTGAGTGTTAGGAACAATTGGAATCATTACTTTGCAAAACCAAAACAGCAAAGGGGAGTAACTGGCTAATCCTTGAGTGGGTATTTTCGGAAGCTGTAAACCTATCAGCCTTCAGGTCTTTTCGTGTTTGAGTAATGCCTTAGCCATTTTATGTGCATTATATTTCTACTGTTCTCTGGCTGTTAACATATACAGTATATTAATAGTTGCTAAAAAAATTTAAACTAAATTAATTGAATCCAAGTCTGGCAATCCATGATATGGAGACAAAGACAAAGAACATCAATATTAGTTACTATGATTTATCTAAATAAAATAATTTATATACCTATGTAATTGTTGTTGTTGTATTTTCAGTGAGCCATCACTTCTGCCATGAAATCTGAAGAAGAACAGTACATCTCCACATGGAATCAGTTGCTATGCTCAGATGCAGCACCGGAAGACGCCCGATGCACTCCAGCAGACGTCAGTCAAAAGAGAGTATCTTCAAACAGCCAGTCTCCCACTGGGTCTCCAACCTGTGGATGTGTTGCTTCAGTCAGTCTGGTGAAACAGAGTTGTGATGATTACCAAGTCTTACAAGGTATACATTATGACGGGGAACTAGAAACATCCCTACATAAAGATACAGAATGTGTAATTTACAGAAACGCCTTCATATCTACGAGGGTTAGTAGTTTGGTTTACACTCAAACTTGAAGTCAACTGCATTATATCAATTACAGTAGCAATTCCATTTCTAACATACCAGTTCCATCTCTAGCATGCCAATTCCAAAATTCCACTTATTTGTTTGCATTATGTACCATGATATGCAGAAATTAAGTAAGACTACTCTAAAACAAATGCTATTTTTTGCATTGATGTTTGTGGTTGTTCAGTTCACATACTGATATTTAGATATTGAATTGGTATTTTGGAGATGGAATTGGGATTTGTATGAACAATTGGTTTGGAATTGATATAATGCTATTGGCCCCAAGTATGGTGTCTTCCATACTAATCAGTGAGCCTAGGTATTTGCACTTTGGCACCAGTTCAGTCTCACCAATCTGTACTGTACCATTCAGATATCATATTTGACTTCACTTCATTACTAATGAGTAAAATACTATTGTTTTTTAATAAACATTTTAACACTAAGATAAGAAACATTGTTCTGATCTTCATAAAGGTCTGAGAAGCATAAAGTCTGAAGAACACCCAGCAGAGATACATTCTCAAGAAGGATTCCTTCTGTTTGAAAAGATGTGTCACCAAAAGGACAGAGTACCAGCAGATTACAGCAAGCCACACATCCAAGTGAATTCAGAGAATGTTGAATCTGATGACTGTAAGAGCAACAGCGGAGAGATAAGAAAGTGGGTAGTGTGTGGGGGAGGTTTGTTGAAAGAGGTCTTGAAAGTGGAACACACAGATTTGTCAGTACAAACACCAAAGGATTCAAGTGAGAACATTGGTCAAAAAGAACAATACAACGATGGGAGTATCTCAGAAGTCAGTGTAACATGCACGAAAGTGACTCCAATCATTAGCTCTGCATGTACAGTGCAATTCATGCAACCCAGTCCCTCTAATGGCCTTGAAATAACTAACACAGTTAGTGGCCTTGAAATAACTAACACAGGTGAGAAGCAAAACTCTTGTACCTCATATGAAAAGTTCCTTGCAAACTCAAAACTGAAACCAAGTCAAAGGGTTCCCACCTGTACTTGTTCTATGTGTGGAAAATCATTTGCAACATCCAGTAACCTTATGACTCATCAAACGATTCACACGTGTGTGAAGCCATACGGTTGTGCCATATGTGGAAAATCATTCTCAACATCCAGTTACCTTAAGACTCATCAAAAGATTCACACATGTGTGAAGCTGCACACTTGTGCCACATGTGGAAAATCATTCGCCACATCCAGTAAACTTAAGTCTCATCAAAAGATTCACACAGATGTGAAGCCGTACACTTGTGCCACGTGTGGAAAATCATTCATCAGATCTGGGAACCTTAAGACTCATCAAAAGATGCACACAGTTGTGAAGCCGTACACTTGTGCCACATGTGGAAAATCATTCACCACATCTGCAAACCTTAAGACTCATCAAAATATTCACATGGGTGTGAAGCCGTTCACTTGTGCCACATGTGGAAAATCATTCTCCACGTCCAGTTACCTTAAGATTCATCAAAAGATTCACACAGATGTAAATCTGTACACTTGTGCCACATGTGGAAAATCATTCTCAACATCCAGTTACCTTAAGACTCATCAAAAGATTCACACAGGTGTAAATCTGTACACTTGTGCCACATGTGGAAAATCATTCACCACATCCAGTGTCCTTAAGTCTCATCAAAACATTCACACAGGTGTGAAGCCGTACACTTGTACCACATGTGGAAAATCATTCACCAAATCAGGAAACCTTAAGAGTCATCAAAGTATTCACACAGGTATGAAGCTATACACTTGTGCCACATGTGGAAAATCATACATCACATCCAGTAACCTTAAGACTCATCAAAAGGTTCACGTGGGTGTGAAGCCGTACACTTGTGCCATATGTAGAAAATCATTCTCAACGTCCAATTACTTTAAGACTCATCAAAAGATTCACACAGGTGTGAAAACATACACTTGTGCCACCTGTGGAAAATCATTCATCACATCCAGTAACCTTAAGACTCATGAAAGGATTCACACAGGTGTGAAGCCGTACACATGTGCTACATGTGGAAAATCATTCACAGTATCTGGAAACCTTAGGAGTCATAACAACATTCACACAGGTGTGAAACCGTACACTTGTTCTACATGTGGAAAATCATTCATCACATCCAGTATCCTTAAGACTCATCAAAAGGTTCACACGGGTGTGAAGCCGTACACTTGTGCCACATGTGGAAAATCATTCACAACGTCCGGCAACCTTAAGCAGCATCAACTGCTTCACACACGTGTGAAGGTGTACACTTGTGCCACATATTGAACATCATTCAAAACCTCTGGTAACCTTAAGGCTCATGAACAAATCCACACAGGTGTGAAGGCTTACATTTGTTCTATGCATGGAAAATCGTTATCAAGCTCCAGTGCCATTTCTCATCATAAACGAATTCATAATGGTTTGAAACCATTCACTTGTGTTCCACATGTGGCACTTCATTCAAATCCTCTGGTAACCTCAATACGCATAAAAAAATTCACACAGGTGTCAAGACATACACTTGTTCTATGTGTGGAAAATCATTCATAAGACGTTACTCCCTCAAGTTGCATGAAGGAATTCACACAGGTACGAAACCTTACATATGTTCAACATGTGGAAAATCATTCTCATATCCCAGTTCCAATGTTAAACATCAACGCATTCACATTCGTATGAAACCTTAGATTTGTTCAACATGTGGAAAATCATTCTTAGATCCCAGTTCCATGGTAAACATAAACGGATTCATACAGGTGTGAAGCAGTAGACTTGATTGATGTGTGGAAGATTGTTCAAAAAGTCCAATAAGTAAGATTTGTGAAAAGAGGTGGAAAATTTGTCACAGTCTTGTCACATTCTAAATTTCAAGTTTCTGTGAATTCAAAGCGTTTAATGTAGGAATGTTACTCGCTACATGGGATGTTCACCTTTGTAACTGGCTGCATAGAATTAAAGTGTGTTTTAAGAAATGGCTTCAATATTTGTCCAGTGTTCTATGTTGGATATTTTTGTTATTATACAGCGACTGAAGCCCCTGTGGCATAGGTATCAGGAACTACTAGCGACCACGAACGTAACACATTGACCTGTTCCCATCCCAAGAGGTGCCCCTATAATGACCATGTCGTAATATATATATATTTATTATATATTAGGCATGGCAGCTGGAACGTTATACGAACAGACAAAAAGAGAGAGTAGGGTCAATGGTGAGGAAGTACCAACTGAAATCACGCACGCAAGCTAAACTTAGCTTTTCCGCTAAACGTGTCCACTTGAAAACGACGGGAACTGCAGATGGCGCTGCAAATATGTTTGCCAGAAAGCACTACGAATCACGAGGTGCGAGATATCCGCAGTTCTACTTTCGCGACAACAGCCGTAATACCAGTGGAACGAAGAACACGGTAACCAGGAACGAGGATAAGCGACAGGGGAGGCTTCCAGGTGACAAGATGACGAACCTGCATCTCAAATCTTATTCTTCTCCTAGGTTCCTTAATCTGATTCGCTCTCTATGTATCGTGATCTTCTGCCATTCTCTCCTACGCTCGGCTGTCAACATCTGAACGTTCGAGATAGATATCTCTTAAAATAGTTCCCCATCTTTATTTTGGTCTTCCTCGTCGCCTTCTACCTAGTATTATGAACTTCTCTTTGCTCTCTTTGTCAAAATTTCCCCACTCATTATGTGGGCTCTCCGTCGTTGTTGGCTCCCACATACCTTCTTATTCAAGTGTTTCCGACGTGTTCTCTTAAAGGGGGGGGGGGGTGAAGCACTCGAACAACCATAGCCCAAACATAATAACATACCATTTACAGTATATATCACCCTTATATGATGGGCGCAACGCCACGGTAATTTTGTAATATCCTTTTTAACTTTGCCATTATCTTCGCTGGGCGGCGCCATATTGCTCTGCGGGGGGCTCAGCGGCAGAGTGGTTTGAGTACGAGCTCCTGGCACCGCGTTCACACAGTAAAAACCTCTCGGAAAAACGGCCGAAACGCATGGAAAATCAAATAAAAAGAAAACTGGTGTGCACTGGATGGCTCCTGGATATATCAACTAGTACTACAAATGCAAGGAAAAAACTTTTGATCGACTTCCGAGGAAGAATTTGCAGCGGAAAAGGTGGTTGCAAATGCGGAAATTGCCGTGTCCGCCAGGCGCAGGCTCTGCGAGTGACCACTTTTCCGATGCAGATTACAAGACAAAAGACTATGTGATGAGCATGGACAGACGGTGAGCAACAAGATGTCATTCTTGGTCAAAGACACCGTTCCATCTGAGATCTTTTTTTCGCATATGACCATGCATCTACAGACTATTCTGCGACAAGGAAACGTCAGATATCAGAGGGCAGAGCGATGCGTAGGAAGCGACGAGCCGAAACCAGGTTAGTAAATTGGATTACCGTTACCATTGTGACTTATCACTACGATTACAATATAGTTCCACCCCAATAAGCACAGCAGTGCTTCAACGTCAGCATTTATATGACCCACAGTAAATCGAAATGTATGAATACAATAAAGTGCGAGTAAGTGTTAATAGTTTGATATAATTACGAGTGTTTTCCAATCCGCCGATTTATTTTCGACGTGATCAGACGTACCATCAATACGTGGGTGGCCGTATTCAAAACAATAACAATAACTCAGTAAGTTCTACAGGATATACTGCAGCCTCATAACATGGGCCATGGCGTATGTACTAGGCAACATTATTCAAGAAAATAATTTGATATTATTTATTGACAGTCATAATAAGTCTCATACTCTTGTGTTCTAAATGCCTAGAGAGCAAGTGGCAAGCGTAAGGCTAAGCCTGGGGGGGTTAGATGCATGGGAGAAACACGACCAAAAGACAGTATAGACTATAGTGCAACAGAAGCCTACTGTTGCTGTTTACATTTCAAATTCTTTATGGAAATATTTAAAATATACAAATACTTTCATTGTGATTAAGTGCAAATGCAGTTACAAAAACTTTTTAAAAGTATTTAAATATTTAAGTAAAATGCATTTCACCCATGCAATGTCTAGCTGGAAAGGAAACTAACTAAGGCATCGTCATCTACCCAGTTGAACACTGTCAGATTACACGTCTGCTTTCTATAATGACACTTTACAATTTCTGTCTGAATTCTTGTGACTTGACAATATGGCAAAATTATATAAAATTAATTTGCTTTATTGATCTGATTAAACCCCACATGTAATAACCGGAAGTTCATAGAGATGTATTAATTACATTTTATTCTAAGTCGACTGATAACACTGTAATGAATATCATGGGGGAGGGGGCAATTGTCGGCACCCCACAATAGTATTAGTACAAGCTGTACATATGAAGGAAGTATATCAGGCATGGGGTCAATTCTGTTTTGTAAATTCCAAAAAATCAGTTCTAATTCCGCCTTGCAAAAAATCAATTCCAACTGTTAAAATGCTAGGCTAAAGAAAAATTCAAATCCAGTTCGTTTTAACACAGTTTTATTTGTCACGTGTGCACAATCATATTTAATCAGATATGATTAAAAAATTATTGTTCGTTAAATGCACACACACGCACGCACGCACGCACGCACGCACGCACGCACACACACACACACACACACACACTGCGACACCTCTCCTGGATTTCTGCTAACAAAACCAGACATTTTGGACAGCCCTGGACAGTTGGGTCATTAATATGAGTTTTGAACAGTTTCCCCTGTTTATATCGGGTCCAGGTCATTTGCCCCCCTTCCGGACATTTGCCCCTTTGTCACTTGCCCCCAGACATTAGCCCTTTGCCTTATTCAAAACCTGGACATTTGCCCCCTGTCCATAGCTTCTGGATTATTTGTAAGTTTTTTTTAAGAAATGTTTTTTTAACTTCTGAACATGAATTCATATATATATATATATATATATATATATATATATATATATATATATATATATATATATATATATATATATATATATATATATATATATATATATATATATATATATATATATATATATATATATATATATATATATATATATATACCCTAATTGCAATTAATGTTCTTTGTGCCAGATCAGCCAAGTAAATTACTTTATGTAGTTGGAGATGATCCTGTAATCAAAGGATTATCTTTATTGCAATTGTGGAAGAAGCCAGTGACATTAGGACCTGGACATGTTAGGACAATTGAGGATATTTGAAAGAAGCCATCTCAACAAGGTTTCTTTTGAATTGCATTTACCATGGAGAGTTGGAGTGACTCCATTTTCCTATAAAACTGGATGCACAAGCCAGAGTTGTCAGAATTCACTTATAACTTCACCATGGAAATTACTACTAGCATTTGAGGAGGTCAGAAGCTATGTTTTGTGTGTCATTCCTGCACCAAGAAGGGGGACCAACAAGATTACTCTTCAATGGGAGTGAAGCCAGCGTCAATCCTGATCATGCAAGGGTGCTGTGGTCACTGATCTGATCTCCAGATCCAGAATGTGATCAACAAGACTGCCTGCAACCATGATGGTGACACGGCACAGATAGAAGCTGCCAAGGTCCGTGAGGACCTGAAAACTAAGGCAGCTAATACCAGGGGCACTCCAAACCAGTTGATCTCTGACTCGTTACTGTCCACCACTGTTTGTGGAAGCATCACCCCAAGAACCCATCTTCCACCACTGATCTGACTATCAATGATACCTGGAAGACAACTGGTGCCAAAATCATCTCATACACACTCCAGTGGATAGGCCATTGCATTAGGCTAAAGTGACTTCGACTTGTCATTGAATGTTATGTTATTGTAGTAATAATGATAAAAATGCAAACTGATTTTCACTTGTCAACTATCATAGAAAAAAGGGGCAGATGTCCGGGGGGGGAGCAAATATACTAGGAGGCAGATTTATATCGCTATCAGTTGTGGTATCATTGATATTTCATCAAATTTACTGGAAAGTTTGAGTCTTCAACATCCTAATCTCCAACATGTATTCTCCATGGGGACATTTTGAATTACTACAAAGGGCAAACCCTACAGCCACATGTAACAGCATTGTACAGGTGACCAGTGACATGTTTAGTATGGGAAACTTGTGGGCTGAACATTAGGCTTGGATAAACAAGGGGCTGCATTCAAGTGGGGCAGGCTTCCTCTCTCACACAAAGGGAATGAACAGGCAGGTGCCCTTAATTGGCAATCTCTGTAAATAAACCTTGTACACTGAGAAAGAAAATCAGGCCTGAATGGTCTGATTCTAGTTTTACTGTCTGTTACAGTAACTTAATATTTCTTTTTGATGCAAATGCTTGATTATATTGATCTTGGTCACAATGTTTCAATACCAGAGTAGACAGTGTCTATGTGGTAATGTTGACAACTTCCTGGCTGTTACCAGATTCAGGGTGACATGCTAATAACAGACAAATATGATTTTAAAAGTAATATATGTAAATATAAGGGTAAATATTAACAGTATCAAGTCAATAATTCCAACAAAATCAATTCCAATTAAAAAAAAAAAAATTCTGAGAAAAAAAATTCCAATAAAAATTCCAATTCCAGAACTAGAACTGAGGGTCAGTTCCAATTCCGGAATGGAATTGACGACATGCCTGAAGTATATTCATGACAATATATTTTCTCTGTGTACTACAGCAACAGTCATGAACACTATAATTGAATTGAAACAAGCTTATGTCTGTGGGGATTTTGTCCATGCACCATACTATCTAGCAGATGCTTTCAGTATAATACCTAATAATTATATATATATTTATATATATACATATATATATATATATATATATATATATATATATATATATATATATATATATATATATATATATATATATATATATATATATATATACGTGTGGGCAGGTATGTGTGTGTGCGTGCAGCATTTATAAGGTAAGGATGTCACAAGCATAGATCTGCATTTGGTCCAATAACAATATTCATGCAATATGTTATCTAAATCGAGTGTCAGATATAAAATAAGGAACCCCATAGAAAGTGTACCTATGGGTCCATATTTTGTCATGGAATTTGGACCCCTTATAAAATTTTTACCTCCCTGGCCCATTGAAAACAGTACAATGTTGATTAGATAATATGATGCACTTTAATTGGAGCTAGGATGCTACAATTTTGGTTACATGCGTTTGGTTATGTTACCAGTGGCATTCGTCAAACTGACCAAACAGATTCATTAAAAACATTAAGAGATCAGTGAAAGACCCATTGGTTGAATTAACATGGCTCCATAGGGAAAATGCTTTTCACTGTGTTTGATTATTTTATACATTCTATAAGACACTGGCACTCTTATATTCTAAAAATAATATACGCAAGAGAGAGTTTCTCACATTGTGATTCATTTTTATTATGCAAAAGATGAATTTTGTAAAATGTTCAAGTCACTGTATTTTCAGATGAAGGATTCACCATTGGCTTGTACAAATACAGGTACTACTTTTGAAGCATCCAGCACTATGGGTGATGCCGTCAATCTTTACATTACGGATGTCACCTTTAGTGCATCACTGCAACTACTGCTGTGGCACCACATACAACTGATGCTGAAATGCAAATCGATCCGGTAACGATATTTCAAGTGCGACACTTCGCGAATGCTGCTGTAGTCACGGATGACATTATTGCACCAATGAACGTTGATCATGACTACTCCTATGTGAAGCTTCCATCAGATTCAGTGAGAATAAAGACATTGGTGCAGATGATGCACACTATGTGATAACAGCAACATAACCGAGGGTGACTCAAGCAGCTCCGACACCTATGAGAAAGAGAAGTTTGTCATTCGTGAGAAAAACTTATGTCACTTTTCTGCACCTGCCACACACCAAACAGCCATAAACTGTGAAACAGGTTGCACTCATGTCTGATCTATCAGCCAAGGTCTTTCGGATACTGGGGTGTCTGTCAGGAAAGTGTGCTGATTTCTACCCCTGGATGAGTGAAAGGTGAATTGAATATGTTAGGTGTACATGTACTATCAGTCAGAATAAGTAGTGTATTGGTGTATATTTAGTGCCAGTAGTGTATTGGAACAGAAGGTTGGTGTGCAAGTACTATCAGTCAGAACAAGTAGTGTATTTGCTAGAGAATGAGACGCTTGGTTTACATTTGCTGTCGGTAAGAACAAGTAGTAGATTCAGTCAGAACTAGTATTATATTGGATACACATGATTGGTGAACATTTACTGTCAGAAGAAGTAGTGAAATGGTGCAGATTCCAGAATGAGATAATTGGTGTACATTTACTGTTGGTAGGAACAAGTAGTGTATTGGTATGCATGATTGGTGTACGTTTACTGTCAGTCAAAACAAGTAATATTGTTACACATGATTGGTGTACATTTACTGTCCAATCAAAACAAATAGTCTATTGCCATTGGTACAGATGATGATGGTGAAACAGTTAAAATGCCTTGGCTTTATAATGACTAATTATTTCCTAAGCTAAACTACCAGTATATTTGATATGTTGTGGCATAATAATGATGTGTGTAACTGTGATATCCATGTTCCAGGTTGTATTTCCCGGTGGTAGAAGTCACTGTTTTTAGTCAATGTTTAGTCTTGGTTTCAGTCGTTCTAGTTAGCCTTATTTCTTTGGTAATTCTTTTTCTATGTGAATAAACTGTTGATATATTATATGTTGGTCTCTATATAAATGAAATTGTGTGTAGTGATATGCAAGATGCTGCAGGTAACATTTTTGTTGACAGAAGTGGGATATGGATAAGAAGGCATTCACATCATTCAGTTATTAATATTTTAGTGGGATTTTTTTTAGTTTTCCAGGTTGTTTTTTGACCTGCTGCATACTGTGGGTGCCTCACAATTTGTCTATATCAGACTATTAGTACACTCACCTGTGTCAGGTCAATCTCCATAGCTAAACTTTCCATCAATTCAATTCAGTTCAGAATAGACATCACATATCCTTCCCACATCGCAGGATGGGATTACTTGTCTTGCCTTTCCTGAGCCTGAAATATAATTTGTCAGGGTTAGTTGATAGCACTAATTCCATAATTACCATAATAGTTGCAAAACTGTGAACATTACATATTGTCAGTAGTTAATTACTGTTATTTAAATGATTACATTGCACCAAACAACAAGGTGTTATGGTGTGCTACAGAGAGGGGTGATTACAAGTACGAATATTAACGTAATCATGATTACAGTAATTATTGCAATCACAATTACTAATGTAGTCATGATTACAATCATTATTACAATCACGATTACGGTAACATTTAAGAATATATATATATATATATATTCACATAATGAATTAAATAAACTCTCATGTTATTATTGTCATCAATGTTATTCAACACAAAATCAAACACAATATTAAAATACAGTCACGGTACACTTCATTAGATTATATACAAAATAAAGAGAAAAGCCTGTTTGCACTGCCATTGTAGTTCGGACCTCGCCCTCGGGCTAGGTAAAAGAAATATACAGAAAAAATATGATTATTAAAATGGCAATGATTCGATAACAATTGAATTACTGACCTGCTAGCTATAGGGCGAATCAATGAGTCGGCACGCAAATCATGCAATGATAGCAGACCAACATCTACAAAATCATCGTCTTCGCCTTCGTACGGTGATGCAAGCACCAATGCTGTCGGCACACAGTTCTGCATAGCCATAGGCATAGGCATAGCCATAGCCTAGCTAGCCCTAGGCATGGTAGCTTCCTCGGCGCAGCATGCCCACCACATCACATTACCTAGTCAGGAATCGCTGACAGTCAAAGCGCTGTTGTAATTTTTCATGAATCCAACGTCAAAGGCGAAGCCGACCTGGAGCGTGAGTCGCACACTCGGTGACACTTTACGACTGTCAACGGTTGTTTCCGTGTGGCCTGTCGAACTAGACTCTTCGTCTGTGACTGCGGTTTCCATTTTTCCAAAGATAGACAACTAGTACGGAAGTTCAGTAAACCACTAATCGCTAGTAGTAGATCTGGTGAAACTGTCACAAGCGATGCATCCATCTTGTCAACAAGTAAAAAATAGTTCCGGTATTATGTTATCGCATATTCTCGTTGGTTAGCGTCTCGTGTGTTCGAGATGTGTGGCGTTTTCCACGATTTTTTGCGTGTTTTGTTGTAATTTCTTTAACTTTTTTTATTTGGAACGAACAAAAACGCTATTTTGTTGACGTGTGCAAACACTTGTATATATAACAGAGACCCATATCTTTTTTTCGCTCCAGAATGCCTATTTACGAAATAAATCGCAAAAAATCGAAACTTTACATTGATTAGATATACGCGACTCAAACCACTCGTTTCGACAACAAGATGGCGATACCCAGTGATGTATTTTGTCGATTTTTGTATCGAACAAAATCAGTTTTTCAGTTTATCTCATAAATTAGCAGGTATCTGTCACCATTAATGCATAGTTAGATAATATATATTTAAATATACGGCATAACACAAAATTGCTTCAGTTCCCCTTTAATTCACCTATCATTTCGTTAAACGTTTGGCATTCTCCGAACCCAGATTCCTTGTAATGGCTTCTGTAGTTCCTCCTTGCTATCTTCCACATTTTCACACAGTTCTTCTTGTTCCTATTGCCAATTCTCATCGATGATGCGAGTAGAGTTGTCGAATGTGCCAATACACGCCAGAACATCGACACCACATGAATCCTCAGAACCACGTCATGCAATGCCACTTCGAAAGAAAGATTGTTCTCCATGTAGCAAGCCCCATATGGGCCTACTTCCCACCAGCTACCGGACTTATGACGGCAAATCCCGCGAGACTCTGTGCACGTGGTTTCACTGGGAGACCATCAAGGAAGAGCGTTACTGTTAAATGTTTGTTGTCGATTAAGAACACTTTCGGAATACGTTGTGACACATACCGTCACCTTGTATACATACCAAACAAGATCAGTATGCTACATTGTGTGCAGCATCCGTAGGCCCCTTAACTATGCCTGCACTGTCATGTTACGGAATAATTAATGTCCGCCGTGTTACCTAACTGTCCGCCATGTTACCCATGTGTTCCGCGTGTTAGCGGCCTTTAAGTGACGTCATACTAAATTGCAACGTGTGTAATTTAATTTATTTGACATACTAGCATGTATATATCACAACAGTATTGGGTAAAGCATAAATCATTACCATAATTGTTTTAGTTAATTCAATAGTTGATATGAAGTCAGTACTTATGATAAACTTTGATGCGCTTTGTTGTAGGAACGGATATAATGCCTCAATTTGAGAATGACCAGTATAACAAAATTAGACATTTCAAGACCAAGATATAAATACCACGATAGTTAGAATTCTTGAGAACGATGCGACAGACAAGCAGACGGTACTGCACAGTAAAAATAATGCTGAAACAAAATGTACATGTATTGTGAATAAAGTACATGTACTGTGAATGAAGTACATGCGCTGTAGATGAGCTACATGTACTGTGAATGAAGTACATGTACTGTGGATAAAGTACATGTACTGTGAATGAAGTACATGTGCTGTGGATGAGCTAAATGTACTGTGAATGAAGTGCATATACTGTGAATGAAGTACATGTGGTGTGGATGAAGTACATGTACTGTGATTGAAGTACATGCATTGCGGATGAAGTGCATGTGCTGTGATTGAAGAACATGTGCTGTGGATGAAGTATATGTGCTTTGGATGAGCTACATGTACTGTGAATGAAGTACATGTACTGTGAATAAAGCACATTTACTTTGAATGCAGTTTGTGTAGTATGAATGCAGTGCTTGTAAATAAATGAAGTACAGTTGCTGTTAAAGAATTACATGTGCTGTGAATGCAGTTCACGTATTGTAAATGTACATGTACTATGAATGCAGTTCATGTTCTGTGAATGGTGTACGTGTACTGTGAATGAAGTGCAAGTGCTGTGAATGAAGTTCATGTTCTGTGAATAAAGTACATGTACTGTGAATGAAGTACATGTACTGTGACTGAAGTACCTGTTCTCTGAATGCAGTTCGTGTTCTGTGAATGAAGTACATGTACTGTGAATGCAGTTCATGTTTTATGCAACACAAAACAACGGTTAAAAGTGCACCTTCGCACTGGACGTGTCAAAGTCAGCCCGTCAAAATTAGAAACGATGAGCATTTTTTTTACAGGTCATATGCTCCACATGAATCTAACGCCATTCCCTTGACGCGTTGAACATCTATTGTGTAAGCTTTGACTGGTTGTGGTGGTGGTTTAAATCAGTACAATGTGCCAGCTGTCTTCAGACGATGACAATGGCAAAGACTGGTCAAATACGTACTGTCTGACATTTTCGCATACCGATGTACGTTTTACCCACGAACGGTTTATTTGGCAGTCAGTAGATCTCTGATCATCTGAATCACCTATCATCCGCAGCTACGTAATAGCTAGTAGCTAGTCAAAAGTAGCCACGGTTCGACTCCATTTTCATGACTTTCCACATGCGAGAGGTGAAGGACGATATGCCAGCGTGGCGAGATAGTGATCTTCTCCCTTGTCTGCTGCTTTACGGAGAATACGTTTCACGATTTTCACGCCATTCTCTGCATTTCCATTTGAATATGGAACGCATGGGCTCGACATCTTGTGGTCGATGCCCCATTCATTTGCGAACTGTTGAAATTTTGCATGCACGCAGATACGTTCGCACGCACGAACGCACGCACACACACGTTACATAATGACAACAATGAATAGGACGAATCGATGAGAAATAGCACCGCTACTCCGCTAGTATTATGAACATACGCGATTGAGCGACATCGCTGCACAATAAAATATCGGTAACATTCGACAAATGTCGAGTTGTTATCTATGATTTTTATTTAACCTTTATTTTTATTTGTTAAATTGTAGATAACATAAATCGCAATGTACGCACGCACGCACGCACACACGCACACACGCACGCACGCACGCACGCACAAAAAGCAACAACAATAAAAGCGACAATAACTACAGCGCATGTAAAACAGGAGCACGGCACTATTACGCATCCTTGTTCGTTACTTCTTGCCCGCCTTGTCCACCTTGCCCGCCTTTTATTTGCCCGTCTTTTAGGGTGCTCCGGTTTTGTGCGACAAACGGTGGCGCCACAGCACGGAGCCTAGGTAATTGAGGCTAACAGGTGAGTCCAAGTATTGTTGAACTTTCGATGATATCAACAAGACTCGATATTGTATCAGTGAAGTTCTACGGATAATTAACAAAACATAGGTACATAGAGTTAATTAGTTAAAATGTAGGCGCATGTAATGCTTAAACGTGTGCAATACACATGTCGCCGTTATATCGCCCACTTTACTAATAATAATAACTGTATTAAATGTTAAACACCATCAAATCCGGGGCTAATGCCCCGTTCACGAGTGTGGAAATAAATACATGAAATAGTAGTATTGTGAAATTACATATAAAAAGATTAAAAATGCAAAAAGAAAGTAGATAGACAATAGAATAATATAAATTGCTCACTACTTTGTAAATACGAATGACCCGGTCCCGGATGGTTCGGCCCAAGACTGGTTCGGCCCACGCTGACGGTTTGGTTTAGCCTAGTCGTTTTGGCCGCTATGGTTGATTCGGAGCACGCTAGTAGCGCCTAACGGAATTCTAAGCGGCGGAATTGTAAGAATAGTCGTTTCGGCCTATAGCCGATTCTAAAAAAATTATGATTGCTCACAAAAACATACGCACACACTAATATAATTATCACAGAGCAATATCCATGAGATAATTTATATGACGTAATAAATTTAAGGTTATCAACCGACCAGTTAGCACTATATTGTCAAAGTTGGGAAATTATTTAATTTGACAATTAAGCCAACTCAGTGCAACTGACTACCTTATGTCGAGTTTTAAACTTGTTTTTGCATCTTCATCTGTACATATGTTTATGTTTAATAAAAAACAATTTAATTCTTAGCACATCTGTACGTTTTTCAAGATTCAAAAACGCTAATAATTTAGGATATAACACTTCCCAGTTACAACATATTACAACACGTAACAAGTTGCAAAAAGTCAAGTCGAAAATAACGAATGTAATAATACAGTCCACCGACTACATTTTCCAATTATAATACGGTAGTCGTTTCGGCCCACGGATTCGGCCCATGCGAGCAAAATCCTTCCACGGTCCACCGGTTGCGAAAACAGTTGGTTCGGTCCACTCCCACCAATTTCCCATGAAAATCAATGCCTAAATGGCTAGACCTGGTCAATTCTTAATTGAATTGGAATTGAATTATAACTGAATTGATTAAAATCAAAACATATTGAACTGTTGAATTGAATGGATGATCAGTTCACATAAAGCAGTGCATTTATTTTTTTTCTATATAAATTTACACATAAACAGCAAAATATGTTAGAGTTTAGTTACTCTTAAGATTTACTTCCACTTAAAATGATAGGGTGTGGTAAGGTTATTTTGAAGTTGATAAAGGTTGCAACACCTGTTCTAGTAAGAAAACGTGTAACTGGTTTGTATGCTGAAACTTTTCATGCTCTTTGTGAGTGTTAGGAACAATTGGAATCATTACTTTGCAAAACCAACACAGCAGAGGAGAGTAACTGGCTTGCTAATCCTTGAGTGGGTATTTTCGGAAGCTGTAAACCTATCAGCCTTCAGGTCTTTTCCTGTTTGAGTAATGGCTTAGCCATTGTATGTGGATTGCATTTGTACTGTTCTCTGGCTGCTAACATATACGGTATATTAACAGTTACTAAAAAATAAAAAAATAAATTAATTGAATCCAAGTCTGGCAATCCATAATATGGAGGCAAAGACAAGGAACTTCAATATTAGTTACTATGATTTATCTAAATAAAATAATTTATATACCTATGTAATTGTTGTTGTTGTATTTTCAGTGAGCCATCACTTCTGCCATGAAATCTGAAGAAGAACAGTACATCTCCACATGGAATCAGTTGCTATGCTCAGATGCAGCACCAGAAGACACCCGATGCACTCCAGCGGACGTCAGTCAAAAGAGAGTATCTTCAAACAGCCAGTCTCCCATTGGGTCTCCAACCTGTGGATGTGTTGCTTCAGTCAGTCTGGCGAAACAGAGTTGTGAGTATTACCAAGTCTTACAAGGTATACATTATGACGGGGAACTAGAAACATCCCTACATAAAGATACAGAATATGGAATTTACAGAAACACCTTCATATCTACGAGGGTTAGTAGTTTGGTTTACACTCAGGCTTGAAGTCAACTGCATTATATCAATTACAATACCAGTTCTATTTCTAACATACCAGTTCCATCTCTAGCATGCCAATTCCATCTCTAACATACCATTTCCAAAATTCCACTTATTTGTTTGCATTATGTACCATGATATGCAGAAATTAAGTAAGACTACTCTAAAACAGATGCTATTTTTTTGCATTGATGTTTGTGGTTGTTCAGTTCACATACTGATATTTAGATATTGAATTGGTATTTTGGAGATGGAATTGGGATTTGTATGAACAATTGGTTTGGAATTGATATAATGCTATTGGCCCCAAGTATGGTGTCTTCCATACTAATCAGTGAGCCTAAGTATTTGCACTTTGGCACCAGTTCAGTCTCACTAATCTGTACTGTACCATTCAGATATCATATTTGACTTCACTTCATTACTAATGAGTAAAATACTATTGTTTTTTAATAAACATTTTAACACTAAGATAAGAAACATTGTTCTGATCTTCATAAAGGTCTGAGAAGCATAAAGTCTGAAGAACACCCAGCAGAGATACATTCTCAAGAAGGATTCCTTCTGTTTGAAAAGACGTGTCACCAAAAGGACAGATTACCAGCAGATTACAGCAAGACACACATCCAAGTGAATTCAGAGAAGGTTGAATCTGATGACTGTAAGAGCAACAGCGGAGAGATAAGAAAGTGGGTAGTGTGTGGGGGAGGTTTGTTGAAAGAGGTCTTGAAAGTGGAACACACAGATTTGTCGGTACAAACACCAAAGGATTCAAGTGAGAACATTGGTCAAAAAGAACAATACAACGATGGGAGTATCTCAGAAGTCAGTGTAACATGCACAAAAGTGACTCCAATCATTAACTCTGCATGTACAGTGCAATTCATGCAATCCAGTCTCTCTAATGGCCTTGAAATAACTAATACAGTTAGTGGCCTTGAAATAACTAACACAGGTGAGAAACAAAACTCTTGTACTTCGTATGAAAAGTTCCTTGCAAAGTCCAAACTGAAACCAAGTCAAAGGGTTCCCACCTGTACTTGTTCTATGTGTGGAAAACCCTTTGCAACATCCAGTAACCTTATGACTCATCAAACGATTCACACCGGTGTGAACCCGTACGCTTGTGCCAGATGTGGAAAATCATTCTCAACATCCAGTTACCTTAAGATTCATCAAACTATTCACACATATGTAAATCTGTACACTTGTGCCATATGTGGAAAATCATTCTCAACATTCAGTTACCTTAAGACTCATCAAAAGATTCACACAGGTGTGAAGCCGTACACTTGTGCCACATGTGGAAAATCATTCACCACATCCAGTGTCCTTAAGTCTCATCAAATGATTCACACAGGTGTGAAGCCGTACACTTGTGCTACATGTGGAAAATCATTCACCAAATCTGCAAACCTTAAGACTCATGAAAATATTCACATGGGTGTGAAGCCGTGCACTTGTGCCACATGTGGAAAATCATTCTCCACGTCCAGTCACCTTAAGACTCATCAAAATATTCACACAGGGGTGAAACCATACATTTGTGCCACATGTGGAAAATCATTCATCACATCCAGTAACCTTAAGACTCATCAAAATATTCACACAGGTATAAAGCCACACACTTGTGCAACATGTGGAAAATCATTCATCACATCCAGTAATCTTAAGACTCATCAAAAGGTTCACGTGGGTATGAAGCCGTACACTTGTACCATATGTGGAAAATCATTCTCAATGTCCAGTTACTTTAAGACTCATCAAAAGATTCACACAGGGGTGAAGCCGTACACATGTGCTACATGTGGAAAATCATTCATCACATCCAGTAACCTTAAGACTCATCAAAGGATTCACACAGGTGTGAAGCCGTACACATGTGCTACATGTGGAAAATCGTTCACAACATCTGGAAACCTTAGGACTCATAACAAAATTCACACAGGTGTGAAACCGTACACTTGTTCTACATGTGGAAAATCATTCGTCACATCCCGTATCCTTAAGACTCATCAAAAGGTTCACGTGGGTGTGAAGCTGTACACTTGTGCCACATGTGGAAAATCATTCACAACATCTGGAAACCTTAGGGCTCATAACAAAATTCACACAGGTGTGAAACCGTACACTTGTTCTACATGTGGAAAATCATTCGTCACATCCAGTATCCTTAAGACTCATCAAAAGGTTCACATGGGTGTGAAGCCGTACACTTGTGCCACATGTGGAAAATCATTCACAACGTCCGGCAACCTTAAGCAGCATCAACTGATTCACACAGGTGTGAACGTATACACTTGTGCCACATGTGGAACATCATTCAAAACCTCAGGTAACCTTCACGCTCATGAACAAATTCACACAGGTGTGAAGGCTTACATTTGTTCTATGCGTGGAAAATCGTTCTCAAGCTCCGGTGCCATCTCATCATAAACGAATTCATAATGGTTTGAAACCATTCACTTGTGCCACATATGGAACATCATTCAAAACCTCTGGTAACCTCAAGGCGCGTGAAAAGATTCACGCAGGTGTCAAGCCATACACTTGTTCTATGTGTGGAAAATCATTCATAAGACGTTACTCCCTCAAGTTGCGTAAAGGAGTTCACACAGGTGCGAAACCTTACATATGTTCAAAATGTGGAAAATCATTCTCATATCCCAGTACCTGTGTTAAACATCAACGCATTCACATTCGTATGAAACCTTAGATTTGTTCAACATGTGGAAAATCATTCTTAGATCCCAATTCCATGGTAAACATAAACGGATTCATTCAGGTGTGGGAAGCAGTAGACTTGATTTATGTGTGGAAGATTGTTCAAAAAGTCCAATAAGTAAGATTTGTGAAAAGAGGTGGAAAATTTGTCACAGTCTTGTTTAAATTTCAAGTTTCTGTGAATTCAAAGCGTTTAATGTAGGAATGTGACTCGCTACATGGGATGTTCACCTTTGTAACTGGCTGCATAGAATTAAAGTGTGTTTTAAGAAATGGCTTCAGTATTTGTCCAGTGTTCTTCACATGTTTTCTGTAGTTGTCTGATATAGTTTGAATAACGTTTGTTCAAGGTACTAAAGTTGTACTAAGATTAATTGAATCGCCCTATGTTGGATGTTGTTGTACTATACAGCGACTGAAGCCCATGTGACATAGGTATCAGGAACTACTAGCGACCACAAACGTAACACATTGACCTGTTCCCATCCCATGAGGTGCCCCTATAATGACCATGTTGTAATATATATATATATATATATATATATATATATATATATATATATATATATATATATATTTATTATATATTAGGCATTGCAGCTGGAACGTTATACGAACAGACAAAAAGAGAGCGTAGGGTCAATGGTGACGAAGTACCAACTCAAATCACGCACGCAAGCTAAACTTGGCTTTTCCGCTAAACGTGTCCACTTGAAAACGACGGGAACGGTAGATGGCGCTGCAAACATGTTTGCCAGAAAGGTGCGAGATATCCGCAGTTCTACTTTCGCGACGACAACAGCCGTAATACCAGTGGAAAGAAGGACACGGTAACCAGGAACGAGGATAAGCGACAGGGGAGGCTTCCAGGTGACAAGATGATGAACCTGCATCTCAAACTGTGTTCTTCTCCTAGGTTTCTTAATCTGATTCGCTCGCAATTTATTGTGATCTTCTGCCATTCTCTCCCACTCTCGGCTGTAAACATCTGAACGTTCGAGATAGATATCTCTTAAAATAGTTGCCCCGTCTTAATTTTGGTCTTCCTCGTCGACTTCAACCTAGTATTATGAACTGTTCTCTTTGTCAAACTTTCCCCACTCATTATGTGGGCTCTCCATCGTCGCTGGCTGCCCATACCTTCGTAGTCAGGTGATTCCTACCTGTTCTCTTAATTCACCTATGTTTTCCTTTAATTTTTGGCATTCTCCGAACCCAGATCCCTTGTATTGGCTTCTGTAGTTCCGCCTTGCTATCTTCCACACTTCCACACAGTTCTTCTTGTTCCTATTGCCAATTCTCATCGATGATGCGAGTAGAGTTGTCGAATGTGCCAATACACGCCAGAACATCGACACCACATGAATCCTCAGAAGCACGTGGCGATGGCACGTCGAAAGACTGATTGTTCTCCATGTAGCAAGCCCCTAGGGGCCTACTTCCTACCGGACTTATGACGGCAAACCTCGCGAGACTCTGTGCACGTGGTTTCACTGGGAGACCATCAAGGAAGAGCGTTACTGTTAAATGTTTGTTGTCGATTAAGAACACTTTCGGAATACGTTGTGACACATACCGTCACCTTGTATACATACCATACAAGATCAGTATGCTACATTGTGTGCAGCATCCGTAGGCCCCTTAACTATGCCTGCACTGTCATGTTACGGAGTAATTAATGTCCGCCGTGTTACCTAACTGTCCGCCATGTTACCCATGTGTCCATCGTGTTACCGGCCTTTAAGTGGCGACATACTAAATTGCAACATGTGTAATTTAATTTATTTGACATACTAGCATGTATATATCACAACAGTATTGGGTAAAACATAAATCATTACCATAATTGTTTTGGTTAATTCAAGAGTTGATATGAAGTCAGTACTTATGGTAAACTTTGATGCGCTTTTTTGTAGGAACGAATATAATGCATCAATTTGAGAATGACCAGTATAACAAAATTAGACAATTCAAGACCAAAATATAAATACCACGATAGTTAGAATTCTAAAAAAACGATGCGTCAGACAAGCAGACGGTGATGCACAGCAAAACTGCAGAAACAAAATGTACATGTATTGTGAATGAAGTACATGTACTGTGAATGAAGTACATGTGCTGTGGATGAGCTACATGTACTGTGAATGAAGTACATGTACTGTGAATAAAGTATATGTGCTGTGGATGAGCTACGTGTACTGTGAATGAAGTACATGTACTGTGATTGAAGTACATGTGCTGTGGATGAGCTACATGTGCTCTGGATATGCTACATGTGCTGTGGATGAGCTAAATGATGCACTGTGAATGAAGTGCATATACTGTGAATGTAGTACATGTGGTGTGGATAAAGTACATATACTGAGAATGAAGTACATGTGCTGTGGATGAGCTACATAAAGCACATGTACTTTGAATGCAGTTCTTGTAGTATGAATGCAGTGCTTGTAAATAAATGAAGTACAGTTGCTGTTAAAGAATTACATGTGCTGTGAATGCAGTTCACGTATTGTAATTGTACATGTATTGTGAATGCAGTTCATATTCTGTGAATGGTGTACATGTACTGTGAATGCAGTTCATGTTCTATGAATGAAGTACCTGTACTGTGAATGCAGTTCATGTTCTGTGAATGAAGTTCATGTACTGTGAATGCAGATCATCTTCTATGCAACACAAAATACCAGTAGTTGTACGGTTAAAAGCGCGCCTTCACACCGGACGTGTCAAAGTCAGTCCATCAAAATTAGAAACGATGAGCATTTTTTTTGACAGTTCATATTCTCCACATGAATCTAACGCCATTCTCTTGAGCAACTGTTGTGTAAGCTTTGCATGGTTGTGATGGAGGCTTAAATTAGTACAATGTGCCAACTGTCTTTAGACGATGACAATGGCAAAGACTTGTCAAATACGTACTGCCTGACATCTTCGCATACGTCTTACCCACGAACGGTTTATTTGGCAGTCAGTAAATCTCTTATCATCTGAATCACCTATCATCCGCAGCTACGTAATATGTAGCTAGTCAAAAGTAGCCATGGTTCGACAACATTTTTATGACTTTCCACATGCGAGAGGTGAAGGACGATACGCCAGCGTGGCGAGATAGTGATCTTCTCCCTTGTCTGCTGCTTTACGGAGAATACGTTTCACGATTTTCACGCCATTCTCTGCAAGTCCATTTGACTGTGGTACGTATGGGCTCGAAATCTTGTGGTCGATGTCCCATTTATTTACGAACTGCACGCACCCACACCCACACACACGTTACATAATGACAACAATTAACAGGACGAATCGATGAGAAATAGCACCGCTACTCCGCTCGTATTATGAACATACGCGATTGAGCGATAGCGCTGCACAGTAAAAGATCGGTAACATTCGACAAATGTCGAGTTGTTATCTATATTTAACCTTTATTTATATTTGTTAATTTGTAGATAACAGAAATCGCAATGTACGCATATATGCACGCACGCACGCACGCACGCACGCACGCACGCACGCACGCACGCACGCACGCACGCACGAAAAGCAACAACAATAAAAGCGACAATAATTACAGCGCATGTAAAACGGGAGCACGGCACTATTACGCATCCTTGTTCGTTAATTCTTGCCCGCCTTTTATTTGCCCGTCTTTTAGGGTGCCCCGGTTTTGTGTGACAAACGGTAGCGCCACAGCACGGGGCCTACGTAATCGAGGCTAACAGATGAGTCCACGTGTTGTTGAACTTTCGATGATATCAACAAGATTCGGTATTGTATCAGTAAAGTTCTACGGATAATTAACAAAACATAGGTACATAGAGTTAATTAGTTCACATGTGGAATACACATGTCGCCGTTATATCGCCCACTTTACTAATAATAATAACTATTAAATGTTAAACACCATAAAATCCGGGGCTATTGCCCCATTCACGAGTGTGGAAATAAATACATAAATAGTAGTATTGTGAAATTACATATAAAAGATTAAAAATATAAAAAGAAAGTACAATAGACAATAGAATAATATAAATTGCTCACTACTTTGTAAAAACAAATGACCCGGTCCCGGATGGTTCGGCCCAAGACTGGTTCGGCCCACGCTGACGGTTTGGTTTAGCCTAGTCGTTTTGGCCGGTACGGTTGATTCGGACCACGCTAGTAGCGCCTAACGGAATTCTAAGCGTTCCTACATAAAGATACAGAATATGTATTTTACAGAAACGCCTTCATAACTACGAGGGTTAGTAGTTTGGTTTACACTCAAACTTGAAGTCAACTGCATTATATCAACTACAATACCAATTCCATTTCTAACATACCAGTTCCATCTCTAGCATGCCAATTCCATCTCTAACATACCAATTCCAAAATTCCACTTATTTGTTTGCATTATGTACCATGATATGCAGAAATTAAGTAAGACCACTCTAAAACAGATGCTATTTTTTGCATTGATGTTTGTGGTTGTTCAGTTCACATACTGATATTTAGATTGGAATTTGTACGAATAATTGGTTTGGAATTGATATAGTAATATTGGCCCCAAGTGTGGTGTCTCAAGTGGTTTACTCCAAACAACCCAAACTTGGGCAAACGCAGGAGTTTGTGGTGGACTGTGCGCTTGCGCTGTGGGTGGTACATTCGATTAAAAGACTAGTATCATCAATGTTGCAGAAATGGTTTTTATTTGATAGTTTTATTTATTTTATGTATAGGATGTTTAACGAAAGTTTCTAATAGGTTGGTTATGTGTATGGATACTGTCGCTGCTTTGCCACATGCACACATAGACAGTCTCCATACCCACACCATGGATAAGTTTACGCTGAGCATTGTGTTTTAAAGGCAGTTTAGGTGAGGAGGTGTGGTGAAAGGGAGTTCCATAATAGCTTCTTGAACTGATTTTGGGTATTTTATGTTGGTAATTTTTGGTGAAATCATATTCCATATGCGAATGGCTCGGGGATAAAATGAAAAGACCATTGCATTTATACGACACTTTGGGGCTATGTATTGTTCACGGGTTCGAGAGCGAGTTAGTAGGCCTGGAGGGGGGGGGGTGATCTCAATAATGTTGTTTAGAATTTTTTAGAAGGTTGTGGCTTGTTTGATAATGCACCTTCGTTCGAGGGTTGGCCATCCAAGGGCAGTAATTAGATCTGCTGGATTTGTGTTCCGTCTATAATCATTTTTAACAAATCTGGCAGCAGAGTGTTGCACTCTTTCAAGGCTTTTAACTTGTGAAAAGGTGTGGGGATTCCATATGGGTGAAGAGTACTCATGTTTTGGCCGGATTAGCATGTTGTAAGCTGTTTGTTTAACTTCGGGTTTACATGGACCAAGAGTTCGTTTAATCATGCCTAAACATTTCGAAGATTTTGAAGTTATGTCAGTGACGTGATTTGTCCAGGTTAATTTGGAATCCAATTTTACTCCGAGGTATGAGTGGCTGGATACGGTGGATAATGGCTGGCCAGAAAGCGAGTACTTGTGTGTGCTGGGTTTAGTTTTGTTTGTTATTGGAAGGTGGACGCATTTAGATACATTAAATTCCATTTGCCATTTGTCTGACCATGTTTGGAGTTGGCTTAGGTCAGTTTGGAGAATTTCGTGGTCGGAAGAAATTTTACGATATATAATACTATCATCTGCAAGCTATCATCTTAGATCCCAGTTCCATGGTAAACATAAACGGATTCATACAGGTGTGAAGCAGTATACTTGATTGTTCAAAAAGTCCAATAAGTAAGATTTGTGAAAAGAGGTGGAAAAGTTGTCACAGTCTTGTTTAAATTTCAAGTTTCTGTGAATTCAAAGCGTTTAATGTAGGAATGTTACTCGCTACATGGGATGTTCACCTTTGTAACTGGCTGCATAGAATTAAAGTGTGTTTTAAGAAATGGCTTCAATATTTGTCCAGTGTCCTTTGCATGTTTTGTGGAGTTGTCTGACATAATTTGAATAACGTTTGTTCAAGGTACTAATGGGGTACTAAGATTGATTGAATCGCTCTATGCTGGATATTTTTGTTACTATACAGCGACTGAAGCCCCTGTGGCATAGGTATCAGGAACTACTAGCGACCACGAACGTAACACATTGACCTGTTCCCATCCCATGAGGTGCCCCTATAATGACCATGTCGTAATATATATATATATATATATATATATATATATATATATATATATATATATATATATATATATATATATATAAATATATATATATATATATATATATATATATATATATATATATATATATATATATATATATATATATTGTATGTATATATTAAATATATATATATATTGTATTTATATTATATATATATATATATATATATATATATATATATATATACAATATATACATACAATATATATATATATATATATATATAATATATACATACAATATATACATACAATATATATATATATATATATATCCACTAATCATTGTAAATACAACCAAGCTTGCAATTCCGTCAAGATGTCGAACATATGTGAAGCAAATGCAAACACACCCTTTTTATCAACATTGTCAGAAAAATATTCAGGAATCCAAAGAAACTTTATAATGGTCGCCTATGTAAAAATCAATTGTGGTTTAACCCCATAGTGACTAGTTGTTCAGTTATTGTAGCACCACCAAAAAAATCCCTAAGAACATCACATCGCGAAGCCTTGGCTAACAATGATGGTTATTTTTTGCAAATTTGTATTGTTTATTACACATCAAGTTTAATTTTTTGATCACCTGACATGTGTATATGTGTAGTAGATATATGAACAGTTTGGCGACTGTAGGTGATCGTTTTCATGGTTATTTAGGGTGCGGCGCTAAACTGCAATAATACCAGCATCTGTAGGTATCTGTTGAGTGTTGGAGCCTAGGCAACATTACTATATTCCAGAATAGGTCTGAACATGCGTGTGTACACATATCTGTTTTAATGATTGATCAATCCAGGTGCGTAAATGACCTTCTGAGAAGTCAGAGCATTATGTTGATCCTATTTAGTACTATATATATTGCTGCCATTTTCTTGTCCATGCTTCTAGATGTTCCAGATATGTCTGCAGTGTTCATTGGTCTGGTGGCGAGGATCGTTCGAATATTTCGAATAAACTGGTAAAAGGTTACTCTTATTATCTCATCAGCTAGTATGAGAGTTACTTTAATTGGTTACCCAAATTCAATAACCAATAAAATAATTTACAACACATTGGAAAGTGCTCTGAGGTGAATTCAAACTCTTGTTGGCCACAGATCACATTTAGGATTCGTCCGCCATTAATGCAATGCACTGGCTATTTGCAAGAGCTGCTCTGCGAATTACGGAAAAAGTATTTTGAGGCTTTGGGATAATGCTTGCCTGGAGGCGTTACGTATTTTCTTGGTTTTTATGAGCGTATATATACTGATTTACATCTTCCAACAATGGAGCCTCTTCTTCGCAGAGCTGCTCTGCGTATAGCTTCGTCTTTGAGACAAACATAAAGTGTCCCAAGGAAAATGAGCATTGCACGTGATGAGTGAATTTCTCCGAGCAGATCGGGTACATTACATTTTTCGTACTACTACATTAGACCATTCATTTGATGACAATGGACAAACGCTGACAGCTCATGTATCACTACACTGATTATTCTGCAGAACATTCCAACATTTCACCGGGCATAACTTTGATTATCCAGGCTCCGTGCTGTGGCGCCACCGTTTGTTGCACACATCTTCGTCTGGATGCAGAGTGTGCTTTTCGTTGTGACGTATGTATTCGTCCAGAATCTGGGGGCATACATAATTTCCGTCAAGAGGAAAACTCCACTCTGCACCCAGGCGATGTGTGCGACAAACGGTGGCGCCACAGCGCGGAGCCTGGACAATCGAGGCTACTTAGGGTGCGTTTTAACAAGATTTAACAAGATTTAACAAGATTTGCCATCCAAGTCAAAGGCCCAGATGGCAAGTGGACAAGGAAGCCATTGGCTTATCGAGAGTCCAACAATGTTCACCTACTTATAACCCGCCCTCCTGATATATGTGTCAACCTTGTTTTTAAACATATTCACGCTGCTAGCAGTTACACAATCTGTAGACAGTTTGTTCCATTCATTTATTGTCCTCTGTGAGAACGAGTGCTTCCTGATGTCCAATCTACATTGATCCTTTACTAATTTTACCTCATGTCCTCTAGTTCTGCTATCCTTCTTGAGTGAGAAAAACATATTTCTATCAATATTTTCATACCCATTCAATATCTTAAAAACTTCAATCTGATCTCCTCGTAACCTCCTTGTCTCTAGAGTTGTTAAACCACATTCTTTCAGGCGTTCTTCATAACTAAGGTCTCTAAGTTCTGGAATCATTTTAGTTGCTCTCCTTTTATGCGTTCAAGCGTATCTATATCCTTCTTACGATATGGTCTCCATGCTTGTATACAGTATTCTAAATGAGGTCTAACTATTGCTTTATAAAGAGGTATAATTAACTTTTTTCCCTTGTATGTTATGTTTCTTCTAATCAATCCAAGAATTTGATTACCCTTTGAAGCTGCAATACCACACTGCTCTGAAACTTTCATATCAGCGCTTATTGTAACTCCTAAGTCATTTTCTTTTGCAGTAGTACCCAGAACAGTATCTCCCATTTTATAGTTTACATTCAAGTTCCCATGTCCTGTATGTAGGCATTTACATTTCCCAAAATTGAACAGCATCTGCCATTTCTCAGACCATTTCACTAATCTGTCTAGATCGTTTTGTAAATGTTGTTTATCACCATCAGTATTAACCTTTCTAAACAGTTTTGTGTCATCCGCAAATTTCAGTACGTTACTTGTTATACTCTCGTCCAAGTCATTGATATAAATTAAGAATAATATAGGTCCTAATACTGATCCTTGAGGTACCCCACTCAAAACCGATTTCCAATTTGAAACTTCTCCATCTACTACAAACTCGTTGTCTTCTGTCAGTCAGCCATTGTTCTATCCAGTCAGTTATGCTATCCCCGATACCATGGGCTTTTAATTTAAGTAGCAATCTTTGATGTGGCACTTTGGAAGTTCCCTGAATAGAAGTGGTAAGTCTACAACTGGCCATCAGACGAGGACCACTCCTGGCAGCCCATCGAGGATATCATATGTGCAATGCCGACCCCGGATGTAGGTAACAATAAGGGTCAACTTACCTTTCCAGCCAACAGTCTTGAGGAAGCCAGGAACCTAACTCTGAACTTGCCAGAAATAAAAACTGTTTATCTGAAGTAGTCACAAGTATAAGTGAACCTTCTCCACACTTTGAACTTAGACCTTAATTCATTCGACATTTTATTGTTCATATACGCAGAAGGATTTGCAACCGAGAACAGTTAGGAAATGTTTTATCATCAAGTTGTACTTTGGACTTTATTTGTGTTTTTGTTTTGGGAGTTTATGAAAATAAATACTAAGTAAAACAACTTGTGTACTTTATTTCGTACAAGTGGAGCTACTCGTCACGGAACTCACGTTTTTTTGTCAAGGAAGTCACGCTCTTCCATTGTTCTTTAAGAACAACAGTTTACTAATTTCTGATAGGTTTTCTAATTTAGGAACCTACAAACTTCCATGTAGTCTATTGTGTGAGACAAAATGGTTGTTCTCTTCTAGGAGCCCCCCTCGACCTAGATTTGTTTTGGACGTATATTCGTGAGTTAAAAGTATTTAACAGTGTTACATCCGTGACAGACTTTGATGTACATTTACCCACTACAAGAAAACACTTACGTTATATATTACGTCAACATTAGTTTAATTACAGGATATTTACAAATATAAAGGTTTTTTAAAACTAAATCTTTCGTAGGAAATAAAATCAAAATACTTATTTTTGTGACTTCTGTGACGTCAAAATGAGGTGAGGCTGAATTCATCTTCTCAGCTGGAGAAACTGTGAGCAACTGGCAGATCAAATGCACTCTGCTGCAAAAATGTTACAAATGGGCCATTTTTAGCTGCCCATTTCAGCCTGGCCTGATCAAGCTTTCCGTGGAAAATCCCAGTCCAAGAAACTACACCACTTGCTGTACTGGAGGGCACTCCAAGGGTTGTGTCTTCCCCGACCGTGGCGATAGTAGTGAAGTGACCTATCCTTAGGATATCTCGTATTTATTTGCCACATATATATATCTTTGTAAAAAGTCCCAGTTTTTAACTCCTGGAGATGTTTGAAAAAAATTAGTATGATGTGTACGTTAACTTGGAATGGCTGAACGTATTATTGCATGGTGACTATAGTGAAATAATTGTCGAAGAAATGCATATAAAGAACAATGTCATTGAATTAATATAACACAACTTAATTCTGATATTTTTTATTTTCTTCAAGTACAGTACACGTCATGTACATTTTTATTGATATTTCAGTCACTGTTTCATAAAATAATGTTCTGCAATTCAACATGAAGTAATACTTTTTTTAAAAGTATTTCACTTCTGAACCCAACATTTCTCGGGTTGATTGGATGACTGCTGCAAGATTCTACATTATTCCCTCTCGGAGCCAAGTGCATGACGATTGTTTACTGTATGCTGAGTGTAGCTATATTCAACATTCACTGTTTCATAAATCCATGCCGGAGAAGTGTGTCAATGTTTAGAGTACACTGTATGCTGAGTGTGGCAATATTCACAGTACACTGTATGCTGAGTGTAGCAATATTCAACATTCACTGTTTCATAATTCCATGCTGGAGATGTATGTCAATGTTCAGAGTACACTGTATGCTGAGTGTA
Source organism: Lamellibrachia satsuma (assembly GCA_033239005.1). Classification (NCBI taxonomy): domain Eukaryota; kingdom Metazoa; phylum Annelida; class Polychaeta; order Sabellida; family Siboglinidae; genus Lamellibrachia; species Lamellibrachia satsuma. Next base: position 3,028,145 of record BSQZ01000011.1, read on the forward strand.
GCAATATTCTCAGTTCACTGTTTCATAAATCCACGCCGATGAAGTGTGGCAATATTCACAGTACACTGTATGCTGAGTGTAGCAATATTCACAGAAGATCACATATCCAGCAAAGTACTAAAATTTGCATATCACACAAAAGTATTCAGAAAGGTTACTAATCATACAGATAAACAAAGTTTACAGGATGATCTAAATAAATTAGTTAAATGGTCAGAAAAATGGCAAATGTTATTCAATTTTGGGAAGTGTAAATGTATACACATAGGACATGGAAACATGGACGAAGAATATAAAATGGGGGATACTGTACTAGGTAGAACCACACAAGAAAAGGACTTAGGAGTAACATTTGGTGCTGACAAGAAAGTTTCAGAGCAATGTAGGATTGCTGCTTCGAAAGGAAATCAAATTCTAGGGATAATTAGGAGAACTATCGTGTACAAAGTTAGACCACATTTGGAATATTGTATTCAAGCATGGAAGCCGTATCGTAAAAAGGACATAGACAAGCTAGAAAGAATAAAACAAAGAGCAACTAAAATGATTCCAGAGTTAAGAGACCTTAGTTACGAAAGTCGTTTATTACAATGTGGTTTGACAACACTAGAGACAAGGAGACTAAGAGGAGACCAAATAGAAATGTTTAAAATAGTGAACGGTTATGAGGATGTTGATAGGAATATGTTCTTCAAACTTAAAAAAGGCAGTTAAACCAGAGGACACAAAGCAGCATTAGTTAAGGAGCAGTGTAGGTTGGACATGAGAAAGTACTCTTACTTCGCTTCTATAGAGCTGACATTTTGTAGGAATGCCCGGGAGCTCATGGTGAGGGTTGGTGCATTAAAACATATTAAAAATTCCCCGGGGAGTCATTACGTCGAAATGTATTACAAAAAGAAGTTTGCTGCTCTGTATGCATGCCTGTTCCCTTATGTCTCCGTCAGTTTCGCATTTATAGTGCTAACATTTTGTAGGCGTGTCCGGGGCCCATGAGGATGGCTCGTACATAAAAAAGTAAAATTTCCTCCTGGGGTGGGAATAATGCGTATGTGGACGTTTGTTAAAGATTACGTAACTCAAAGTAATATTACGTACAATTGTTAGCAACGATATGCGTGTTTCTACAATTGTTTTGTGATCTACGTAAAAACCCCACCGGTCACTTCGAGATTGGGATTTCTACAGTTACTTTGGTTTTGATTCATTGAAGCGTGACGGCTGTTGATCGCATTGTTAGGCACAGTCAAGTGGTAGTGGGCCTGGCATAAGCGCGTCACGCCGTTACACATCAATGCCCATTAGTCTGATTGTTGCAAAGTTTGGGAATGATATAGGTTATAATATATGTTTCGTAATGACTGATGTTTTGATACTGCATACAACTCCAAAAAAAATAAGTTAACAATAGTTTACTACAGTGACAAGATGTTTTTCAAAATCACAGCTACGTCCTTAAAATAATTATGCTACAAAATAATGACTTGTACCAACCAGATTCCCACGGCAAAAGTGAAAATCAAATGGCTATGGTGGATTTTTTGCATGCGTAAGATAACCCACCACTCCGGACCACCGACAAGATCAGTTTACAGGATCTTTATGTATATAGTGTAACGTGAATAAAGCTGAAATAGAGGTTTGTCTATCAGCCATAGTCATAGGTGTCATTAGTAATTAGGTCTGGCGTATGTTTTATGCATTAAAATATGTTTAATAACAGTTTATGTTGTATCATCTGAAGATTGGTAATTTATATATTATGTTTAATTTCCAGTGAAAAGCATAACTATATCAACGCCGTCCTTGAACCATAATGGCCGTAACCAGCCAACCTTAACCGACGCAGATGTTTCGAATGAGCAAGGGACGGAGTGGAACTGCTATAAGTGTACACTTGTGCTTCGTACGATGATGCCACTGGCATGTGTAGATATATATTGGTATAATGCAACTTTCACCAAATCTGACGGAATGATAGGTAGATTAAGCTGTTTTTTTTACGCGGACTGACATCATGTTTAGCCTATTCAACCAGCAGTGATCTACCAGTGTTGCCACCTACTGGACTCCGCTTGCTCGCCTAAGACCGTGCTGGCTGGAGGAAGTTTATTGGCGCGTTATGCTCCACCGGGAGCGAACAGGATAATGTGAGTGCGTGAATGTCACGGTTACAGCGCTCGCTGAGTACATTTGTAAATATGTCGATTATGACACTGCGGTCGTTATATTGTTGTTGTTACTGGGAAGCGCGTGCACACTACCTAACAAATCTAATGATGTTGATGGAAACACTTTCATGTTAGCACGGTAAACATAGCTTCACTTGAAATAGTGAATCCTTATAAAGAGTGTGTTCCTTAGCTAACTCACATCTACCATTTGAAAGCTATGATTATTTGTTATATTATGTACTACAAAATGAATCGTTTAAACAGAACATTTGACATTGACATGATACGTAACTTTTGAAATTCAGTCTACATACACGAGTAGTTCATAGATCATCTATAAAAAGGTAAAGGTATGTTCTTATATAGCGCAGTATCCAATCCGTAGGACCGCTGAAAGCGCTTTACACTTCACCCCCTGGCAGACCTGTTCATTCCAAGGCCATCTCAACTTCTCTGGGAAGCATTCAACCACTCTGCAATTGCGCGAAGACTATTCATTCACATTTCCACCACTGTCTGTATTGGTACTCATTTATACAGCTGAGTGAACTGTGGCAACGTGGGTTGATAACATTTTTGATCCTTGTATCTTGTCAGCGAACAGAGTGATGTCACCAGCATAATCCCGATCAGAGAGATAGCAGGCTGGATGTCTGGTGCTTCAACATCTGGCGAGAGTTAGTCCTTCTCTGTCACCAGTCACAGTTCTTGAAATGGGTAGTTTTTCCTTCGGGAGTTAGTGCGACTGCAAAGGTGCTTTCGTGCATTATCTGTATGGCTTTGACGATCTTTTTTGAGATGCCGTACGCATGAAGAATCCGGAACAGTTTGTTTCGGTCTACTGAGTCAAAGGCTTTCTTGAAGTCGATGAAAATAACGGCAGCCCCTTTCTGGTGGTTTCTCATTTCCTCGATGATGCGTCTAAGAGCAAACATCTGCGAAGATGTAGATCGTAGGGGTCGAAACCTGTTCTGCGTTGGGCGTACGATATTTTCTAGAACAGTGCGAACAGGTCTTCTTTCTCTCATCAGATGGTATCCGTCCTTGCGGCTTCGGGATGTCATCTTCTTACCGGTTGACCTATACTTGAGAAGTACGACGTGTTTCGACAGGGACTTGTTGTTCGAACTCATCATATTTTCAACTAACTAATACTACAGTGTGTCGCTGCTGCTACTTTGGGTATTTTTAATTCCTGGACACCATCTTGTAGACAGGATGCCAATCAAGGCTGACTCCTTCCCCTTGACCTGCTTTGCTTGGGACTTAAGCCTCAGTCAGTTTGGCTCTCCGTTTTGCGTTCCGCACTGCGACAAAGTGGTAGTCATGGGAAAGTAATTTTTTATACATACAACAAATAATACACAAGCAACTAAGAATATAATACAACCACAATTTACCACAGTTTTCATACATAAATAAGAGTATTCTAACAACGGGTGGACAAGGGTTATGTAGGCAGTTGTGTTGGTGCTACTTAATGCACTCCGTATAATGCCAGCAGGGGCAAATTGATGTTCGTACGTGCAAAACTAACATTGAATAAGAGTATTCTAACAATAGATGTACAAGGGTTATGTAGGCAGTTGTGTTGGTGCTACTTAATTCATTCCTTATAATGCCAGCAGGGGCAAATTGCTGTTCGTACGTGCAAAACTAACATTGAATAAGAGTATTCTAACAATAGATGTACAAGGGTTATGTAGGCAGTTGTGTTGGTGCTACTTAATTCATTCCTTATAATGCCAGCAGAGGCAAATTGATGTTCGTACGTGCAAAACTAACATTGAATAAGAGTATTCTAACAATAGATGTACAAGGGTTATTTAGGCAGTTGTGTTGGTGCTACTTAATTCATTCCTTATAATGCCAGCAGGGGCAAATTGATGTTCGTACCTGCAAAACTAACATTGAATAAGAGTATTCTAACAATAGATGTACAAGGGTTATTTAGGCAGTTGTGTTGGTGCTACTTAATTCATTCCTTATAATGCCAGCAGGGGCAAATTGATGTTCGTACCTGCAAAACTAACATTGAATAAGAGTATTCTAACAATAGATGTACAAGGGTTATGTAGGCAGTTGTGTTGGTGCTACTTAATGAGAAACAAAACTCATAGTTTCGGCCTGTGCACCTATAAATGTTACTGAAACATTACATAACTACAATTAAGAATATCACGACAGTAGTTTCCTAGGAAAACCTTGTTGAAGACACAACATCTTAGTATCATGGGCAGCACCATACTGTTAGATAAGCCTGCGTCACGAGTGTTATATTCTGGCAATATTCGCTCGCCAAATGAAAATATATTTGGATACTCCTATTGCTACACTTACCAATAGGAACTGGACATGCTATTTGCGTCCAAATTCGATTTATGTAACATATTTTGGCCTTTGTTTACCAAACTAGTCCTCTTTCTGGCAAAATAACTCGTTTGTTTGAGACTTTTGATTAACTGGCGCGCAGCAAAACATTTTTCTTCAGGTTGACACTTTTATGTGACTAGCGAGATGCTCGCAATGCAATCCTGTTTATAATAAATAAAACAGTTCTACCACACAGCTCATTACTTGTTGTTGCACAGGGACACACCATTTGATTTATGTCTTACAAACGGCGACCCAGGTTAGATGTAAATTATTTCGTCGTCGCGTGCACTATGAATTGGCGCCATACAGTACCAGTTGCGGAGCTGCCAGACTAGAACTCTTTGACGCCGCCAGTGTCCATAAATACTCAAGAGTTATGTTCGTAATATCACGTTTATTTCCACAACCCCTTGCGGAGCATGAATACACATTCAAAGAAGCAACAATGTGTTTATCATGTGTACATTCATGTATTTAAAGCGATATCTAACTTCGGTATAAATTCGTCACTTTAAGAGTAATGCAATTTACATTCTCAAGTAGTCTGTTTTTTTTTAGACATTTGTAGGTGACTGTAAAACTTCACCAACTCAAGACGTCGCCATCACGTTGCGGTTTGGCAAAGTCGAGACTTCACCAAGTCACGAAGTCGCAAACACGTTCTAGTTAGAAGATAAATACGTCATATATTTATTGAGTCGGTTGACATAAGATAGTCCTGCGTGTTTGCCACACATATATTCATTGTGTGTGTGTGTGTGTGTGTGTGTGTGTGTGTGTGTGTGTGTGTGTGTGTGTGTGTGTGTGTGTGTGTGTGTGTGTGTGTATGTGTGCGTGTGTGTGGGTGCCTGCATTATTTTCACTGACTAAACACATGGGTGGAGTGCCACGCCGTACCAGTTACCGGGTTCACCGGACGTGCATTACGTCACCAGACAGTTCAACTCCGGAGGCGTGCTCGATCGGACGACATCTATTTGTGTGGTTGGCTACCATTGGTTAGTTATTTGCTTGGATCAGTTAGTGATATGTATAAATGCATGACCTTTTCCAACGGTTGTGTATGTTTGCAGGACTTCTTTGCTGTTTGCGGTAAGTATGTTTGCAGGACATCTTTATTGAAAAAGCACACATGTCTTGCTTCATTATGCCAGCTCTAGGGAGGGAGGGTGTGAGGGAGGGAGGGAGGGAGGGATGGAGGGAGGGAGGGAGGGAGGGAGGGAGGGAGGGAGGGAGGGAGGGAGGGAGGGAGGAGAATGTATCCTTACATATGCAATTCATGTGTGTTATATATGTGTATGTATTCGAGACCTCTACCAAGTATTTAAAATGGCTTAACCTGCCCTGCAGTTGGGGGTTAAACTGTTAATGTTAGTTTTGTAAGTGCTAACGTCATGTCTTATATCTGTCTCACTGGTGGCATTTATGGGCACAATGTTTGATGACACAACGTAGCATTTGTATGTTTGCGTGTCTCCTATTTGATGTTGTTTTGACAATTATATACCGCAAATGGCGCTTCTTGTGTCCGAGGTTGTGAGTCAGTATTTTTGCAGTAGACGAATCGAAACTGAGCTAACAAGTAACATTCGGCCGTGGACCAATTGCACCAACATTACAAGCTACTCTTAGCCAGATAGCGTATTTATCGTGACGTTCTCCAAGTTAGAACTTGTGGAAGCGAGTCATGAAGTTGACAGTGACGCTGGTTATGCTGGTAGTGCTGGCGATGCTGCCCCAAAACGAGGCGGCCACAAAGGTGAGCGTAATTGTGGCCGCAGCTGTTTTGATTCATATTCCTGTACAACTGAATAATTTTGACTACGTGTTTATCAGTGAGTTTTATGCATTTTCTGATATAAATTTGCAGCGGTAACATTTGTTCGTTTTTGCAACTTTAATATTTCAACTATGCAAACGATCAGGTAATCAATGCAGTGGACAAATCCGCACTCATATGTACGCACGACCGGATGAACACACACACACACACACACACACACACACACACACACACACACACACACACACACACACACACACACACACACACACACACACACACACACACACACACACACACACACACACACACACACACACACACACACACACACTAACTTTTTATTAGTAGATATACGTGGTGTTGTATTGCTGATATGCTTTGGGGCTATCATTTGATAACACATAGCGGATAATACAATATTCTAGCTAACACATTTATACAATTGCGTGTTAGTTGCGTTACGTTTATTGTTATCGTTATGTTATGTTATGTTATGTTATGTTATGTTATGTTATGTTATGCCAAACTTCATTTTGCAGCCATCACCAGCGCTGACTCGTAAGTATACCAATTGATGTAATCGCTACTGGCTATGGGGTAAATGGGCGCACAAGTTACATTTCAACCGGTGTTGTGTAAGCAAGCGTGACGTAGGACGTGCTTGAAACTAAATTAAATATATGACATTGACATTTGATCTGTACATGTCTTATGCGGTGTTTCCGTATCATGCATACATGCTTTTTGTGATTGATGTGGAATGATACATGTGCACACTGTATGATGCAATCCAATATCTATGTTATTTTGAGGATCGTTGATGGTGTCAATTTGCAAGTTAACGGAAAATTATTGTGTCGTAAAAAAACATAATTTAGCCGATCTAGACATGTTTCATATGTGAATATTTTAAAATGATCAGCGTATATTTTGGTTACTACGTATGATAAGATATACTTCATCAGACATGTTTCTATATAAAGGTTAAATGCTATGTTAATGCAAATATTTACACATTACGTTTCTATTGTTTTCAGGGGCATATAAACCTTGCCGTGAGTATGATACAATCACCCTTTATTATCTTCTTAACCTTCTTATTAATATCTTTCCTAGCTTTACCTAAAGGTGTGTAGAACGTACCACAATGTTGCTATATTTAAATAAAGTAGAACAATGTAAGGATGTAAACCAATTCCCCCCTGATTCCACTAATCGTATTTTATGTAAAGGGTCTGAGAGATAAACATGACGTTATTTCCTTTTAAACTATATCACAAACATGCAAGCGTGCACACGCACGCACTCACTAGCCCACCCACCCACCCTACTTACTCGCATGTTCCAGAGAGACATTGCATGGTGTCTTGCCCAAACGGTGTCTGCAGCTGTGTCGGCAGCTGTTACGGCCTGCCACGGATGCGGAGATGCATCACGAGGGATTGCTGCAAATGCCGGTGTGCGCCACACGGAGACGCTGTATGCAGCACCTATCGCTATTATTGGTGCGCTCAATGGGATTTCACAACGTAGAAGTCAAGAGATTGAAGTGACTTGTCTCAAATCGCACCAAAAATTCTGACAGCTGACAATTCGTCATGCAACGGAATGACGAGAGTTTGTGTAAACGATGTCATGCTTAATAAACGTTTTCAACCACAATGTTAGACACTCTTGTTATTTTTCTACATGATAAATGATTTATACACTGCACACCCAAAAATCCACGTACATACGTGTATTGGGCAGAGTCAACACTTAGCTGGTTCTATTTGGCATCTTTTCCATAGCATAGTCGGCACCACTGCGTTTCCTGAACATGTTTTATATTGCAACACGAGTGACAACTGAATAGCTATAATTATACGCGATCTTGGAGAGAAAACATGAATACTCCCCGTGTTATTATGTTAGTATGTCAGCGCGTGTGTGCGCGAGTATATCCGAGAGGATCACAGGAATTCAACAATAATTATACATACACGCATGCATTTATGCATGCATGCAAATGTACATGCACGATTAGTAAATGTAGTAGTTAACTGGTTAATGCAATTAATTAGTTTGTTTGCTTCACGATATTTTTTTTTATTATTGATGAACTCATGAAGTTATTACTGCAGCAGTAATGATACCAGCTGTGTCACGTCCAACAACGTGAAGGGAAGCACAAACGTCTACTACAATCTCGTTAATCTTGAAAAAAAATAACAAAGAACAATTATGAAAACCACACACTCACCTCCCTTTTTTATTGTTCTGTAGATGTACCTGCTAAGTTGAAACATATGTGCACTCTAAAAATGTATCTGCCCACTTAGAGTCGCGAGAATGAGAGACATGAGAGAAAAAATAGAATAAACAGCATTTCCAGTCCACGATCAGGTCTCTGTTGACCATTGCAGTTGGCAATCGCATTTTTTTTATTAATTGAGTACACATTTTCCGGAAATTTCAACACATCAACAACTTGATCAGCGTTATTGTATTAACAACGCTATTATGAAGTGCCCCCCCACGGGAGCCAAATCATCGTGATATGTAACTCAACATTTGTTAGATAGCCAAACATGTATCAACGTCATCGTCTCATGTTACATCCACTATCGAAACTAGTCTTGCGGTGTTCCCGTTGTCACAGTTCCACAATGTCCCCGCTGCCACGGTTTCACCTTGTTCCCGCTGTCACGGTGTCACGTTGTTTCCGCTGTGACGGTCTCACGTAGTTCCCGCTGTTACGGTCTCACATAGTTCCCGCTGTCACGGTCTCACGTAGTTCCCGCTGTCACGGTCTCACGTAATTCCCGCTGTCACGGTCTCACGTAGTTCCCGCTGTCACGGTCTCACGTTGTTCCCGCTGTCAAGGTCTCACGTTGTTCCCGCTGTCACGGTCTCACGTTGTTCCCGCTGTCACGGTCTCACGTTGTTCCCGCTGTCACGGTGTCACGTTGTTCCCGCTGTCACGGTCTCACGTTGTTCCCGCTGTCACGGTCTCACGTTGTTCCCGCTGTCACGGTCTCAAGTTGTTCCCGCTGTCACGGTCTCACTTTGTTCCCGCTGTCACGGTCTCACGTTGTTCCCGCTGTCACGGTCTCACGTTGTTCCCGCTGTCACAGTCTCACGTTGTTCCCGCTGTCACGGTCTCTCGTTGTTCCCGCTGTCACGGTCTCACCTTGTTCCGCTGTCACGGTCTCACGTTGTTCCCGCTGTAAAGGTCTCACTTTGTTACCGCTGTCACGGTATCACGTTGTTCCCGCTATCACTCTCTCACGTTGTTCCCGCTGTCACGGTCTCACGTTGTTCCCGCTGTCACGGTCTCACGTTGTTCCCGCTGTCACGGTCTCACGTTGTTCCCGCTGTCACGGTCTCACGTTGTTCCCGCTGTCACGGTCTCACCTTGTTCACGCTGTCACGGTCTCACCTTGTTCCCGTTGTCACGGTCTCTCGTTGTTCCCGCTGTCACGGTCTCACCTTGTTCCCGCTTTCACGGTCTCACGTTGTTCCCGCTGCCACGGTCTCACCTTGTTCTCGCTGTGACAGTCTCACGTTGTTCCCGCTGTCACGGTTTCACCTTGTTTCGCTGTCACGGTCTCACGTTGTTCCCGCTGTCACGGTCTCACGTTGTTTCCGCTGTAAAGATCTCACTTTGTTCCCGCTGTCACGGTATCACGTTGTTCCCGCTATCACTCTCTCACGTTGTTCCCGCTGTCACTGTCTCACGTTGTTCCAGCTGTCACGGTCTCACGGTGTTCCCGCTGTCACGGTCTCACGTTGTTCACGCTGTCACGGTCTCACATTGTTCCCGTTGTCACGGTCTCACATTGTTCCCGCTGTCACGGTCTCACGTTGTTTCCGCTGTCTCGGTCTCACCTTGTTCCCGCTGTCTCGGTCTCACGTTGTTCCCGCTTTCACGGTCTCACCTTGTTCCCGCTGTCACGGTCTCACGTTGTTTCCGCTGTCACGGTCTCACCTTGTTCCCGCTGTCTCGGTCTCACGTTGTTCCCGCTTTCACAGTGCCACGTTTTCCGCGCTGTCACGGTCTCAAATTTTTCCCGCTGTCACGATATCATGTTGTTTTACTCGCCATCACGCCTTTGCGTTATTGTACCTGCTGCTCCCTATATGAGGTATCGCACTGTACCCGTTGTCCCGGTCGCATATTGTACCCGATGTCCCGGTCACACATTGTACCCGTTTGTCCCGGTCGCACATTGTACCCGTTGTCCCGGTCGCATATTGTACCCGTTGTCCCGGTCGCACGTTGTACCCGTTGTCCCGGTCGCACATTGTGTCTCCTTTCATTGTTTCACATTTTAACCGCCGGCGATTTGATTGTTTGCTAACAGTCTTCCCAATTTCTCAAAACCCGCTTCTCAGAACACTACAACACATAAAGGAAATAATATATATGATCACGTAATCCCAAGTTTGGTACAACTATTCCACCATCTTACACACTAGAAGTGCCATGTCCTGTAAATAGTTGTACAAGCAAGAAGATAGATGCACCACGCAAACATACAAATGTGACAGGACTAGAGGTTAAATTGTGTCGTCAAGCACTGTCACTGTGTGCATTAAATGTGGGCGAGCCTGTCATACTTATTCCTTATAATACCACAAGGACATGTGAAACACGTACATGACATTGCGGATGCACAGGCAAAACTAGCATTAATTAAACCAGTTCACGACCCCATCTGCAGCGCAACTTCAGCGATTCTAAATAATGCGGTGAGGACTCGAAAACACAGGTATATATCACACACATGAATTGCATAGGAACTCGCAATCTCTGTCTCTGTCTGTCTGTCTCGTCAGTTCGTCAAGAAAAAATTCTCTGCTGGCTCTTGAAGATTATGATTCCAGAACTGAGAGACGTTAGTTATGAAGAACGCCTGAACTGTTAATGACATTCTTCTCTTACGTCTTTGCTAGTTTTTTGTTCTCGCTAATTGATTCCACTTATCTTTCGAAACCATCTGTTATCAAATATACATAGTTTATGTTCGATTGCTCGTGAGCTCTTCCAGCTTTCCGATCCATCCATCACCAACAAAATACATTTTAACTGTACATCTATTCAGTGTACTGTTGTATATGCGTGACAATATTTACACTCACTCCTTGATGGAGTGCCACGCCGTACAAGTCACCGGATGGAACGGGCCGACGCCTACGTGTACGTGTGTCACGTCGCTAGACTATAGTCGGTGTCTAACAAATGGGGCAATGGTCAACACGTACTACTAAGAGGCGTGTCCGCAAGAGCAACGTCTATTTGCGTGGACGCCTACCATTGGTTAGTTATTTGCTTGGATGCCTACCATTGGTTAGTTATTTGCTTGGATGCCTACCATTGGTTAGTTATTTGCTTGGACATCTACCATTGGTTAGTTATTTGGTTGGATGCCTACCATTAATTAGTGAAAGGTATACCTGCACGACGTTCCGTCAATGACAATTTGTTTTCAAGTTCTGTGTTAAGAGTAAGTATGTTTGCAGAACATCTTTATTAAAAAATCGGACATTTCTTGCTTATTTTTATGCCACCTATAGAATTATGTAATTTGGTGATGAAGACAACATGTATATCGTCAGCGCTGCAAATGCAAGTTCTAAGATCATATCAATGATTACTCTCATGCTGAAATTATGCTTATTTTGTTACATTATGAATCCACAGTCGAAGACGAATATTAAGACGCAATGGACCGCCGATCGCTGATTATAGGAGGTATGTTTAGGATTACGTTGAACATCATTTTAATAATGTTGATATATATAAAATTTTATGATTACCTAATATTCTATCATAAATTAACATTGCTGTTGACGCCATCTATCATCCAATGCACGAACAGGAGACGTCAATGGAAGCAATACTATAAAATTGTTGTCTCTTCCTTAGCAGCCGCCTTGCTGTGCGTTGCTACTGCGCTGACGTCTGCACGTTCCCCGAACGGCGGCGGATATCATTTGTGGTTTAGCTGTGGTATGTAAATTAGTTTTATAACCAAATATTTTTTTGGCAAAGCGCTTGCACGGATTGGCGGGTTTCCGCTCACTAGTTTGGCTCTGGTTTAGTTGGAAAGGTCCATTTCTATAATTCAACGCCCGTGAATTGGGGTGACACAAAGTAATAAGACAACAAAGGCAAGTGAAATAAAACAAACATTTAATATACGATAGTTACACAGTAATTTACAAGAAAACGAGTAAACTCCTGGGTCTATGTAATCATTATAAACAAATAACTCTGATTCTGTGGTAATCGGTCAGGGAATTATTCACGCAAAAAAATAACTACTAATAGCGTCATACATGACCCATCGCTATCCAACCATCAACCCAAAGTAAACTATATCGTTATACTCATCATTATTAAAGATAAAACACAAATTTGTTTGCTTATTTACCTCGGTATGTCTTACTATCACATAACCCTGTTCTAAGAGCTACGCAAATTAGCTCCGATGCATCTATGCCTGGATAAAAGTTCAGACCTTCTCTACGTTATCACGAACCGTTCATTCCAGCCCAGGCGCATGGTGACGGGCCGCAGAACACTCGCATTCCTCCATCTGACGTGGCCGTCTACTGTCGTCGTGCCGCGAACATCGTGCAGAGATGATTCAGTTGTCTGCTGTCATTCTGCCCTACCGCTGCGGCTGTCGTGCAGCGAACGTCGCATAAAGACGATTCAGTTGTCTGCCGTCGTTCAGGCGTTCCGCTACGGTTGTCACGACAGTTTTTTTGATCGAGTGGCCACGCTAGACTATGCGACTCTTCTGTGTCCACTCTACTTTACCGTGATCTGCTGGTCCTGATCATCACACGTGTATCCAGTCTCATATTCTGAACCGTGAATATGGACTGGATCTAATCCTGGTTCTCGCGTGCTGTTTCCTCATCCTTTCTTCAATTTAGTGCCATTTTCATAGTCAACCACGACTTCAGATATCATACATCTATTTATAGCATATGCTCAGTAGGATTTGTCAACACACCCGCGAACTTGAAATGGTTAGCAGAAATACTGCTGCTGTAATTTTACATTCGTATGCCACGAACACATAAAAAAATACGCAAATTATTGAATTTAGTATTTTTTATATAATTAGCCCGTCGTTTGTATAATTTCACCCACGGTACATTTACACTTATTCGTTTATTCTATGCATAAGGATAAGCTGTGCATAGACATAGGATTAACTTTAACGTTCGTTTATGCTAATAATCGTTATTGTTATGTTATCAAGTGCAATTTATTTACTTATTATTCTTGTTCATCGTTTTTTTTATATCTTAGGAGATAACTTGTTGCAAAATTTGAACTGAAAATTGGAAAAAAACACAACATGTTGAAGTGCATTTGTCGTTTCGTTATATTTATCTTTGTTATATATCTAGCTATATTAAAATACTACGCAGCACAAGCTTTATGCAATGTGCTATATGGAAATAACACTGTATATGCACGCAATACTGATATATTCGTAATTTATTTAAATTACAACTAATTATTAGTATTATTACTTGAGCAGTGTTACTGTTTGATCGACTGTTTGTTGCTTCCATTCTGGCCAACTTCAATATGTGTCTTTATTTATTTATTACTATTATTATTTTCTGTGCAGGTTATGTACTGGTGCGGCATGCGTCATGAAACGGTATATGCATACTAAGCGTATAGACATATGCAATTGGAATATCATAATTTGGGTAATCATAGCTTGCCGTGTGTAAATTTGGCCCATGTAATACTCTAACGTCTCACCTGTACAAGCCAATCTTTTATATGTTCCTTCCACATTTTGTTGAATGTTATATTATTATTTGATAAATTATATATATTTTTATTTTTGTTCTTCTTTAGCTCAGCTAGCACGAAAAACCTAATTGATAAGCGTAATTAATATGCGCAATTTTACAGCTATTTTATTAAAGTGCAATTGTAAAAATAGTGTCTCTGTTTAATCTCGTCAAACCACAGCTGGTGATGTTTCTCCGTTTGTTATTGTTATTTATAATTATCACACAATGCATTTTTTTTATTGTTATTTATAATTATCACACAATGCATTTTTTTTATTGTTATTTATAATTATCACACAATGCATTTTTTTTATTGTTATTTATAATTATCACACAATGCATTTTTTTTATTGTTATTTATAATTATCACACAATGCATTTTTTTATTGTTATTTATAATTATCACACAATGCATTTTTTTAATTGTTATTTATAATTATCACACAATGCATTTTTTTAATTGTTATTTATAATTATCACACAATGCATTTTTTTTATTGTTATTTATAATTATCACACAATGCATTTTTTTATTGTTATTTATAATTATCACACAATGCATTTTTTTTTATTGTTATTTATAATTATCACACAATGCATTTTTTTTATTGTTATTTATAATTATCACACAATGCATTTTTTGTTATTGTTATTTATAATTATCACACAATGCATTTTTTTTATTGTTATTTATAATTATCACACAATGCATTTTTTTATTGTTATTTATAATTATCACACAATGCATTTTTTTATTGTTATTTATAATTATCACAAAATGCATTTTTTTTTATTGTTATTTATAATTATCACACAATGCATTTTTTTTTATTGTTATTTATAATTATCACACAATGCATTTTTTTTTTTATTTATAATTATCACACAATGCATTTTTTTTATTGTTATTTATAATTATCACACAATGCATTTTTTTTATTGTTATTTATAATTATCACACAATGCATTTTTTTTATTGTTATTTATAATTATCACACAATGCATTTTTTCCAGTCTTTATTGCAATACATTCTTGATGTACCCTAAGAATGTGAATTCTAATAAAACGCCAATAAATATATTTCTAGGTTTATCCAAAGCTTTTGAAACTTTAGATCACAACATTTTATTAAGCATATTAAACACCATGGAATAAATGGCACATCTCTGAACTTAATGGAAAGCTATTTGAGTAAAAAAAAGCACTATGTATTGCTTAATAACACAAACACAATATCAGACTATTACAACAGGTGTGCCACAAGGTTCCATACTAGGTCCACTTCTCTTCATAATATACATAAATGATTTACCAGAGGCAAGCCAGATATTTAAATTTATTATGTATGCAGATGATACAACTCTTTTTAGTATATTTAAAATATGTGATAAAAATGTGGAATATCAATTAAACACTGAATTGAACAAGTGATGTGAATGGCTTAGAACAAATAATTTTTTTCTTAAAATTAAAAAGTCAAAATACATTTTGTTCCAAGTGACAAATAAGAAACCATATCTTTTTCGCTCAATATAGATGATATAAGCATTGACAGAGTTCAACATGTTAATCTTTTTGGCTTAACTATACATGGCAATCTAAGTCGGAACAATCATATTGAAAAAAATCTCAATAAAATGCTGCAAAATTATGGGTATTTTATATAATTTTAACTCGTACATGCAGTATTTACTTCTCAACTCAAGTATGTCACAGAAAAATGTGTTTATTTGATGATCATCTAAAATCAGCATGTACGTGTATATAAGGGTAAGCAATCGTATATGCTGCGCAGTTATAAGTAGTTATTTAAATACATCCATTATGAATTATCAAAGTAGGGGAGAAACGGCGATATCTTCGAGTCAAAAACCAATTATATTTATCTAATATGACTTAGACAAAGTAACCTATGCTGAGTACTTAATTCATATAATTGTTTTTAGGGTGTGACAATGAGTTGGTGGTCCGATACTTGCCAGACAGGCAGTGCGGTTGCTATAAGTTCGTGCGAGATCTCGCCAGTTGGGCTGAAGCCAAGGTAAGCCGGCCTTTATCAAAAAGCGTTAGGCCCGTTTCCAAGTTAGGTCTTCCTAACCCTTCTAGAGGATCTTCTGAACATCATGGCACCAATTTAGGAAAGCATCGACGTTAGGTATGGGGATGCCGCCCCTATATAAGATAATTATACTATTTCCTTCCATTGAAAGTCACACAATAACAAATTAATGAGGAAATGTGTTTGTTAACTTTTTTGTTGTGCAATTTTGTGATGCCTATCGTAGGTGTACTGCAGTGTACTGCGCGCCAAGATGGTCGAGGTGAAAGCCGCGGCGACCGACTCTTGGCTTGCAAGACAGCTCTACACGAGGGAAGGTAAGATAAAGAATAGTAAATTACTCCAATATTAAGTTCGTAAAGCTTGAGCAGCGCCCTACAATGCAATGGAATTGTCCGCTTGATTAAATATATAACATCGGCGTTTGGTTCCTGCTACAGCTTGCTTATGCAATGTTTTGCAATGATTCCCTAAATGGCACGATGTGGAAGTAAAATACCCCTTTTATTTGTGGCGATTTCAGCCACTTACAAGCACAGTCTTCTGGAGAAGGCCGAGTACTGGCTGGGAGCCACGGACCTGGAAAAGGAGAGGGTTTGGAAGTGGGATCCCTCCAGTACGTATTATAAATATGACAATAATGTGATATCGAAACTGTTTATAATACTATGCTACAAAAACGTATAAGAACTTTGCCGGACCAACAACCTGGGGTGATCTTGTGGGGCCCCTACCGAATGCTTTTTGTGGGGGAGGGTGTGGAGTGGTACGGTGTACCACTTGTACCATGTTTAATAAACACTGAATATATGAACGAACGGGGTGGATAAGCGATGCATTTAAACATTATTTGCTGATTGCTTAAATCCCAACAGCGTGAATGTGCTTAGCAAGTGAATTTACATATTTGGGCCACGTATAAATTGAAAATTGTGGATATTCTCTTGTCGTTTGAATCTTACAACTTTGGTCATCTATTTTGATAATATTTGTTGTACATTATTAAATTGAATAAAATAGTATTATATACTTATGACCACATGTGCACTGCTTCTTTTCAGACAAGCCAGCTTCGTATTTTCATTGGCTGTCAAAAGAACCGAACAACTACCTGGGCTACCAGAACTGTCTGGCCGCCAGGTGGCTCTGCAGCGAAACGAACTGCAACATTTATGGCTGGTTCGACGACGACTGTTACAAGAAGAAGTTCTTCATCTGCGAAAAACCTGGCTACATAATTACATAATAATATTCCATTAACGTAAATGTGGACGATGTGGTACAATAAAGAATCCATATCAATCTATATAAAGCGAAGTGTCTTTCTGTATGTCTTATGTATATTGTCCTCCATGCACGGCCGCGTTTGTGGGCCGATCGGGACGAAGCTTTGCCCCGGTGATACGAAGACCATTTTGACGGATATGGTGGGTTGGATGTGGCGCCATTGTAATCAGAATTTACCAAAGAAAACCTCTAAATCTCGCCTATGCCGAGGCGCCTCTGCGGATGAGAAAAAACCGCAAGATGTCGCCACTATAACTGAAAGCCAATAATACCTGCGCGTTCAGTCTAAATTAAGGCATTAAACAATATAAATAAGGATAATCCCATCAAAATCAGACCAAAAGTACTACTAAAGTTCACTAATTACTTAGTGTTAACATTTATTCGTTATTGGCACTTATAGTAGAGATGCCTCGGCATTTTTGTAAGTAATGATCATTTTGTGGGGAAAATTGTTTTGATCACGTAATATATATGCATAATAAATATACGAGGAGACGCCTGGCGGTAAATTTTACGCGATTTTGCATGCACTCGTTTATTTATAAGTGACTGTGAGTGTGGGCGTTTGTGCGTGAGGGCATGTGTGCGTGTGTGCGTTTGTACTTGATGGCGTGCGTGCACTGTCGCGCGTCTGTGCTAATATGTGAGGTGTTTTTTGGGTGTATTTGAAGAAAACGTTGAAAAAGTTAGTGGGTCGACCAGTGCAATCGGCCAGGCTGAAAGGATCGCTCCAGAAATCGTGCACGTCCATCCAGTGTATTGTGTCCATATTTTAGAAGCGTCTTGTTGAAAATAATATTAACAAAGGAACCATGCAAATGTGTTTTTTCCGTGGTCGGAGTTGTATTGTGACGGGGACAATATAATTATATTGGTACATTCTTTTACTGATTACAACGCTCTTGGTGTTTGTGGGACGATCACATTTTTCTCGCCAAACGTGGTCGATTAGTTGTTGGCACGCACGTCTCGAATGATCGCCAACGACTCACAGATGTAGAACTTCTTGTGTTAACAATTATCGTCGAACCAGCCAATATTCCTCATTCTCCAGAAGGTGATGATAGCGTTCCGAAGACAACAATCACAGCGTACACGTCACGAAACTTCTACTTGAAAGGGGACAGATCAACGTTTAGTATGCAACACGCAAGCCACACTGGTTATACAAAACCCAAGCCACTAGCAATGTTCCTCTCACCGGACCACAACCTACCATCTTTGCACTGTCATTTTTACTGCTGCAAGAGCTATATCAATTTATCAACTTATTATCAGATAACTACGCTATGGTTTATGGCGTAGCAGAATATTATTATTATTGTCATCATCTTTATTAGGACTCAAGATACACAAACATGCACATATTAAAAACTATACGTTAGAAATAACGTATAGAAAACATTATATTATGTTGAGATATGAAATTATAGCATTACATTCTTGCTTATTTAAGACAGCGTCATTGTTACAGTCTTTCATCAATATATATATTCCACTATATGCTTCCAGCTGCCCGACCGACTGACCGACCGTGTTAAATGTAGCCAACCTTAGAGAGTGTTACGACATGACAAGGAAATTACGTGATTTATTTGCGACCTTGTATAAATCCTTGTATAAAGAAAAAACACAAGTAGTTGCGTCTTACCCGATATCTAGCTGTTAAAATACCGGAAATACTTCCACGTTCGGTAGTAATGTTATCGCTGATGGTATTATAGTATTGCATATTACTATTAGTATTGAATTTGAAAGAGCAGAATGGTCCGACAAGAGTGGTTTAATTATAATATTGTATCGCCTTGAATTTATTGCTAGCAATGTGAATATAATTTATATAGAGAGTAAATACCAGGGGACCTAGTATTGACCCCTGTGGAATTTAGGATCCACCTTCTATAATTATTACAATTTTAGACAGCATATTTTACAAACTTGTCGTTACTGCTTTAATCATATTCGTGACCTTAGTCGTATTCGCCGGTATACATCTTTTGCTGTTGCCAAAACTATTGCAACTGCTCTTGTTAGCAGTAGACTTGATTATTGCAATTCTTTTTATCATGATATTGCTCTCAAGAACATATTGAAATTTCAACGTGTGGAAAATTGTTTGGCAAGGCAAGTGATCTGGTCGCCTCGTTTGTTTCACTCATTACCACTTCTTAAATCACTTTACCTTGGCTCCCTGTCATATATTGCATTATTTTTACGATCTGTACAATTATCTATCAAGTACTTTCATCCAATGAACCAGCTTATTTACGTTCACTGCTCCTTCCTGCAAGACAGCCCGTACAGCTTCAATCATCTAATTCTAATTTAGTTTTCGTTCCTAGTATTAAGACAGTACCGGAACTAGAGATTTTATAGCTGCAGCCTCATGCTTTGCAATATATCTTGAACACGTGACGAGTGACATCAGTACTTCTAAGGCAGTGGCGTATTTATGATCTCGCAAAGTGGAGTCCAACAGAGAGCAAGCTTTAGTTTGCCGAGCTGCCATGTAGTGGTGTAACAGTTTACACAAAACAAAGCTAAATATTAAACCAAGGGGGCCTTTGCCCAACGACCCCCTCCTTAAATTGTCCGAGTTCGAAATTAATTTAGTGAGCACTTTGTATGCAGCGTTGTACGCTCATTATGAGGACATTATGAAGTTTTGATTATTTAATGTAAAAATAGTGCAAACTGATATTATCTCATTTAGGAATCTCTCGGCGAGACTAGCGTGTCAAGCATTATAGAGTTTCCCTGTTTTCTTTGTTTTGTTTTGTCAATTTATATACACGTATACGTACTTGACCACAAATGTAATACGTGAGGAAATTTTTATATGTTAATGTATATAAATAAGGATGTTAATAGATTTGGGGAGACAATGAGTATTCTCTGTGATTCAAAACAGAGACTCCACCTAGTGGATACAAGTCCAGTCGTATGTTGGAACGATGTCCTTAGTTCCATCAATGCCCGGAAGAATCAGATATGTCATTGCCAACAAGGGTGGTTCCATCATGCACTGAAATATAGTTTGGTAAACACTTTGCAATAATAATAATAATAATAAAATGACTTTTTTTGGCGCCAATATCCTCGGAAAATCCGAGCTCAGTGGCGCAACAAAATCAAAGGATTAGGCATTCTTGTGATCATGTACAATGCAAAAAGTCGTCAACAGATGGATGGAGATGCCAAGAAGCTAAGGAGGATAGGCAATTTTAAAAATATAGGTTTTCAGATTACGGCGAAATGAAATTATATTTCTTGCTGATTTTACGCTGTCGGGAGTGAATTCCACAGGGTTGGTGCGGCAACCGAGAAATCTCGAGTTCCAGCGTTTGTCTTAACTCTGGGAACAGAAAGTAAATCAGAACCAGACGACCGAAGCTGTCTGGGCTGTCTTGCTGGAGTGAGCATTGAATGTAAATATGAAGGTTGTTTGGTTGACATGGCTTAATAGGTAATTGTACAGATCTTAAAAATAATGCGATATCGCACAGGGAGCCAATGCAATGATTTTAGAAATGGCACTGAGCGAGAGAAACGAGGAGATCGTGTAACTATCCTAGCTAAACAATTTTGGACACGTTGAAGTTTTGTGATATCCTTGATAGCAATATTATGAAGTAGGGAATTGCAATAATCAAGTCTGCTGCTAACAAGAGCTGTTGCAATAATTTTAGCAACAGAAAATGATATATACCGGCGAATACGGCGAAGATCACGGATATGAAAAAAACCAGCAACGAAACCTTTGAGAAATATATTGTCTAAAGTTGAAGTTCTTATCAAAGGTGACTCCCAAATTCCGTGCCGAGGTTGCTGGTGTGATATTTTGTCTCCGGATACGTGTCCGGAAAAAACCATCTAGGTTGTCACACTGTTTCGGAGTACCAATTTGCTGTCAGTCATCCAGAGGAAGATTTCGTGGAGACAATCGCTGAGTTGATTTAGGGAGCGATTTGTATCCGAGGTAGCTAAAGAAATGTAGATATGTGTGTCATCTGCGTAAATGTGGTGATCCAAATTATGATTTTGGATAACAGAGGTGAGTGGCGTTTTGTAAAGAGTGAACAGCAAAGGCCCCAGAACAGAACCCTGGGGGGCACCACACGAAGTGAGGTATGATAAAACAATTTCAGAGCTGTGGCAGATATGTCAATGATAAGCGTTTAATAAGGATATTGTTATCTATGGTATCAAAGGCGGCAGACAGATCCAGCAAGGTAAGTGTAACGGCATTGTGTCCCTTTAAGAGAGCAGTTTCTGTAGAATGAAACTCTTTGTATGCTGAATGTGTCACATTAAATAAGCAATTTCAGCTGATGTGATACCTTAGACGGCTTGCTATGACTTTTTCCAGTATTTTGGAAATAAAGCTGAGATTGGAAACAGGTCTATAACTGTTTAGATCATCTTTAGACAGAGATGTCTTTTTTTAGAAGTAGGTTGACATGGGTGTGTTTGAAATCATCCGGAAACAAGCCAGAACACAATGATGCATTTATAATATCGTTATCGGTTTGAGCAATGTATCAATACAAGATTTCAATTGTACGGTTGGTATCAAGATCACATGACTTATTTGGGGAGGACATCATTATTTTCTTCACTTCATCAGCTCTGGCAGGTTCAAATGATACAAGTAAATAATTAAATTATGATCTGAGAAAGCAAAACGGATAAGACTGATTTTGTCCTTGAAATGAGTAGAGAACGAGTCACATAGAGACTTGATTGAAACATGATTAGGTATAGATGGAGCAGGCCACCTTTATATAATTTGATTTATGCAGTTCCATAGCTGCCGTGGATTTGCAGAGTTATTTTATACAATATTTGTGTAATAATCCGATTTAGCTTTGGCCATTTGTCTGTTGCAGTAGTGACAGTGTTTTGAATAACGCGACCTGTCCAAAGACGAGCATGATTTGCGCCATACGCGCTCAATATAGCAACGACGCCTTTTAGATTGTAGAATTTCGGGAGTCATCCATGGAGCGGGTTGCTTTTATGATACATATTTGGATCTCACATGTGAATGTTTGTTAAGTAAAGCTTTGAGTACTTGATAATACTGTCCACACAAATCGGATAGGTGTCCCTTTGGTTTTAAGATTAGGTCGGATTTAAATATGTCAGCCTTTAAAGCAGTAATGTTAATCTTATGAATAGGTCTGTAAAAGACAGTGTGTTTTGACTCTACTTTAGTTCTGGAAACGTTAACATCGACAATGACTGTGTGGTGGTCTGATAAACCATCCGAAACTATAGGTGTTTGGATATTGTAACAAGTAGAACGAGTTATGAAAAGATCGAGCCAGTGACCATGTATGTTTGTCGAAAAGGTAACATGTTGTTTCAGATCAAAAGATACCAGGATGTCATTAAGGGTAGTTATTATTGCTGAAGGTATGTCCAAATGAAGATTAAAATCGCCAAAATAAAAAATTCTGAATGCATAGTTACCAACTTTTCCAGCAAATCCTGGAATTCTTCAAAGAAATTGGCTGGGGGTCCTGGAGGGCGATAAATACAGACGAAATAAGCAGAGAAAGAAGAATCTGAAATGTCAACACAAATGGATTCAAACCTAGAGTATTCAGGGTTCGAATGTTAATTAACTTTGAACTGTTGTGATACCAAAACGCCAACACCACCACCTCGTCTAATTGAACGTGGTCGATGATGGAAGGTATAACCAGAAGGAGACATGTCAGCAATGCTGAGCCAAGTGTTAGTGACAGCAAGAATGTCTATTGTTTTCATAAATTAATAAATCGCTAAATGATGCTGTCTTATCCCGAATTTATCGAATGTTTGTGGTAGCCAACCGAATGTTAGCCTGACAGCAGACCCAGGATTTAGACTTACGTCGCCCGCTAGCAGTAGAATTATTGCTAATTTAAATGTAGGCGTAGAGCAGGGGATTGGCAGTAACTTGCGATTAAAACAAAGGTTAAGACATGGCAAGCTGTGCAAAAAGGACAAAGAATGTTGTATTCTCGTCGGTTGGGGAAATGTTGAGATGACAGCCGACCGTTGGAGGGTAAGTGGCTTGCACAGGGAAAGTCATCACCTCTCGAAGCCACTGAACATGATAAAAATAAAACACACAACAGAAATAGCGGCGACATTGTCTTAATGACAGTCTAAAGTCCTCAAATGATGAAACATTTATAAAATGATAGCAATATATAGATTCTAAAAATGACGGTTTAACATCGACAATAAAAATAAACTGTAAAAATCGTTCGCGTTCAGCATAGGTCAACAGCACTAAAACCGTATAGGCACCGTAGTGGTGGGTGCAGAGTGACAAAACTTTATGCCCGTGCAATGAAATTTGAAAGGTCTTCACCCCCAGAGCAGCACTGGGTATGAAAGAACGTCTTGTTGAAATAGCCTTATTAGTATAAAGTTTATAAAGGCCTAACCCTGCCTTTTAGTTTGCAGAGAACTCAGCCGGCGCGAACAATATAGGGCGAGGTCCGTCCTACGAACCGAAACTATATAATCGCCCAGTCAATCGTTAACACTAACAAGTTTGATTCACGGATAAAAGTTGATACAAAAAGACATTACTCCCGCAAGTATAGCTTAGCAATAGCAAGAAGAACAGACGACAGCAAAAACCTGTACAACCTTCTGCGCCTCCTAGCGACCATCCAATCCGTATTCTGTTAAATTTGTTTGGTAAAAACAGTTATTTGCAAAAACAAATGTATTCTGAAAAAAAATAGTGTCCTTAACGATTTATCTGGGACTGTATGTATTGTTAGTTATGATATAAGCAATTGTCAATACAACAAAATGATCTACAACTGTTGAATAATGACGTTTTAATTACATTTTTAAAATGTCAACCATCTGCGAAGTGCTTGACCAGACAAAATTGACAGTGTTGTGGTGTCATCAATATAATTGGCACCTTGCTGACATCAACATACAAATGCACAAATGAATATTTGGTTCTTTCCACGACGGAACAGCTGCAGTGGCCAGAACCCGCCAGACATGATTGACAAGAGTTGTTTTCTAGATATTATACATGCCTAGGTGATCTTGATGTTGGCCAATGTTAGCTGAATGGCAACAACGGTGTGGAGTCAGATAGGTTTCACTTACAAATAAATAATAAAAAATAAATGTCATAACACTATCGTAATTGCAATTGTTGAAGTAAACGTATTTGCAATGACGATTGCAATTAAATTTGTTGCGCTCAGCGTAATACCGGGTTAAGAGCGAGTATGTGCGTGTGTGTATGTGAATGTGTGTGAATGTGCACATTCGTCACGTCCGCCTGTGTGTGGAGAGCGTGCCGGTGCCTATATTAGTCACTTTTTACATATTGCTTATAGTATTTCAAATATCAATGCACACATGTGACGATTCCATTACAGTTGACTCCAACTGCTTCGACAAAGTATTGTACAATTTCACACATCAGTCTGTCGCTGTATATACCATTTCAATCGAAGTTTGCCATACTTCCTTACATACTATGATGATAGTGTTATCATTGATATACTAAAGCTTTTACCATTTATTTATATTTACTTAGTATGTGTGTTGAGAATGTAATATTGTGAAGTTTGATTGTATAACTTGTCATTTTATTATTGTAATTTGGCATACGATGACCTCTCACTGTATAGACTCCAGGTTTAAGGAATGTCCACCGAAAATAAATTTGAAATCCCCGTTCTGGGGTGTACTGCTCTATGTACTAGTGGAATGGGCCGGATATAAGGAACACCGTATATGTGGAACAGTTTCGCCAAGTCCCAACAGGTTTCACATAGAAATAATCAACGTGTTCAAATCAGCTATATTGATAAAATGTAGCCCGTTGTGTTTACATGTTGTAGCAATACTAACTGGAAAAAAAAAACAGTGTGGAAACAATCGTGTCGGGACTGCTGCCGAGGTTTGACCGACTACAGCTTCTTAAACTGCAGAACTCTTACAAGACCCGACATTTTCATGTCGTTCCGGTGCCATGCGCGTCACAACGGGGTCTCATTGTTTTGTTTCAACAATTCTGGAGTGAAATGCTATTAGCCTCAGTACATGCGTATCACCGGTACTAGTCACTCACATTGTAATAATTATCTATTGAAATGTAAAGCTTTAACGTGCTAACTTAACATATTAACGTATGTTGTGGATATGGTTGATGTTAATTCTTTAGACAACACGAAGTACATATTTTGAAAAAGAAGCTAGTATTTTGTACTGTTACATTGTTGTGTTATTTATCTATTTTATATTGTATTTCTATGTTATGTTGTTTATCTATTGTTTTTCTATTTTATGTTGTTTATCTATTTTATGTTGTTTTTCTATTTTATGTTGTTTATCTATTTTATGTTGTTTATCTATTGTACATGGCATAGAGAACAACAAAGAAGTGATGGAAATACTGGCCTTGGCTGTTTAATGACTGTCATCAAAATATAAAGACATATCCTAGTGACTTGTCCCACAGTTGCATATTAACATCTAGACATTCTACTACTGGTTGATTAAGTCCAACCATACTAATCATGAAAACAAACCTAACGTGCTACCAAATATGGGTGCCAATGTGAAGTACAACTGTGGTGAAATGATAAACACGGTTTATGTGATAAATGCAAATAAATTGGCATCCTGGAATTCAGGACTGCCCCTAAATTTCGATTTCCTAGCAGCGAATACTTAACGAAAAAGTGTCCATTACGCTCAGAAAGATTGTAACACCGATGAGGTATGATATTTTTGTTTGTGAAGAAAGTGCCATGAATATAAATGGCACAGGTAAGTGAAGCGGCAATTGGTAGTGTTAGAAAGTATTGAAAAGATAAGATTGAATTTTCATGTCCTCGTATTGTCGATGAAGCCAGATAATGTTGAACCAGGCGAATTAGGCGAGGGACCAGTTCGATGGTAGAATGTGTTCAGGAAAGGAAGTTTGAAGGTAATCGGATCATGGAGCCCGTTCCAGGAACTTGGCAATCTTGACTGGAAACGAGACAGGAGGTCCGCTAAGTTGTTAATCGTTTCCGGTATATGTTTGGCACATATCTGCACATTGAATTGCATACACCTGATTACCAGTTTCCTGACAAGAGCCATCATATCAGCATTTTTTGATGTGGAATTATTAATGTTCCATGTTCCAAAGCCTGGTTATCAGTGTGAATTATAATACATTTATTGCGCAGTTGTGGAGCCCAGAGATGTATGCTGGCCATGATGGGAAAGAGCTCCAGTAAGGAGATGAGTCATGGGTGCTCGTGAGAATGGACCTTGTACTCGGCCAGCTGCAACTTCCGAATCAATATTGGCTTGAACAGCTAATGGCTGACTGAGTGTCATGGACAGATTATACATTCCACGGTTACTTATGACACCTTGAAAACCAGTGTGAAAACCATATGTGAAACCGTGAATTAAGTAATGGCGTGTTGGTTTGTCAATACAACCAAGTGCAACTTGAAATTCATTAATATAGATGAGTGTTGGGGGAGGGGGAAACATCCTGTTTGAAGATGAGCGAGTAAATGACAGGGCACGTTTAACGAGGGAGTATCAAGAGTTTTGCCCTGGTCGTTTGAAAGAAACGGGGCCGGTAAGATTGTTTGTTGAACTGGCGATCAGGACGAAACGTTTGGGACCAAAAGGCATCGCTGGTGCCACGCAGCTGTTGTTGTGTGAAGTGCGGTGTGTATGTGCGATCTCGAGCAGCGTGACACTTGTAAGTGGGGTGCCGACCCCCACACCCCGGACACATGTGACTGTGTTGGCAACCTGGACAAAAACATCCAGCGTGGTAACTAAAACAAAAGCCCCGTGGAACCCGCTGGATGACACTGAAAGTGGATGACTGCTTAGGTGATTTTGGACATGGCTACTACGTATTATTCATTACTGAATGCGTCCCATGGAGTGGGGTTATTTTGCCTCTGAATCCGGACATTTTCATCAAAGGAGATACAATCGTCTCCTGCTTATTTATTATTATTATTATTATTATTAATCTGTTTCACTGTCTACTTATCTGCCGCTTTTATAGAATGGTTTATGTATATATTGCAATCATGTCTGTTCTTACCCGAGACAGATTTCTCAATTGTTGAGACAATAAAGACTTATCTTATCTTATCTTTCTCAATGCGATGCACTGTTTCTAAATACTCAAGCTTAGCCTGTGCTTAGTGGAACTTCTCCATAAAGATATTAAAAGCAGAGCACCACTGATTGATGCTAGTAATTTTTCTTCGTTTAGGCTGAAGGCATAAGATTGGGACAACAGATTCGGTGGACATTGATATATGATATTTGCCCCAGTCATGTGGTTTGATTAGCTCGGCCAGATCAACATACTCATCGGCTCAGATGTTATGTTTGATCGATTCGGGGGTGAGCATATCCAAAGAGATGGAAGAAGACGAGGGGGTTTGGTCTCGTGCCTTGTTTAAAATGTGATTATCTGGCTGATTAATGATTGACAGATCGGAAAACGTAAGGATACCTGAAGACCGGGGCTCATGACCATCATATTCGTCCTAGTGCAACAACAACAGCACATGGGCGAGGAACATGACCTTCAATCCCTGATGTACTGGCAACTGCTGGCAGAGTTGGACTATTCAGCTGCGGTTGGTGGTTCCGTAGAACCTGCTGCACTGACAGTGTCAGCCAGGGACGTAACACGCGCCGGGACGATCCGCTCCAGTTCGGTTGTGGCATCTATAACCGTGTTGTCAGATATTCGCTGACGCCGAGTTACAACCCGAGTTTTCCGAGCTGGTGGCGCCTTTCGTTTCGGCATGCTGGGAAACATAAAACAGATAGCAAGCACAAGAAGCCAAATGCCAATGCCAATGCCGTGGCCACTGATAAGCAGTGGCGGGTTTTAAGTGCTTGCTTATCTCTGTTCACTAGCCAACTCTACGGTAATATGTGAAGAAAGATAATCAAGCACTTAAAACCTAGTCACTGCTTATCAGTGGCCATTGCATTGGTATTTTAACAAGATTTGCCATCCAAGCAAAGGCCCAGATGGCAAGTGGACAAGGAAGCCATTGGCTTATCGAGAGTCCAACAATGTTCATCTACTTATAGCCTGCCCTCCTGAGATATGTGTCAACCTTGTTTTTAAACATATTCACGCTGCTAGCAGTTACACAATCTGTAGACAATTTGTTCCATTCATTTATTGTCCTCTGTGAGAACGAGTGCTTCCTGATGTCCAATCTACATTGATCCTTTACTAATTTTACCTCATGTCCTCTAGTTCTGCTATCCTTCTTGAGTGAGAAAAACATATTTCTATCAATATTTTCATACCCATTCAATATCTTAAAAACTTCAATCTGATCTCCTCTTAACCTCCTTGTCTCTAGAGTTGTTAAACCACATTCTTTCAAGCGTTCTTCATAACTAAGGTCTCTCAGTTCTGGAATCATTTTAGTTGCTCTCCTTTGTATGCGTTCAAGCGTATCTATATCCTTCTTACGATATGGTCTCCATGCTTGTATACAGTATTCTAAATGAGGTCTAACTATTGCTTGATAAAGAGGTATAATTAACTTGTTTTCCCTTGTATGTTATGTTTCTTCTAATCAATCCAAGAATTTGATTACCCTTTGAAGCTGCAATACCACACTGCTCTGAAACTTTCATATCAGCGCTTATTGTAACTCCTAAGACCTTTTCTTTTACAGTAGTACCCAGAACAGTATCTCCCCCATTTTATAGTTTACATTCAAGTTCCTATGTCCTGTATGTAGGCATTTACATTTCCCAAAATTGAACAACATCTGCCATTTCTCAGACCATTTCACTAATCTGTCTAGATCGTTTTGTAAATGTTGTTTATCACCATCAGTATTAACCTTTCTAAACAGTTTTGTGTCATCCGCAAATTTCAGTACGTTACTTGTTATACTGTCGTCCAAGTCATTGATATAAATTAAGAATAATATAGGTCCTAATACTGATCCTTGAGGTACCCCACTCAAAACCGATTTCCAATTTGAAACTTCTCCATCTACTACAACTCGTTGTCTTCTGTCAGTCAGCCATTGTTCTATCCAGTCAGTTATGCTATCCCCGATACCATGGGCTTTTAATTTAAGTAGTAATCGTTGATGTGGCACTTTGTCAAAAGCTTTCTGAAAATCTAAGTAGATAATATCTACTGGCGATCCCACGTCTATCCACTTAGTGATTTCTCTCAAAACGCATAACATATTTGTAAAGCATGACCTCGCTTTAAGGAATCAATGTTGAGATGAATTTAATAATTTATGCATAACGAAGAATTCCACCATATGGTCTTTAATTAACATTTCTAATAATTTACAAATCACTGACGTTAAACTCACTGGTCTGTAATTCTCTGACTTATTTCTCGAACCCTTTTTAAATAATGGTATGATGTTTGCTTCTTTCCAATCAAACGGAACAACTCCCTCTTTTAATGACAAGTTGAATACTCTTGCAAGTGGTATACTGATTTGTTCTACTGTTTCCATTAGTAATTTTGGAGGAATCCCATCCACTCCCGGTGATTTGTTATCCTTCATTGCCTTTATTTTCTTAGCTACCAATTCTGGAGTTACAACTAACGGACCTAAATAGTCAGATTTAGCCCCCTGAAATTTAGCATTAGCAACTGGTAATGAACTAATATCTTCTTTGGTAAACACTGAACTGAAGTAACCATTTAAGTCTTCCGCCATTAAAAACCCCTGTGATATTATATTTCCAGCACTATATTCTAGAGGTCCAACCTTGTCTTGTACGTTTTGTTTACTCCTGACATATGCATAAGAACTCTTGCTGTCATTTTTTATGTTACATGCTAGTTTTTGCTTATAGCTTCTTTTAGATTGTGTGATTTCAGTTGTAGCTGCATTAAGTGCCTCTTTGTATTTTGCATAGTCTTCGTCCTTTCTGGTACGCCTATAAACCCTCCACATAGTTTGTTATAGCATTATTTGTCTAATAGCCTCTTTTGACAAGTGTTTCTTTCTAAACCTTTTTCCTTGTTTTTGGAAGGGAACAAATTTATCGATGATACTCTCAATTTCATATTTTAGAATATTCCAACATTCAATTGCGGTCTTATTCATCAGCATGTTATTCCAATCTAGCTTTGCTAAGTATTTTCTCATATCTTTGTAGTTACCTTTGTGGAAGTTTCTCTTGTACGTTTTCGTATTTTTACTTTCTGATTTTACATTGATATCAAAATGTATTTGATTATGATCACTATTACCCAATGGTTCAAATATTTTTACATTGTCCACTAATTCTTTTTGTGATGACAAAACTATATCTAATACATTTTCTCCCCTGGTTGGTTCTGAGTAAGAAAGCTATCCTGGATTAAAAATAGAAATTGTTGGTCCTCAATCCCTGTGCTCTCTAGAGAATTCCATTGTATGTGTCCATGGTTAAAATCTCCCATTATGATACACTCCCTTTTACTAACTTCCTTTATAGCGTTTTTATTTTTGTGTTGTCCTCTTCGTTTATGTTTGGACTTCGGTAAACTAATCCAATAGTTAATTTTGAATTTCCTGAAACAATTTTGCACCAAACAGCTTCATCGCAATCTGCTTCTCTTTCTAGTTTTATTTCATAAGCCTGAATAGATTCTTTAACATATAAAATAACTCCCCCGCCCCTTCTTCCTAGTCGATCTTTCCTAAACATTGCATATCCTGTCAGTCCTAATTCAGCATCTGTTATATCTATGTTGGCCCATGATTCAGTTATACCAATTATGTGAGGGTCAATATCTTCTACCATAATGTTTAATTCGTTTTTCTTATTTACTATGCTCCTTGCATTTAAACATACGCATCTATAACCTTTTTCAGAGATGTTTTTCGGATGATTTGATATTGGTTTATCTGTGCTAGTGGCCTCTTGTTCTGCTTGAGACACCTCTAGGTAACCCCCCTGCACTTCTAGTTTAAAGAATGTTTACTTCCAAAAATATTTGTCATTGTACCCAAGTCGCTATCTACTGCTGCTGAAAGTTTGTCCGCGAATACTGCCGCCCCCTTTCCACTTAAATGAAGCCCATCCTTCATGTACATATCTGCCCTCCCAACAAAACTTCCCCATAAATCCACAAATCCAACTTCCTCTTGCCTACACAGCCTATGGACTAACATGTTAATTGCCATCCCCCGACAATTTCGATATTTGTGACCCCTCCTGCCCATTACAGGTAACATCCCTGACAGTATTACCTGCTCAACCCGCGTCTGTTTTAGTGTTCTGACCAACTGCCTATATTTCCTAACTATGGCAGTTGTACCCTCCCTCTCTACGTTATTTGTACTAAAACAGATCCAACATTACCCGAGCCTACGATGTTTTTTACCCTCTCAGTTATCGCCTCTATTTTGGCTCCAGGCAAGCAGACCACCACATCATCTCCCTTGTTTAAGACTCTGTCGGTCTTCCTAACTATGGAATCCCCCACAAATACCCTCGCTCTCTTCCTCACCCCCTCTATCGCTGCTGCAGAATAACTCTTCCGTTCGATCCCCTCCATCACATTCTGTCCTGACCCCTTCCCTCCTGTCACCTTCGCTCCTGTCTCCCCCACTTCCCACTCCTTTGCTCTTGTCTCCCCCACTCCCTTCTCCTTCCCTCCTATCTCCCCCACTCCCTTCTCCTTCCCTCCTGTCTCCCCTACTCCCCTCTCCTTCGCTCCGGTTGTCTTCCCTCCCGTTCCTTTCCTTCCCGTCTCCTTACGTCCTGTCTCCCTACGACCTGTCACCTTCCCTCCTCTCAGCGTCCTCCCAGGCTGCGGTGAGCTCTCCCTAGCATCTCTTGTGTCTTTCCCCACTTTATCATCTACTGTTCCCCTACCGGAACTACTGGCACAACCCCCCTGTTCCCTTCCGGTTCGAAGGGTTGTTTAAGGGCGTTGTTTATTCGTCACTGGCCCTGGCGTTGATCAGAGGCAAACTGCAAAAACTAAAAGACGCTGAATACTATACTGCGAAACAAAAAATGGGATTCATAATGATAACAAACCACTCGTAATCTCCGCCTATGATTTAACAAGATTTGCCATCCAAGCCAAATACCCAGATGGCAAGTGGACAAGGAAGCCATTGGCTTATCGAGAGTCCAACAATGTTCATCTACTTATAGCTCGCCCTCCTGAGATATGTGTCAACCTTGTTTTTAAACATATTCACGCTGATAGCAGTTACACAATCTGTAGACAATTTGTTCCATTCAGTTATTGTCCTCTGTGAGAACGAGTGCTTCCTGATGTCCAATCTACATTGATCCTTTACTAATTTTACCTCATGTCCTCTAGTTCTGCTATCCTTCTTGAGTGAGAAAAACATATTTCTATCAATATTTTCATACCCATTCAATATCTTAAAAACTTCAATCTGATCTCCTCTTAACCTCCTTGTCTCTAGAGTTGTTAAACCACATTCTTTCAGGTTTCTGCATAACTAAGGTCTCTCAGTTCTGGAATCATTTTAGTTTTATGAAGATATCAACGTCGAGCGTGATCAAATCAGACGCGAAAATTGTAGCCGTTGTCGTCACAAAAGTTAGAAATCTTTGGTCTTTGCTAGCTACCATTCAGCCGCTGGAACAAACAAGCTGATCGCGGCCGTTAAAAACAAAATAATAACGAAAGATATCTTCAACATAAACTCTAAATGATCAACCACCATACAAATAGCCAATATTCTTGAAAAAAGCTAAAAAAAAAACCTAAACAAAAACGACTTTTTGTTTCGCGAAAAATAATAAGCATTAAATGTCAACAAAACGAATATAGCGACTGATAAAGACTGACCGCTATTGGACAGATTCTGCAACGCAGAATGTCTGCATACCGATCTTAGTTATCTACCATCCGCTAGGAGTCACCTTAATTTTCTACCAAAACGCTAGACGTCAGCTCTACAAATAACATAAGAAGATAAGTATATATATATATATATATATATATATATATATATATATATATATATATATATATATATATATATATATATATATATATATATATATATATATATATATATATATATGTATGTAAATATAAATATATATATATATATATGTACATATATATATATATATATATATATATATATATGCATATATATATATATATATATATATATATATATATATTACATATATATACAACGCCATAAAGATAACCTCAATACTATTGCCGAATATACAACGTGTTACGCATGAATACAATCACCGCCGACTAGTAGTATGTGTGTGTGTGTGTGTGTGTGTGTGTGTGTGTGTGTGTGTGTGTGTGTGTGTGTGTGTGTGTGTGTGTGTGTGTGTGTGTGTATGTCTGTGTGTGTATGTGTTAACTATTTCACTCGATCACGCTGAGTAACTAATTAACTAACTCGCTCGCTCGCCCGCTCACCCACCCGACCACCCACCCACCAATCCTCTCCTCTCTCTCGCTCGCTCGATCCCTCCCTCCCTCCCTCCCTCCCTCACTCGCTCACTCACTTTCCCACTCACTCACTCACTCACTCGCTCAATCACCCAATCACTCACTCACTCACTCACTCACTCACTCACTCACTCACCCACTCACTCACTCACTAACTCACTCACTGATGCACTCACTGACTCAATCACTGACTCAATCACTCACTCACACACTCACTCACTCACCCACCCACCCACTCCCTCACTCATTCATTCGATGACCGGTCGATCGCAAGGATGCGGGCCTGGTAGCCTCGACAATAGGTCACTACTGAAATTCAATCCAAGATGTACAACCAGTGGAACCTATCCCAATATAAGCATGACGTGTTGCAAGCAACGTGGATGTCTAAAAACAGTTGCCGTCAACAATCGGACATTCTTGATGGAAAAGTGTGTGCGTGTGCTTATGCAGTTCATGCATGTGATATTTATTTATGTTGTGGGAACGTTAGCAAAGTACTCAACTTAGCTGAAGGCGCTCTGCTGTGTGAAAGGGCTGTTAATGATAGTTTTGCACGTATGATCGTCATATCTTACGACATTCTCGCTGCTCCTTTTGACATTATTGAGGTGTAAATTATGTAAGAATGCAAAGTTGTTAACAAACCCAGTGACAGTAGTTGACGACCGACTTTATACTCTTCTTCAGGTGCATTTGTATTTTTGAGTGTCCCTCAGTTTATGATCTTGTTTTGACAGGTGTTGCTCTAAATATAACGTTAATGCGCATTTCTGTGTGAAACGTCAAACAAAAAACAGTTGTACCAAGCACGGGATTGCGTGCATAAATATCTACTGGAAACATTGTGGTGTTTTGAGAAGGTTGCCATTGATGAAAAAATTAAGTCTGTGTACAATTGCACCCTGAATAGCTTTACAGTATTTGAATATACCCACACTGTGATTGAGATGTACTACATCATCATGCATAACAGTTTATCGACTGAATTTGACCCTTTTACATGACCACTAGATAATGTGGGTATTACCCTGGAAGTATCGCTTCAACTCAGCATTTCATGCTTTAACTTGATCATCATATAGATCTGAGTATACCTGCCTTTAAATCGAAAAAGGAGTTCACCCACATACCATCGGCTGCAGGAGGATTGTGTAAATATGTCATTCATTAGGACAATCATTTATCTAGCCACATGTACATCATTGCTTGACTCACTTGATATCTCATTTTCACACATGTGAATCAAAGTGATCTGAGAATTATCCCGAATAATGTATAGCGACATCCGTCGGTCTCCACGTTTACACACACACATTTAACATTGCATGTAAGCAGGGCCTTACGTGATGATATGTCATGTCGACTACCAAAAGCCGATTTTAAACGGGCAACGAAACTATGCCCAACGATAACTGCTGATGTCATATTATAAACAAACGAGCAACAACAGTAGTCAGTATTGCTCAGTATTGCTGACCACAATTTTGTCAACGACATATCTGAAACTTGTCTTTATTGCAGAGCAGTGTATTTAATTCGTAACACTCACTTGCTACAAATGAACTAACGCGAGCGCAGGAAGATGTTGTTGAGAGACCAGTTGCCCTGCGGCAGCTGAGGGTCGAGGCCGTTAGCCGTACAAGTCAAGGGGTCGGCGAAAGTTCGAAGGGTTGTTTAAGGGCCCCGTTGTTTATTCGTCACTGGCCTGGCGTTGATCAGAGGCAAATCGCAAAAAGTAAATCAGACGCTGTTTACTATACAGCGAAAAAAAATTGTGCCTCATAATGCCAACAAACCACTCGTAATATCCGCCTATGTAGACATCAACGTAGAGGCGTAATCAAATCAGACGCGAAAACTTGAGCCGTTGATCGAACTTTGTGTGCATGCGTTATACATCTGTGGCCTATGCCTCGCTGTCATTCTGCAGCTGGAACAAACAAACTGATCGTGGCCGTTAAAAACAAAATAATAACGAAATATATACCGAACATAAACTCTATATGATCAACCAGCATACAAATACCCAAATTCTCGCAAAAAAGCTCCAAAAACCTCAAGAGAAAACGGTTTTTTGTTTCGCGAAAAATAACAAGCATTAAATGTCAACAAAACGAATATAGCGACTGATAAAGACTGACCGCTATTGGACAGGTACTGTCAAGCGGTATTTCTGCATACCGATCTTAGTTATCTACCACCCATCTGGAGCCACCTTAGTTATCTACCAGCTGTACAACTAGCATAAGAAGATAATTATTTTTAATAAAATAATATACAAATACACCATCAACCTGTGTATGAGGCCTCATAAACGCTGTTATGTTTCTGTTGTGTTCCATTTCAGTTGTCATTCTCCTAAGATAACTTCAGTATGATTGGTGAGAATAGAACGCTCGCCCGCCCACCTACCCAACCACCCACCAACCTTTCTCTCCCTCCCTCCCCCCTCTTTTCCTCCCTCCCTCCCTCCCTCACTCACTCACTCACTCACCCACCAACCCACCCACCCCCCACCCACCCTCAAACCCTCCCTCTCCTTCCTTCCCTCTTTTCCTGCGTCCCTCCCTCCATCACTCACTCACTCACTCACTCACTCACTCACTCACTCACTCACTCACTCACTCACTCACTCACTCACTCACTCACTCACTCACTCACTCACTCACTCACTCACTCATTCACTCACTCACTCACTCACTCACTCACTCACTCACCAACCCTCCCAACCACCCACCCACCCACCCACCCACCTACCCACCCACAAACCCACCAACCCCCACCCACCCACCCACCCACTCACTCACTCACTCACTCACTCACTCACTCACTCACACACCCACTCACTCATTAATTTACT
>BSQZ01000011.1:3070000-3072500 GCA_033239005.1 Lamellibrachia satsuma
TAAAGCTTTCTATTACTTTGTTTCAGAGGGTCATCAAATGTTTAAACATGCCGCTTGATTCAACTAGCCCCAGCCTCCCCTACCTGCCCAATGTCCCTTCTGATATTACCCAATAACCAGGCTCGCCACCCTTTACTATGGATGATATAGCATCCACTCCAGGCGTGCTTGTAGTTTTGGGTGCCGCCTTCATCTATTATCATGTTTTGACAATTCCTACCCTAAATTTAGCGCCAACGTTGCTTCTAGAATGTTCATAAGTCCGAGTACGTGTGCGCATACACGTATTTCCTTGATATATTGCGATGTTTTTAGAAGTTGGTCTTCTATGACAATGTAACGTTCTATGAACAGTACAGTTTTGAGGTTAAATTTGGCCGAAAAGCTGACAGAGAATGTTCCAGTGGAGCGACCGCATTGCAATTAGTGTAGTCACTACTACCACAAGTACGTTTAGTTAACCTGATTATATCTTAGCCATTGCGGTAGACCAGCAACATTTATGTGCATGATGCAAGTAAAACACGATCGGCATTTATTCGACACCACTGACCTGTTTTCCTTTTATTACTTGGATATGTATGCATAATAAGTATGGATGCATGCATGCATACATGCATACATACATACATACATACATACATACATACATACATACATATAAACACATACATACATACATACATACATACATACATACTTACATGCATACATGCACTCACGCACACACACACACACACACACACACACACACACACACACACACACACACACACACACACACACACACACACACACACACACACACACACACACACACACACACACACACACACACACACACACACACACACACACACACACACACACACACACACACACACACACACACGCACACACACATACACACACGCACACACACACACACACACACATATGCATATAAACATACATACAATCAGAGTCCACTTCCACTATTCTCTATCCATTGATGCTATTCACTTTTTTTTCAGTAATACAACATTGGTCTAGCATGAAATGTTAACATCATACATGAAGAAAAAGTAGGCTCCATCTTATTAATAAAAGCAATAATGTGATTTTGTGCCAACATACGTGGATGAGTGTGCCAAATGATCAAACATGTATCACGTATGTTGGCGATAGTGTTTTTAAGATAATGGCTCTTGGCGTGCTTCTAAATTATAATTATATGATATACTATGATATGAAAAAACGTCCGCAACACTAGCCAATTTGGCTTTGATACAATACATACTTTTTTAAATTGAAACTAAATCCATATTCAATGGAACATATCGAAAAGACATACATACACACAATGAGTTACATCTGACACATTAGGTACTGCAAATTTCGGCCAATATGCCCTCTAAGCAACGGCTACACCTAGTAGAATGTTTGGTTATTTGTGAGTGTGTGCTATTACAATACATTCCGGTGATATATACGTATGTTTTGGGGACGTTTGCCAAGTGTAATAAAAAACCTGAAGTCGTTCTACCTGGGTTAGCTCATGTTGGTTTTGCCTGTTTGACATTTGACATTACGTGTTTTGCAGGATCGCCGACTTCTGACAAAAACATAGTGGATAAAAACTATCACTAATATTATCTCTACGTAAGCCATGTGTTTATGTTTGGGTGCTGCCTCTGCGGTGAGAAATCGAGTGAGGGAGTTCATAAGTCAGACAACAGTTCATTTGCACCAACCCCGGGGGTAC
This sequence comes from Lamellibrachia satsuma, assembly GCA_033239005.1. NCBI lineage: Eukaryota > Metazoa > Annelida > Polychaeta > Sabellida > Siboglinidae > Lamellibrachia > Lamellibrachia satsuma. The sequence goes on from BSQZ01000011.1 coordinate 3,071,745, forward strand.
GTGTGCGCATGTACTTGTTGACTTGATATATTGTGTTGTTTTGAGAACGGCCATAGTCATATTAATACATTAATTGCTGGTATTAGTATCGATTACACTAATTGTTTTTAGAAGTCAATTTACCGAAGAATATCTCAGCCATTGCTTTAAACCGGTGACATTTGACTCCCTGTTCCATATAAAACACTCTTCTGGATGATTTTTCTTTTATTGCTTGATTCCAGACACGCACATATTCATATATGCACACTTACATACACATATATATGCATACGTCCATACATACATGCATACATACATACGCACACACACACACACACACACACACACACACACACACACACACACACACACACACACACACACACACACACACACACACACAAACACACACACACACACACACACTCATATATAGGAGGAGGGATAAACTATTAGCAAAATGTTGCCATTTGCAAATATATAGCAAATATTTATTCACTTTGTTTAGTTATCTCAGTAATGTGAATGTCTGAAGAATTATGAAAGCTGACATGAATGCACAATTAACATTGGAAAAATATATAATAACAAAGGTACACAAATTGTTATTACACAGTATGACTGAAATGGACACCAGTCAAACTGTGTAATAAGAGTGCCTTATTTCCAGTCATTTCACATAATGACTGAAATATTCGTAATTTCGTAAAATGCCTGAGAAAAGCAGTCATTACGCGTAATGCCTAAACATGTCAGTCATTACTCGAATTGACT
>BSQZ01000011.1:3077500-3102500 GCA_033239005.1 Lamellibrachia satsuma
AATGCATATATTTCTAACTTCAGGAACAGACTGACGGTGCATCTCTGTCGTTGAATGACGACACCGGAGTGGTATCCGGTAGGTTTCACATACATAATTATATTATCATATCAATTGGTAATAACAATAATAACACTTTTTGTTCCAAAATGTTTAGTTAAACGTATCCGTTGTCCAGACGATTGCCATTCAGCACGTTGCAGTGCTCAATGCCATAAGATTTATATATATTTTGTATTTTATTTAATATATTAATGAGACTTAATGGCAGATTGTTAAGCTATAGTGCAGGTAATAGAATCATATTAATTCAAATCATTACTGTACACATATTTCGATTTCATTACAGTTGACCACGATCGAGTCGACAGAGGTATTATTCGATCTTTGTCTATAACATTTCGTTCAACGTTCCACGTACTTTCATAAATATTATTATGAAGTTACTACGATAGTTATATCATAATGTTCAACATGTATTTTATTTCTTAAAAGCATATGATTAGAACGTAATATTTTAAAGTTAGATGATATAACTTACATGCTGTCCTTTTGGTATAATGGAACGGTTACATCAAGAAAACTAGCACGATGCGTGTATAAAAACAGGCTACAGAAATATCATTATAAAAAGTATGCGATATTCCTGATGTATCAATTGTATAATTTTTGCAGTGATTTCATGTGCATCAAGGACAAAGATGAGTGAATGTGCTATCTCTCTCTCTCTCTCTCTCTCTCTCTCTCTCTCTCTCTCTCTCTCTCTCTCTCTCTCTCTCTCTCTCTCTCTCTCTCTCTCTCTCTCTCTCTCTCTCTCTCTCTCTCTCTCTCTCTCTCTCTCTCTCTCTCTCTCTCTCTCTCTCTCTCTCTCTCTCTCTCTCTCTCTCTCTCTCTCTCTCTCTCTCTGTCTCTCTGTGTCTCTATGTCTCTATCTGTATATCTCTGTCCCTCTCTCTCTCTCTCTCTCTCTCTCTTTCTCTCTCTCTGTCTCTCTGTCTCTCTGTCTCTCTGTCTGTCTGTCTCTCTCTCTCTCTCTCTCTCTCTCTCTCTCTATATATATTTTTTTTTTTACGATTTATTTTATTTGTTTAGTGAATATAGAAAGAAATATGTTGAAGTTAAATGTAATAACTTGTAAACCCGTGTGCTATATTCAAACGGTTAGAATGGGAAAACTAGCATGATGTGTATTTCCAAACATGTAGAAATACAATTAGATCAAACAGCTTTGTGATCTTGCTGATGCACCAATTGTATCTTTCACAGCAGCGGCGAAGATGTGGACGAAAAGCGTGACTAATCTCAATTGCCATTGTTGGTGTTATGGATGGTGTTTCTGCTTCAAACTCAAATATGGGTGCATGTGCCGAAGTTGGTCGAAATTCTCCCAAAACCGCTGCAAAGCTTATATAAGAATAAAATATGTCACCAGGCATTATTGTGAGGCGCGTTACAGAGGGCACTACTGCTATTGCCATATCAAAACTAAAGTGAAATGTCAATCCCCTCGCCCATGATGTGGCGTCAATGGTTTAAGTCACTGATTAGAATTACATATGTAAGAAAGACCTGGGTAGTCAGTGGCTGCAATGGAGGAAAACGGGATAAAGAACAATCACCTACGAAAATTACTTACCTGACATTAGCAATATACTTGCATACGTGCATGCATGTATGTACCATATGTCTTGATGTACACACATGTGCTATTTCAATGGATAAGCTTTAGCTGTGTATACATTTTATACTAACTGGATATTGTCTTTAGACAACACGAACGGAAGATAAAAAAATTACCACTATATTTTAAATTGATAACGTTGAATGTATTGCTATTGTATCATATATAATTATGTTGTGCTTTGTTTCAATTAACATGCGCCTTCTATAATGTCAATGCTATTGCAATGTAGAGAATGTTTCGGACATAATAAAGATAATTCCCGACGACCGATGTTTTTGTGTTAACTACTTAGTAAGGAAAACTCTTAAATTACATTTTCCGTCCGCACATTATATGTGACAAGATCTTGGTACCCGCGAGATTTCAACACGAATTAAAAAAAAAATTACAAGAGTCACATATCCAAAACGTGACCCGAGTATGTTTTAAAAATGCTCACTCGATTCAAAATACTCCCACCCAACAAATCCACTCCAAACCGAAATCTTACTCGATCACAACACTGAAACGGGGGGGGGGGGGGTGATACGTAGTTTTCAGTGAACAACATGTTCTTTCACATATATGAGATGAAAGCGCAGCCATGTATGGAAAACTCCTCCCGGAACCACTGTACAAGACTAACATGTATGCAGCCAGGCACCATTCTATTTGTGTCCGTGGAGGAGACCGCGACTGCGATGCGTTCATAAAATGAATCGCTCGTGTGTTACTTGTGGCGCCCACCTTTGTAGGCACTCAATTGGAATGGTTATATAGTATTAACCACATGATATCGCCTCCACTTACACCACGCACATATAATTGCTTACGCTGCGTGAACAATATCGAGAAGCCATGGTTTACGTAACCAAACGACAGGCAACCACAACTAACGTAACAGGGATTAGTAATGTTCGCTTATATATCTAGTAGACATCGCTACAGCATCGCTACACATCAATACAGTTCTCAATAATAACTAGACGTGCAGTCATAGCTTAATTACGCAGAAATGTTTCGCGATTTGAAATTGTTCACATACACGCATACAAACATACATACATACATATATACATATATACATACATACATACATAACGTACGTACATACATACGTACATACATGCGTACGTACATACATACATACATACATACATACATACATACATACATACGTACATACATACACACATACGTTCATACATGCATACATATATACACACACACATACATGCATACACATACACATATACATACATCCACACATACATACAAACATACATATACACATACATACATACACAAACACACACACACGCGCGCGCACGCACACACGCACGCACGCACGCACGTACGCGCGCGTTGACGAATGGTATATGATATCTTTGGACACCAACATGGAGATTCGGATAGATAAAACAAGGTTATGCCATCCATCCAAAGTTAAAGTCACAACTACTGCATTCCCATATATCGACTATGTGAAATTCATACATAAAGGCCCATACTGTACAGGAACGTTACCCACAAAGCGCGGCCTGTCGATACGTCTCTCGCTTTGGTTGTCGAAATGCCATTTCACCAGGTCGGTCAAGGGCGCGACGTTGGATAGTCTGGTGAAACATGCTAAGAGCTCCTCCGCCCAAGGTTCAATTGGCAGAGCGACACGCTGGAGACGTCTTTGAACTGTGACAACCTGGTATCTCGGTGACAAGGCGACGGAGCGTCTACCGCGGACGTCAAACACCGAAAGGATGTGGCGGACGATCGATTCGTTTTACTCTGGTGTGTCCGGACAGAGTCTGATCTCCTGCGAAGCATGACGGTGCTCCTATACAAGGTCGCGATGCGACGACCAACGACTGCGAGGGCTACCATTTGTACGAAGCGGCGCATAGAATGTTGAACGGGGCCAACGTCTGGATGTTCTCCCTCAGTCCCCTGAGATGAACACATGAAGAAGAATCGTCACCATCATTTTACATCATGGAGGCTGCGGGGACAAGCAGAACAAGATGGCTCGGTCGCTAGGTGTCGTTCCTCTCACGGCGTCGTCGCCTCTATTTATGTCACACGGCACCATAACAGTGTGAGTAGTAAAATAAAGTACATGTATTATATAAATCGTATTGTATATACATTTTTTTGCTATTAACAATAGCCACCGATGAATTTCAATTAACATTAATAGTAGATGGGAATATAAGATGAACAACTGTGTTAAGAAGTTCGATTTACAATTGACGCCTTTGAAGCGTGTGATGTATTGTATTGTGTTATAGATGTATGCTATATCACTCAGTAAGGCTCATTCGTTGAAACACAAGCGACAAAGCCATAAAGTGAAAATTTTCCGTTTTCAAACATTCGCACAATAGAATGGCGCCATGTGGCAGATCAATAATCACACATCTTATCGTCGAAGCTGCAACACACCTTTCCCATCATACCAACACGCTACCTGGTGGATTATCCACCTTCATTTTCATCCCTTCACAGTAGGGGTGCCATTCACACACAGTCTTTGCCAGCGTTGTCTGCCCTCTGCTGTGCGCAACAGGGTCTGTAGGTCTCTTACATTCTTGTATGTTACATAGGCAATTTTTTCTCTTGCGGCCCCGTCTTCTCTTGGCTTCCACGGGCCTTTCAGGATGGTGTTTGCAATTGTGTTGTGTCGAGTGACGTGGCCAAAGCAAGGAAGCTTTCGACGGTTCACTGTTGCCAACAAGGGATCTTGCTTTCCTGCAAGGGAATCCAAATATTCGTTTGATTTTACTAAGTATATGAAATGCGGAGGAGTGTCCTGAAGTATGTTGTTTAACAAGATTTAACAAGATTGCCATCTCGAACAACAAGTTCCAGATGGCAAGTGGACAAGGAAGCCATTGGCTTATCGAGAGTCCAACAATTTTCTCATCTATGTGTAGCCCGCCCTTATCAGATATCTGTCAATTCTATTTTTAAACATATTCACACTACTAGCATTAACACAATCATTTGGCAGTTTGCTCCATTCATTTATCACCCTCTGTGAGAAAGAGTACTTTCCCAACCTACACTGTTCATTAACTAATGCTGCTTTGTGTCCTCTGGTTCTACTGCCTTCTTTAAGTTTGAAGAACATATTCCTATCAACATCCTCATAACCGTTCACTATTTTAAACACTTCTATTTGGTCTCCTCTTAGTCTCCTGGTCTCTAGTGTTGTCAAACCACATTGTAATAAGCGGCTTTCGTAACTAAGGTATCTTAATTCTGGAATCATCTTAGTTGCTCTTTGTTGTATTCTTTCTAGCTTATCTATGTCTTTTTCACGATATGGCCTCCATGCTTGAACACAATATTCCAAATGTGGTCTAACTATTGCTTTGTACAGGGGTACAGTTAGATGTGTCTCCTTATACGTGATAGTTCTCCTAATTAGCCCTAGAATTTGATTTCCTTTCGAAGCAGCAATCCCACATTGCTCTGAAACTTTCATGTCAGCATTAAATGTTACTCCTAAATCCTTTTCTTGTGTGGTTCTACCTAGTACAGCATCCCCATTTTATATTCCTCCTCCATATTTCCATGTCCTATGTGTATACATTTACACTTCCCAAAATTGAATAACATTTGCCATTTTTCTGACCATTTAACTAATTTTTCCAGATCATCATGTAAACTTTGTTTATCTGTATCATTAGTAACCTTTCTGAATACTTTTGTGTCATCTACAAATTTGAGTACTTTGCTAGATATGTCATCCTCCAAAATCATTTATATATATTAAAAACAGTATAGGGCCTAATACTGATCCCTGTGGTACCCCACTCAAAACCGATTTCCAGTTTGAAATCTCACCATCTACTAGTCTTCTGTGTGTAAGCCACTTTGCTATCCAGTTGATTACATCATTGCCTTTTAGTTTAAGTAACAATCTTTGATATATATATATATATATATATATATATATATATATATATATATATATATATATATATATATATATATATATCTACATATATATATATATATATATATATATATATATATATATATATATATATATATATATCTACATATATATATATATATATATATATATATATATATATATATATATATATATATATATATATATATATATATGGGCACACTGGTATATATATATATATATATATATATATATATATATATATATAGCAAATGTTTGTATGCATCTATCTGACTCCGCTGTCCAACTCTCGTATTCGTAGTGAGTGATGGATACAGCGAGTCCTCTGCAGACCTTAAACTTGGTTTGCAAGCTGATGTATCTATTCTTTCAGATGATGTTAAGTGTTGATACAGCAGATATTGCCTCTCCAATCGTTATTTTGATTTTCTTTGTTGAGGTGCCACCTTTGCAAAAGGTGAATCCACTATATATGAAAGAGTCTATTTCCTCAAATTTCCGGCCATTCATCATGATGTTAATAAAAAGATTTAACAAGATTTAGCAATATTGCCATCCAAGGCAAAGGCCCAGAAGCCATTCCTTTATCGAGAGATCAACATTTGTCATATATGTGTAACAGTGTAACTCGTCCTCTTGAGATATGTGTCAACCTTGCATTTAAACATATTCACCCTGCCAGCAGTTACACGACCTGTAAATAATGTGTTCCATTCATTGATTGTCCTGTGCTAGAACGAGTACTTCCTGATATCAAATCTACATTGATCCTTTATTAATATTCATGTCCTCTAGTTCTACTATCTTTCTCACTCAACAAAGATTGTCATTTCAGTGTAACTCTCTGAACTTGTCTCTTACGTTTTGTTTACTCCTGACATATGCATAAAAACTCTTGCTGTCATTTTTTTATGTTACATGCCAGTTTTCATAGCTTATTTTACGTTTTCTATTTACATTGGTAGCTGAATTAAGTGCCTCTTTTTGACATTTGTGTAATCTTCAGCGTATTCACCCTCCACATAGTTGACGTGTACGCTATATTTCTAATAGCTTATTTTGATAAATGTTACTTTCTAGACGGTTTTCCTTATTTTTCAAATGAATACATTGTTCACTGATACTCCCAATTTCACATTTAAAAATTTTCCAACATTCAATTTCTGTATTATTCATCAGCGTGTTATTCCAATCTAACTTTGCTAAATATGTTCTCATATCTTAGAATTTTCCCTTATGGAAGTTTCTTCTGTATTTCCTTTTATTTTTATTTTCTGGTTTTATATTGATGCCAAAATGTATTTGATCGTGATCACAGTTACTCAATGGTTCATATATTTTGACTCATGCATTTTTACCATGCATTTTGTGAAGACAAAACTATATCTAATACATTATCTACTACATTATATATATATATATATATATATATATATGTATATATATATATATATATATATATATATATATATATAAATTATTGGTCATCACCCCCTCTAGAGATTCACAATGTATGTGTCCGTGGTTAACATACGGTCAAACGCCTTTATAAAATCAACGAAATTGTGGATATGGTCTTTTTAGTGAAGCAAATGTTTTTTCTATGATCATTCTTACCTCGAAGACCTGTTCAGTGATGCTCAATTCCTGCCTCTTCTTCAGCCAGTATTTCTTGCTGCTTCTCCTTTGAGTCTGTTCAAGACGACTCGTAAAATGATCTTTCTTGAGGCTGACGGTTTTGTATTTTTGCGTAGTCTTAGCTGTCCCATTTTGGGAGAGGAATGATCCTGGATTTAGTCCATTATCTCGGTCATTCCATTTTTTCAAGATCCTCTGGCATAGTGTTTGGCTGGCTAGTGGCGCCAAATAGCGACCAATGACAAATCAAGATTTTGGAAAATGGTTTGTTACAACGAATTAACAGATAAACTAAATGTTGTAATGTTTGCTATCATGGGAAAACTCGCTGTTTACTGATATAGTTTATCCTTGTGTTAGCATTTAATTATTGTGGAGAACAGATATCAGTTGTTAATTTGTGTCGGTGACGTCATAATGGTGAAGTAAAAGTGTTTACGTTATTACTCTCGACAATGGGTTGAGATAAAGGAAATGTGTAAAGTGTTTTTTTTTCTGTTTAAATCTTGTACGAGATGCACTTTGGTGCACACCATCATTATGTGTGTATTGTCTATATTCTTATGATATACATTTTATGTAGTATATTATTTGAATTGAATTTTTGATACTGCTTTGGTGCAACTATTACTTAATTTTTACATGTCAACTTGCAAGTTGTATAACAAACCAAGCCTTTCAGTGGTCTACGTGAGTTATGTATGCATTAAAATGATTGATTGATTCACTATGAGACGAATACTATTATTGATGGTAGAAGAACTACAAAACTGCAGACGCCGGATGTTTTGTTCAGACAATTGAGATGAATCAGACGTCTGAGACGTTTTGATTTTTCACGATCTTAGATATGACCAGTGGCATATCTGTTATCTCGCAAAGAGGGAGGCCAGGGGGGATAAACCTAGTGAACCATGTTACCATTTAGCGGCGCAATTGAAAAATACGGTAACAAATCAAAATATTTAAGCCGAAGGGCGTGCCCCCCCAACAAAAAATACGCCACTGTGCCTGCAGTTGGACATGACCATGACCACGCCGTTGTCATGAGAGCAAATGACAATAATTCCGCTGCGTCTGCCATGCTAGTACACCATGATATCTATTTCCTTCTCTGTTTGATCTGATCAGTGGGTTGGATTAGACAGCTGCAGTTGTTGTCCTTACACGACCGACTTGTTCACCTGCGGCATCGATCGTACATGTATGATTTTTGATGGTTATAACAGCTGTATTCTGTATCCTCATTGATACAAGGCCGTCGGATTACAGTGGCGTCGGCACCAGCCGTAAAAAGGCAGGTTGTCTACAGAGCCTCCACAATCTTCTCATCCGCCAAAACCTCATCTGTTCGTGCACAATCTAGAGGAGTCATGTTAATGTCCGCTGACTGAACATATTGCCAGAACATTACTGACAATATATCTCTTAAACTATAACAACTTATATATGAACCAGCCAAGTAACGCATTTTCAGACCTGCCGCATTGTACGGATTTCCCGTATGCAATACGGTTTTTGGGAGGTATATGACCGTATCCCGTTTATATTATTTTCTAGTTGAATAATTGTGATTCAATACGCATATTTTTCATGTTCATGACACATTTCGTAGCCTGATATATAAACACGCTCGATCGGAATATGAATGCTGTTATAGGCTGACTAACCAACGAAACATCTTGTTTGGATCTATGTAGAATTTCAAGTTAAATATGCAGAATTCAACCTAACAACTGTGGAAGAACTGTATTGTACACTATATGTAACCCGTAGAAAGAACGTACCGGTGATAGGTTGGATGCTTGCGTGTTACAGACGGAAAAGCAACTGTTACAAAACCGACAAAGCAAAATATAGTCACCCTGTGTGGAAGAACTACACCAGGCCTCTCTTTAGTAGTAGTGTTCTATAATTAGGACGGAATGATACCATTTGAAGTTTCCATACTTATATTTTATATTTATCTTTTCATATTCTACACAAGAAGTGGGGTATATTTAGCTTGCATATTCCGACAGACATACATTTGGCGGTTTATACTATGTTATGTTATGCAATGTCTGTAACACACCTTCTGTGAGATATCATGGTAAGAGAAAACTGGAGGAAGACTCATTCTTTGAATTTTGCTATCTTCACCTCCATAATTATAATAAAAACACCATATGCTCGTGACACGTGGTCAGGCAGTTTCCCTTGGTTACACAAATAGCTTTGGCGCATTCAGAATTAGTGCTTTCATCTCACGAATGCAACTGGATGCCCTATAGGATTAAGTGAAAAAACAACGACATTAAATAATCATGTTGTCGTGGTTGCGAAACACAGTGACAGCGAGCTGTCGCCTGGGCAGATGTTTACTGTTTACAGCACGCGTAGGACGCCATTCTCTCGGATCTACCCGAGGAAGGAAGACGCCTGAGTTGTTGTTGTGACATTGACCATAATTTTATTGACATACTGACAAAGACACACTGTGCAGGTGAAAATCACAGCGCGTTATACGTTACCTTATCAGCCACTCATTTTTAATGCGCCAGCTGTGAAGAAGACAGCTCGCGGGGTAAGTGACACATTGCTAAATAAGCAACTGTTAGTCAAATTATGTTAAGTCACATTCGGAATCGGAAATGCTTATTGAATCCAAAATGATGCAACTTAATATTATCACAGTTAGCGATTACAAAATGTGTCATTCATTACAATTTCTAAGTTCAATTCATATATGTAAATTAGCATTGCACTAATTAATGTATTGTGATTTAAACAAAAGGAATCCTTTGCATTTACACGTACATTCGCAATCTGTTAACTGCATTAAAAAAAAATTGGATAAAACGGTAGTCTTGTAAATAAACTGGTAATTGTCCATAACTTCATTTAAAATAGAATTTCAGTTCCTGCAATTGAAGGATGTACTTTACATTCAGGAATTTAAGTTATTTTAAAGAGTATGTGTGTGCATTATATTTACTTTAATATATAATTATAATAACCGTTTTTAAGTTTAATTATTCTATTACACATGAAGCCCCCTGCCATTATGCCATAGTTTGTAAGTGGGAACATTAATTATTGATGTACAATTAATGTATATGGATGGGCAAATGCGTTCTAATTTATGTAAGATACCAATACATTTGCAGCATTTTATTGAATGAATATTAAAATATTGAACTCTTTCAATGCTTATATCATCAATCTTTTTTAAATAAATAATTTTATTTCTTGCTTGTCACTAAGAACAAAATGTATTTTGACTTTTTCATATTAAGAAACAATTTTGTTATGTTAAGGCAATCACAAAACTAGTTCAATATTTGTATGGGTTGTTCCACATGTGTTAGAAGACATTATTATCTAAAAAATAGATATCATAAGCATGCATAATACATTTTAAGTCTTGACACTGGTAAATAATTCATGTATTGTTATTATAAAGAGTAAGTGGACATAGCGTGGAACCTTTTGGCACACCTGGTATAATAGGCAAGGTGCCTGATAATGTGTCATTAAACAATACCTATTGTTTTCTATCACTCAAATAGCTATCCATTAAATGAAGAGTTGTAATATTTATTAATTTATTCCATAGATGGTTAATTTGCTTAATGAAAAAATTAATGTATGATGTGCATCAGTCAAACTTGCCATATCACAAATGGCATTGGACCGAACATATCATGCACGCAATCTAAAATGTGTTTTGTGTGGCCGTTTTGCGGGGGAATAGCTGACCTGGGCGACTGGACCCAACACACAAATCCCGGTTTCTCATCAGCACGCGCGCTCCCGTTTACAAAAGGGTACCACAAAACCTTTTTATTTTCTTCTAAACATGTTTTTTTTCCGGCGCAATAAGCGAAACGCAAGATCTGAATCATGAAAAGAGCACCTTGTAGTACATTTATGTGGATGTAGTAAGACATACCCTTGATACACTTCTGAAGTTCTTGACGATTGAGAATAGTCCCTCTGATTGCTCCATCAGCATACTAAAAAAAAACATTCCCACGTTTACTTTTAGAACAATTCCTGATTAGAAACCAGATTTTTATTTGACCCAATCTACACACTTATGGTTTCGATTACTGCATACATATTTTCCACTCGCACAACAATTAAAAATCCCTTAATTCGCAATTTTCGCCCGTCTCGTTTAAATTAGTATCCAATATATGCTACTACATGCTAGCTCGTTTGTGCAAATGTTATATTTAATTTCGGTGAATTCTTCAAACAAACAGTTTAATAATTAAAAAAATTAGGCAAAAATGGTTCATCATAACACAGGTCAAAGACTTCTCATACTTTCACGTACGAAGAAGCGTCCACACTCTTGTATTAAACCGACTGTGCTAACTTATTAGCTAACATATTCACACACAATAGACTTGGATATTAGCAAATCTGATTCGATATTTAGTCAATATCTCGCAGACAGACTTCATTCGAAAAACATGCACTCGATTGACCTCTTCATCTTACACACATAATGACTAATAAATGTTCATACACATTTCCATCACTTTATGTTGGACAGTAGGTAGTACTCCCAAAAAGGTTTACTCTTATTAAGTAAACAACTCGTGATCCCCAAACGTGGCGTTGAGTGTTTGTTTAGGCGGGTCCACAGAACACGACAGTCACAATCACCAACATAGGCTACCGGTCCGCTTCCAATGTGCTACAACTCCAACACATTGGAATTGATTTATGTTACTTATTAATGTGGAGACGCGTCGTTGAGCTTTCGACGGTGTCCATTAATCTGTCGAAACAATTTGTGGCATCGTGCCTGTTCGGCGCTCGTGTATGTGGCAGGTGCAAACAATCGATAAATGTTGATAACAGTGGCCAATCAATAACTGCGTGTTGATGCTCATGTCATGACCAAGAGGTATTGGGTTGGAACTCTACAGTCCGAAGGTGCAACCAGTTTTTACCCTTACTGCACTGTGATCGACCTTGAACGGTGCTAATTAAATACTATGACAACTTCGAATGAAGAAGAAGATATATATATATATATATATATATATATATATATATATATATATATATATATATATATATATATATATATATATATATATATATATATATATATATATATATATATATATATATATATATATATATATATATATATATATATATATATATATATATATATATATATATATATATATATATATATATATATATATATATATATATATACACACACATCAATAAGTGGCTAATTGGCATAGATGCAGGATGGTGTGAAATCATGTCAGATCGCTGCATCATCTATGTGGCTGGTGTTTGATATTCGGTATGAGCGTAAGAATGCAGCCGCACTATTTATGTTTTTATATTTCTGTAAAGCAACACACCGCTCATATTACTTAAATATGGAATTAAAGAGTTCACCAAGATTACATATAACTTAATATGTTTATACACATGCGTGTTTATCTTACTTTTCTATAACAAAGCAGCTCTCTTGTTCAATGACGATATGTCAAGAAAGTCAGATTCGCCTTCAAGTATGGATAAAGCGATAATTACAAAGACGTCATTTATGAAACAAATTTCACGGAGGAAACCAGTGTATTAAATATTATGTTTGCCAAGCGAAAAGTAACTACGACTGAAAGATGTTAATGTCTTCACATCGCAATAAAAGAAATCGTTGGTGGCCGATTTATTCCTGATGTGGGTATTGGGCCAGTCCAATTGTGCTTATAGTGACACAATTACCATTTACACGACTAGTTCTTGACCACATATCGTAGCTGCGTAGCAATAGCGAAACGGGCGTAACATTGCCACTGTCTTTGGGGAAAGAAGTAGTGCACTACATAATTAAATGAATTATCACAGATATACAGTCAACAATATGTAGTACAATAGTTTCCGCTACATACAGTCAATTCAGGCCATGTAATTTGATTTTATTAAAAGGTTGATTATCTTTAGCGGCGCATTTTACTACAGCTGGAATAGGGAAGGATTCCACACTTGCCTAGATGTTTACTCAAGCCGAATGATTGAATCTGTTATCCGTGTTTATGTTACACGGAGTATCGCTACAGCATCGCTACACTTCAGTGCAGTGCTCATTGGTAAAACTATCTCGCCGTGTAGTCATAACTTAATTATGTAGAAATGTATCGCGATTTGAAATTATTCACATATATACATACATACGTACGTACGTACGTATGTACATACGTTCATACATGCATACATATATAAACGCATACATGCATACACATATACATACATCCATCCATACATACATACATACATACATACATACATACATACATACATACAAACATACATACAAACATACATATACACATTCACACACACACGCGCACGCACACACGCTCACACACTATACGCACGCACGCACACACACACGCACACACACACGCGCACACACACACACACACACACACACATATATATATATATATATATATATATATATATATATACACACACACACACACACACACACACACACACACACACACACACACACACACACACACACACACACACACACACACACACACACACACACACACACACACACACACACACACACACACACACACACACACACACACACACACACACACACACACACACACACACACACACACGGTATATGATATTTTTGGACACCAACATGGAGATTCAGATGGGTAAAACAAGGTTATATCATCCACCCAAAGATAAAGGTCGCAACTATTGCATTCCCAGACATCGACGAAATTCGTACACAAAGGCCCATACTGTCCAGGAACGTTCCCCAAGAAGGGCGGCCTATCGATACGTCTCTCACTTTGGCTGCCGAAATGCCATTTCACCAGGTCGGTCAAGGATACGTCGTCGGATATTGTGGTGAAACACGCTAAGCGCTCATCCGCCCAAGCTTCACTGGGCAGAGCGACTCGCTGGAGACAGGTTTGACATGTGACATCATCGTATCTCGGTCACCAGGCGACGGAAAACACCGAAAGGATGTGGCGGACGATCGATTCGCTTTACTCTGGTGTGTCCGGACAGAGTCTGAACTCCTACGAAGCATATGGTTTCAAATAACTCTGAAAGTCTACGTCAGCTATGGAACTGCATAAATCAAATTCTACACAGGCGGCCTGCTCCATCTCTTCCTAATCATGTTTCAACCAAGTCTCTATGTGACTCGTTCTCTAGTCATTTCAATGACAAAATCAGTCTTATCCATTCTGCTTTCCCAGATCATACTTTTAGTACTGTAAACGTGGCCTCTCCACGAGTAAATTCTTTACTTGTATCATTTGAACCTGCCACAGCTGATGAAGTGAAGAAAATAATTATATCTTCCCCAGATAAGTCCTGTGAGCTTGATCCACTACCAACCGTACTGTTGAAATCTTGTCTTGCTCAAACCGATAACGGATACTATAAATGCATCACTTTGTTCTGGCTTGTTTCCGGATGATTTCAAACACGCCCATGTCAACCCACTTTTTAAGAAGACATCTTTTTCTAAAGAAGATTTAAATAGTTATATACATGTTTCCAATCTCCGCTTTATTTCCAAAATACTTGAGGAAGTCGTAGGAAGCCGTCTAAAGTCTCACATCAGCTCAAATTGCTTATCTATTGTGTCACAATCGGCTTACAAAGAGTTTCATTATACAGAAACTGCTCTCTTAAAAGTACACAATGACGTTACCTTAAAAATTGACAAAGGAAAAGTAACAGCACTTACCTTGCTGGATCTGTCTGCCGCCTTTGATACCATAGATCACGGCATCCTTATTAAACGCTTATCATTGTGGTATGGCATATCTGGCACAGCTCTGAACTGGTTTTTATCATACCTAACTGGTAGACACCAAACCATAAAGATTGTACACTGTTTCTCGGCCGCACTCCCCACTTCGTGTGGTGTCCCCAAGGGTTCTGTTCTGGGGTCTTTGCTGTTCACTCTTTATGCTACGCCACTCAGCTCTGTTATCCAAAATCATAATTTGGACCACCACTTTTACGCAAATGATACACATATCTACATTTCTTTGGCTACCTCGGATACAAATCGCTCCCTAAATCAGCTCAGCGATTGTCTCCAGGATATCTTCCTCTGGATGACTGACAGCAAATTAAAGTTAAACGCAGACAAAACTGAATCTGTCATCATTGGTACTCCAAAGCAGTATGGCAAGCTTGATGGTTTTTTCCCGACATAAATCCTGAATCAAACTATCACACCAGCAGCTTCGGCACGGAATTTGGGAGTCACATTTGATAAGAATTTCAACTTTAGACAACATATTTCTCAAACGTGTCGTTGCTGTTTTATTATATCCGTGATCTTCGCCGTATTCGCCGGTATATGACAATTACTTTCGCTAAAACTATTGCAACAGCTTTTGTTAGCAGCAGACTTGATTACTGCAATTCCCTCCTTCATAACATTGCTATCAAGGATATCAAAAAACTTCAACGTGTCTAAAACTGTTTGGCTAGGGTAATTACACGATCTCCTCGTTTCTCTCGTTCAGTGCCACTTCTAAAATCATTGCATTGGCTCCCTGTGCGATATCGCATTATTTTAAATATTTGTACAATTACCTATCAAGCCCTTTCAACCAAACAACCTGCATATTTACATTCCATGCTCACTCCAGCAAGACAGCCAAGACAGCTTCGGTCGTCTCGTTCTGGTTTACTTTCTGTTCCCACAGTTAAGAGAAACGCTGGAACTCGAGCTTTCTCGGTTGCCGCAAAATCAGCAAGAAATATAGCTTCATTTCGCCGTAATCTGAAAACCTATCTTTTCAAAATGGCCTATCCTCCTTAACTTCTTGGCACCTCCATCCATCGGTTGAAGACTTTTTGCATTATACATGTTCATGAGAATGCCTAATCCTTTGATTTTGTTGCGCCACTGAGCTCGGATTTTCCGATGATATTGGCGCCAAAGAAGTATTTTTATTATTATTATTATTATGACGGTGCTCCTATACAATTTCGCGATGCGACGACCACAGATTGCAAGGGTTAGCATTTGTACGAAGAGAATGTTGGCCAAAGTCTGAATGTTCTCCCTCATTCCCCTGAGATCAACACATGAAGAGGCATCATCACCATCATTTGACGTCGTGGAGGCTGTGAGGACAAGTAGAAGAAGATGGCTAGGTCACATCCTGCGAATGAGCGATGACCGTCCCGTGAGCCGGACGCAGCTTTCTTATTAGTGGTTAGGTGTCGTTCGTTTCACGGCGTCGTCACCTCTATTTACATCACACGACACCATAATGGTGTGAGTAGTAAAATAAAGTACGTATGTTATATAAATCGTGTTGCATATCAAAAATGTTGCTATTAACAATAGCTATCGATGAATTTCAACTAATAGTAATAGTAGATGCGAATATAAAAGGAACAACTTTGTTAAGAAGTTCGATTTACAATTGACGCCTTTGAAGCGTTGAGATGTATTGCATTATAGATGTATGCTATATCACTCAGTAAGGCTCATTCGTTGAAACACAAGCGACAAAGCCATAAAGTGAAAGCCACATAACGTCTAATGGGAAAACACTTTTGCATGAAGGGGTGTGAAATAGCATTTTTCCGTTTCCAAGCTTTCGCAAAATAGAATGGCGCCATGTGGCAGATCAACAATCACACATCTTATCGTCGGAGCTGCAATACGCCCTTCCCATCATAACAACACGCTACCATCCCTTCACAGTAGGGGGCCATTCACACACAATCCTCGTCAGCGTTGTCTGTCCTCTGCTGTGCGCAACAGTTGCCATCAGAAATAATGTATGGTCCCTGTTGGGTTTGGAATGCTGGTGGCATGGCAGTGAGCTGCTCACAAGACACTTGAGAGCCAAATGATGAAGTCCTTACCAACGGTCAAACTACTACACCGCGGTGCCTAGCGGGATGGTGTTTCCAGTTGTGTTGTGTCGAGTGACGTATCCAAAGCAGGGGGAGCTTTCGACCTTTCACTGTTGCCAACAAGGGATCTTGCTTTCCTGCAAGGGAATCCACTTGTTGACTCGCATATTATATTGTTTTATGCTCAGTATACGAAATGCGGAGGAGTGTCCTGAAGTATGTTGTTGCAAATGTTTGTACGCGTCTCTCTGTCTCCGCTGTCAGAGTCCAACTCTCGCATCTGTAGAGAGTGTTCGATATAGCGAGTCCTCTGCAACAAATGTCACTGTAACTGCCGTTGCACCAACTTCGGGTGCTTGCAGCTAGACGCTTGATGACATATTCCCTATACAGCTGATCACACCTAAAGCTTTACAGCTGATCACACCTAAACTTTTACAGCTGATCACACCTAAACTTTTACAGCTGATCACACCTAAACCTTTACAGCTGATCACACCTAAACCATGAGGTAATATAGTGAGTTTAGAGTTCGAGATCACCAGCGTTATGAGGCGCACTGAGTCCACAACAATGTTTTTTCCATTTCGCTTTTTGGGATTTTTACTTCCCCTGGCATAGACACCAAACATAACTGACGAACGGCTTTTAGTATATCTTTCGAAAGACACGGGGACATGTGGGGTGAACGAAATTGACCAAGTTTTGAAACGGCAGCAGGTGGTTTTGAGCCCCGGTCCCTTCGACTGAAAGCACCACGAAGCTCTATCACAATACAATAAAACTAAGGTGTCTTTTTTCTGAAGCTGTTGCCCACTGGGTTACCCTGTCTTTATATGTAACTGCAGTAGTTCTTGCACTTAATCTAAGTAACTGAAGTTGCAACAACAATTTATTTTATTTAGTTGGATATCGTTAGCTGTTTGTCCAAGTGCGTGTTATTAAAATCAACTGTTAATTACTAGCAACATGATATGAAACACAAGCCTATTGTCGTTATAAACATTGGTCACCACCGCTACCTGGAACATGCACAGATTGGATATTTTGCCACTATGATTAAGTCCATCCATCTCCCGTGTTGTGTTGTACTCTTTGATTGCGCTTGGCTGCTGAATCTGAAAGCGCCTTTTCTACACCTTAAAGTCTGACGGCCTTGTGTGTGGCTGTTACAGATCGGAAATCTTGTGAGTTTTTATAATCAGCTTGTTTACTTAAGCCACCTAGTGATGGTACTTAGTGATTGAGAGTCGTGCTAGTGGCGCCAAATAGCGACCAATGACAAATGAAGATTTCGGAAAATGGTTTGTTACAACAAATTAACAGATAAATTAAATGTTGTAATGTTTGCTATCATTGGAAAACTCGCTGTTTACTGATATTGTTAATCCTTGTGTTAGCATTTAATTATGGTGGAGAACAGATATCAGTTGTTGATTTGTGTCGGTGACGTCATAATGGTGAAGTAAACATGTTTACGTTATTACTTTCGACAATGGGTTGAGAGAAAGGAAATTTGTAAAGTGTTTTTTATCTGTTTAAATCTTGTACGAAATGCACTTTGGTGCACACCATCATTATTTGTGTATTGTCTATATTCTTATGATATAAATTTTATGTAGCATATTATTTGAATCGAATGTTTCATACTGCTTTGGTGCAACTATTACGTAACTTTTCACAAGTCAACTTGCAAGTTGTATAACAAACCAAGCCTTTCAGTGGTCTACGTGAGTTATGTATGCACTAAAATGATTGATTCATTCATTATGAGACGACAACTGTTATTGATTGTAGAAGAAGTACAACACTGCTTACGCCGGAAGTTTTGGTCAGACAATTGAGATAAATAAGACGTCTGAGACGTTTGATTATTCACGATCCTAATTATGACCAGTGGTATTTCTATTATCTCGCAAAGGGGAGGCCAACGGGGGATAAACCTATTCAACCATGTTACCATGTAGCGGCGCAAATGAAAAATACGGTAACAAATCAAAACATTTAAGACGAAGGGCGTGCCCCCCCAAAAAAATACGTCACTGTGTCTGCAGATGGACATGACCATGACCACGCCGTTGTCATGACAGCAAATGACAATAATTCCGCTGCGTCTGCCATGCTAGTACGCCATGATATCTATGTCCTTCTCTGTTTGATCTGATCAGCGGGTTGGATTAGACAGTTGTAGCTGTTGTCCTTACACGACCGGCTTGTTCACCTGCGGTATCGATCGTACATGTATGACTTTTGATGGTTATAACAGCTGTATTCTGTATTCTCATTGATACCAGGCCGTCGGATTACAGTGTCGTCAGCACTAGCCATAACCAGAGAGGTTGTCTACAGAGCCTCCACAACCTTCTCATCCGCCAAAACCTCATCTGTTCGTGTACAATCTAAAGGAGTCATGTTAATGTCCGCTGACTGAACATATTGCCAGAACATTACTGACAGTATATCTCTTAAACTATAACAAATTATATATGAACCAGCCAAGTAACGCATTTTCAGACCTACCGCATTGTACGGATTTCCCGTATGCAACACGGTTTTTGGGAGGTATATGACCGTATCCCGTTTACATTATTTTCTAGTTGAATAATTGTGATTCAATACACATATTTGTCATGTTCATGACACATTTCGTAGTCTGATATATAAAGACGCTCGATCGGAATAGGAATGCTGTTATAGGCTGACTAACCAACGAAACATCTTATTTGGATCTATGTAGAATTTCAAGTCAAATATGCAGAATTCAACCTAACAACTGTGGAAGATCTGTATTGTACACTATATGTAACCCGTAGAAAGAACACACCGGTGATTTGTTGGATGCTTGCGAGTTACAGACGGAAAAGAAACTGTTACAAAACCGACAAAGCAAAATATAGTCACCCTGTGTGGAAGCACTACACCAAGCCTCTCTTTAGCAGTAGTGTTCTATAATTAGGACGGAATGACACCATTTGAAGTTTCCATACTTATATTTTATATTTATCGTTTCATATTCTACACAAGAAGTGGGGTATATTTAGCTTGCATATTCCGACAGACATACATTTGGCGGTTTATAATATGTTATGTTATTCAATATCTGTAACACACCTCCTGTGAGATATCATGGTAAGAGAAAACTGGAGGAAGACTCATTCTTTGAATTTTGCTATCTTCACCTCCATAATTATAAGAAAAACACCTTATGCTCGTAACACGTGGTCAGACAGTTTCCCTTGGTTACACAAATAGCTTTGGTGCATTCAGAATTAGTGCTTTCATCTCACGAATGCAACTGGATACCCTCTACAGGATTAAGTGAAAAAACAACGACATTAAATAATCATGTTGTCGTGGTGGCGAAACACAATGACAGCGAGCTGTCGCCTGGGCAGATGTTTACTGGTTACAGCACGCGTAGGACGACATTCTCTCAGATCGCCCCGAGGAAAGAAGACGCCTGAGTTGTTGTTGTGACATTGACCATAATTTTATTGACATACTGACAAAGACACACTGTGCAGGTGACTATCACAGCGCGTTATACATTACCTTATCAGCCACTCGTGTTTGAATGCGTCAGCCGTGAAGAAGACAGCTCGCGGGGAAAGTGACGCATTGTTAAATAAGCAACTGTTAGTCAAATTATGTTAAGTCACATTCGGAATCGGAAATGCTTATTGAATCCAAAATTATGCAACTTAATATTATCACAGTTAGCGATTACAAACAGTGTCATTCATTACAATATCTAAGTTAAATTCATATATCTTAAGTAAATTAGCATTGCACTAATTAATGTATTGTGATTTAAACAAGCGGAATCCTTTGCATTTACAAGTACATTCGCAATATGCTAACTGCGTTAAAAAACATGTTTCGAAGGGTCAGGGAAACTGCTTCAAAGACCAAGTTTGATCATATCGTAGCAGCCGCCGTACTCAATACATTAAACCTTATTACAAACTTTCCATGAAACAAAAAGAACATATGCCTTCATTGTCAATCGAAACAATACAACTAGAAAGCATTTTCTCGTGTTCAGACTTTTTAAAGTTGTGATGGTTAATTTGCTTAATGAACAAATTAATGTATGCGGTGCATCAGTCATGCCATATCACAAATGGCATTGGACCGAGCATATTATGCACGCAAACTAAAGTGTGTTTTTGTGTGGCCGCTTTGCGGGGGAATAGCTGACCTGGGCGGCTGGACCCAATACATAAATCCCGGTTTCTCATGAGCACGCGCGCTCCCGTTTACAAATGGGTGCCGCAAAACCTTTTTATTTTCTTCTAAACATGTTTTTCTGCGCAACAAGCGAAACTCAAGATCTGAATCATGCAGAAGGGCACCTTGTCGTACATTTATGAGGATGTAGTAAGACATACCCTTGGTACACTTCTGAAGTTCTTGACGATTGAGAATAGTCCCTCTGATTGCTCCATCAGCATACGAAGAAAAACACATTCCCTCGTTTACTTTTAGAACAATTCCTGATTTGAAACCAGATTTTTATTTGACCCAATCTACAAACTCATGGTATCGATTACTGCGTACACATTTTCCACTCGCACAACAA
This sequence comes from Lamellibrachia satsuma, assembly GCA_033239005.1. NCBI lineage: Eukaryota > Metazoa > Annelida > Polychaeta > Sabellida > Siboglinidae > Lamellibrachia > Lamellibrachia satsuma. The sequence goes on from BSQZ01000011.1 coordinate 3,099,233, forward strand.
TTAAAAGTCCCTTAATTCGCAATTTTCGCCCGTCTCGTTTAAATTAGTATCCAATATATGCTACTACATGCTAGCTCGTTTGTGCAATTGTTATATTTAATTTCGGTGAATTCTTCAAACAAACAGTTTAACAATTAAAAAAAAATAGGCAAAAATGGTTCATCATAACAGAGGTCAAAGACTTCTCATACTTTCACGTACGAATAAGCGTCCGCACTCTTGTATTAAACCGACTGTGCTAACTTATTAGCTAACATATTCACACACAATAGACTTGGATATTAGCAAATCTGATTCGATACTTAGTCAACATCTCGCAGACAGACTTCATTCAAAAAACATGCACTCGATTGACCTCTTCATCTTACATATTACACATTTCCATCACTTTATGTTGGACAGTGGGTAGTACTCCCAAAAAGGTTTATTTTTATGAAGTAAACAACTCGTTATCCCCAAACTTATGTTACTTGTTAATGTGGAGCTTCTAAATGCACCATTAATCTGTCGAAGCAATTTGTGGCGTAGTACCTGTTCGGCGCTCGTGGATGTGACAGGTGCAAACAATCGATAAATGTTGCTGACCGTAGCCAATCAATAAATGCATATACATATTAAATGTGTTGATGCTCATGTCATGACAAAGAGGCATTAGATTCGAACTCTACAGTCCGACGGTGCAGCCAGTTTTTACCCTTACTGCACTGTGATCGACATTGAACGGTGCTAATTAAATAACCACTCTTACGTAAACATGTCAACGCAAAGCACCAAGCCGGCATACAACGTCGGTATGACGTTGATTATTAGTTGTATATACGTTGCGACGTCGAACAACATAAATGCAACGTTTTCTCAGCGTCTGGTCGTCGATGTCACAAGGACGTGGAAATTTGATGTTGCCACAACGTTGAAATCAAGTCGACAACCCAACCCAACGTCTTTGCAACGTCTGGTCAACAACTTTACGTCTATACAACGTTGCAATCACGTCGACAGCCCAACCAACTAGATACATACATATAAATACGGCGTTTAACAGTGTCTGATCATCAACGTTATAACGACGTGGATATATGTGACGTTGGCACAACGTTGAAATAACGTCGACAACGCAATTATAAGGTCATCGCCATTATAAGGACTTGGACATTTGACGTTCATACAATGTTGCAATTTTTTATTTGTTCAAGGTGCGAATGTTAACTATAACATCCCTACTCTCTAAGACAACACAACACGTGCGGTGTTAGATGCCTTAACTAAAATTACAAATAATAAGACCCTTTATATTTGTAATGTTAGGTAATTTAAGGCATCTTTCACCACACATTTTGGTATTGAGTAAGGCAGCGGCATATCTACCGTATTCCAGCATTCATTGCGCGTGCCGCCATGCTGCCTTGAGTTCGAACGAACGAAATCGATGGAAGCGAAACAATCCACTGATATATACGAGTAAGTGTCGCCATCCGCTTTTATTTGTCGAACTGCTTAGTTTTATCGTTTGTACGGAACACACACGACCATGATGTTGTCTTTGTCGTGATGTATTTTGCATGCTTTCACCGATTTGAATCTGAGCACATTTTCCGACATATAGTCTATCGCAAAACTCGGTGTCGTCGCTTCCCTCTCGTATTCGATCATACCCTGCACTTGTTCCAGTGAAATGTGGTCATGTAGTGTCATGTATAAATTGCACAATCTTATTATATAACTATCAAAGTCATTGCCATTGGAATAAAACTGCAGTATTTATAAATTGTATCGGGAATTTACCGGACAATAGAGCAGCCATGGCCCGTGGCCATGTTGACTGACTGGGGCTTGTGCAGTGTGCTTTGTATTCGTTTCATCTCCCCTTCGTTGTAAATAGATTTGTCGGTTAATACTTTTATTTAATTCCTTTTAAGCGAGTGACCTGAAGAAGCAGACATGAACTGAAGCAGAAGTGGGTGTAGCCGAAGTTCGCACTCGACCAAAGTGGTGGTGAAGACTGATCTGAGGAACAACTAGACAGAATGGAGTAACAGTGTTCTTGATAAATCTGAAGTCATACTTTTGCTTTCATTGGTAGTGTTTAGTGTTAGTTAGGAAACTATAATTATTGTGTGATTTAATAAAAATGAGATCGTAAGGTTAGTTTGAAAATGTTTTGTCAGCCATGGGGTCCATTGAAATTTAAGTCAGCTTGCCATTATTACTTTTCGGATGTTAAGGTCGGCGCAGTTTAATGGATGATATGGTGTTGTGAGCTTTCTTTGTTATCAAAATAAGTTGTAGTTCCTGCTCTAAATACACAATTGTGCCTCTTGTGTGTGTTAAGAATGTGTGGAAGCCATATACATAGTAGATCCCCCAAACACAACATAAAGGAGTATTTAACTTGCTTGTTGTGCATTGTTTCATTGAACTGGTGTTTCTGAAGCCATGAATTGGTCAGCTTACTAGTCTTGTCACATTGTTTCAATAATGGCTTAGCCATTGTCTGTACATTCTTACACAACTACCTGGCTGTTACCAGACAGATGTAGGGTAACATTCTATCAACTGAAATAGAACCAAACAATTCTGATTTGTTTGTACATTTGTAGTGATTGTACAGGAAATTAATATACTAGCCTGAATTCAATGAAGCAATTCCAAAAAAGATTCCAATTACGATCGGCTCTTGAAAATACATTCCGAAATAGAATTGACCACATATTTATGAAGCTGTTGTTTGCTGTTACAATTAGCAATACGAAAGCACATAATAATTATGTATGCTGCTGAATACTGGTTACTAGAGGAATTAATCTACATTGAATGTATACCACTGGTTCAGGAATGTACACATTTTCAAATAAAATCATATTTGTTGTATCAGAACACAGTGAATATCTTTATATTGTTAATGTTTGTTTTATTATCAAAACATAATATTTAATGACTGTTTTGAAAAAAATGTCAACTTGGTGATTAATGCTCTCCTTGTGCTCTTTTAAATGTCTGCTTGATACTGAATACTAGGAATTGGGCAAACAAGAGATGTAATGGTCTACATTGTATTCCATGGGTTCATTGATATACACATTGTTAAATAAAATGTCTCATGTATCGGAATAAGTTGAATATCTGTCTTTATTTTGTTCAAAACGTATTTAATAACCATGTTAATTGGCTGTTTCGACGAGAAAAGTGTAACACCGGTTAGTCCAGCTCTTCTAGTATACCATTTACGCTACAGACCCACGTGTAGACGCCGACATACATAGCATTGACG
>BSQZ01000011.1:3107500-3110000 GCA_033239005.1 Lamellibrachia satsuma
ATATATATATATATATATATATATATATATATATATATATATATATATTATATATATATATATATATATATATATATATATATGTTTTCTTCGGGATTTTGTTTTAATTATGGAATTTTTGGCTACGACAAATTAAGTACTGTTTAAGGAACACCTGACAGGCTCATTGTGGTAAAGGGAGTAGGGTCTTTGCGTTATGAATGTACGTACTTACATACATATATACATACAAAAATACATACATATATATATATATATATATACACACACATACATACATACATACATTCATACATACATACAATCACATATATATATATATATATATATATATATATATATATATATATATATATATATATATATATATATATATATATATATATATATATATATATACATACATACATACATACATACATACATGCATGAATACTCGCACCCACATACACACATAAACGTATGTTGCAGTTGTCTCGTTGGGACTAGCTCTGCATTCAGAGGAAGACAAATTGTACATCACAAACTACAAACACTTCAAGGTTGAAGTTGTTGGAACAGATGGAAGAGAGAGAACAACCCTGATTACACTTTCCAATGGAGACACTGTGCAAGGGATAGCTGTTGACATAACACAAAGGTAATCGAACGTATTCTTGGTAACTATGTTCTTATCTTCACCTTAAATGCATGTCGGAACATGGTGCATAGGGACAATCGTGGAACATTCTGTGATACCCTATTATAAACAAAGATCCACCCTTTTCTGTAGGCTGAAATTGCATCATATTCAGGTATTCACCACTTATATGTTACTGGGCCTTGGCGTAGGATTTGGGGTTAATCTGGGGAAAAACTTCAGAAAGACGAAACATTAGTGTTGAACATTTTGATAAGCGTTGCATAGGCGTTGACACTTCTAGGCAATCTAGAAATGTTGTGTTGGAAGCTCAATGCACATCTTAAGATTGCCAAATCAAGTGGATGACACCACACACACGCATGTATGCATTAATTTGTTCCACAAATCTATCTTCTAGTTCACGACAGTAGTCGCCCATAAACACCCTATACACGTTTCTACGATTGCATATATTTTACAAAATGGCGGTCAGGCAATTTAATCGGAATTAATCGGTGTTCAGAACTGCCAACTCCAGAGGAACTAGGTGACCTAGTTGACATTCGAAGCTTCTACAAGATTATATAAAGTGACACGCACACGCACACGCACAAGCACACACTCTTATCCAATGCAGCTCGTATATCCCTCCTCATTGTTGGCCAAGCCCCAGCTGGTTGGTGGAGGCAGCTCCGGTGCCGGTAGCGTTTTCTGTCCCCACCCAGGCCTCCCTTGTAGGCCGCCCCCTTGACATGCTCCTTCAGAGCTGCCTTGGTTGGCGGGATCAGATGCACATTGTTCTTCTTTGCGAAGTGTTTATTTCGTGTCTTGTCAATGCCTCTTGTCTTGCCCTTGAATGTGCTGGTTCTGTCATACAGCAGAATAACGAACATATCGATGGTGTGCATGACATCTTCTGCTATGTCACTTGATGCAGTGGACAACTTCAGCATTGAATCTGTGAATTCTGGCAGCAGGGTCCAGATTGCCCAGTCAGTATTCGTGCAATATCCAGCGAAACTTGGCACGATTTCACACCCATTCAGAGCATGGAACATTGGCAGTGCCGGTTCCTTCCGGTCCCAGGCTAGCCGCTATTTCGTGAGCTGCCAGGTAAGGAAAACTCTTGCCAATTCCGAACGCTAGCCACAGTTCATCTTCTGGTTGCAGCCCATGGGCCACTGACACGGCCAGCACCATGACATCGGTGTCAACATTCCGGATCATTATGTTGTGGTGGCCATTTGACGTAATATCTCGTGCAGGTTTCCACCCCTCATCTGGCAACCGATGTACAGCCGCGAGAACAGGTGCAAGTCATTATTGAGAGAGGACACCTGCTGCTTCCCTTTGCCCACACTTTTCGGGGTGGAAGTACCGAACACCTTCAGCTTGTTTCTACGAATGGCGTCATAAATAGGCATGGTTCATTCCACTAGGCATTCTCTGGTGAAAGCTTGGAACTGCTCTTGGCCAATCCTCGTAACATTTCGGACACTCTGAACCGCAGCAGAACATGTCCTTTCCTTTGTGTCAAGGACAGCCAAATCCATAATATCTTCCCCAAAGGCGTTGCCAAGCTCTTCCATCACGCTGACAAGGGAACGGACATATTTGGGGAATGAGATCTGCAAACTTGGTATCAGGTCATCCCATCTTGGAACTCTTCTATGGCCCTGGGAACTTCTGGTCTTCTGCAACCACCCAACGCAGCAAGGCGCTGGGGATGTCAGTGAGGCCAACTGCTCTGCCATCTCATATGATGCAAGCGTTGTTCTGTTCATGTGATTGTTCAATCGCGATCGTAGAGAACATCTTCTTCGTCTTCTGTATGATGAAGCTGCCTGTCCTTAATTTCGTGGCTACATCTGGGTGTTT
>BSQZ01000011.1:3112500-3130000 GCA_033239005.1 Lamellibrachia satsuma
AAACATTTACTGGAATTATGTCAGTATATTAAATAATGTAAACAATAGATTAATACATCAAATTCGATATGTCATCTGCACCAATTTTCGCGCCAAGGTGTGTTTACCGTTGGCGTCAAGCTTTGGAATAATATATCCGTAAGGCAGATAAATTGTCATAGTACTTCCAGGTTTTGCATTCGTGAAAAGCAATGTGTTTTACATGCAATTCTATTTAGTTATGTATTTACGGTAGTTGTTTGTGCAGTTGTTGATTAGTATTTTAATTTTTATATAGCTATGCCTATCTTGATTGATGCTTCGAATGACTGATTGCTCTGATAATCAGTATTAGGTAGGATATGATATTGCAATCGTTGTAATTGGCCTATACAATGTCCAAATGTCTAGCAATATTGTAATCCAGGAATATGACGATATCACGATACCTGCATAAGTATTATACTCCGTTTCTCGCATACGATTAGCTATGATTAACCATCCACTGATTTTCTTTATATTTGATTACTTTTTCATATTATAGTTTTAATATATTATTTCAATATACGTTATTAATAACAATTTGCAAAAACATACCATATAACAATTCCTCCAGAAAAACAACAACTGTATAATGAATTTCAAAAACATTTAGCCATTTCCTCCTTTATTTGACACAAATACGTTTATTCCAAAATACAAGGATTTAAGAGTTCCTTCCATTTAATTTATTGGGGCGCAAGTAACCCATAACAAAATATAACGTTACTGTTGACTATGAGAACAGTTTTCACGTACATTGTGTGTACATCGTGGTTCTTGTCCGTGGACAGTAGCAGGCTTTCATAAAGGTGTTGACGAACGCATGTGTACGTACGTGAACGTTTTATACTATTGTTGTATTTTGTATTGAACCTTTATAACATTGTGTACGAGCACATGTACGTAAAAATACAGGTTCGCAAGTTTTGCATCTTTGATAAAAATGACACCAACTAGTTTAATGCTTCAATAATAAACAATTGTAACCACCGTTCTTTTTTTGCAGGCAACAAAGTCATAGAATGTTCTGGCTATGACGGCCTCAACCGCAGGGAAATCGTTAACACGACTGGCGCACCATTCAACGTAGACATTAAAGAAGACATCATTGTTTGGACTGAACGAAACCCATCCAGGTGGAATATTGAATGTATTTAATATGCGTATTTAATTTTAATATATATATATGTGTGTGTGTGTGTGTGTGTGTGTGTGTGTGTGTGTGTGTGTGTGTGTGTGTGTGTGTGTGTGTGTGTGTGTGTGTGTGTGTGTGTGTGTGTGTGTGTGTGTGTGTGTGTGTGTGTGTGTGTGCGTGCGTGCATGCTGACTGGCGTACATGTTTGCGTGTGTGTGAAGCTATTACAAGCGAAACGTTATATAATAGATGCTGTGTGTTTTCAGTGTTAATGCCGCTCTCTTGAATGGTGCAATAATCCGAAAGAACGATTCACCTGTAAACTTCCAGCGTGCTCCCGGCATTGCTCTTCTGCTTAGTGGATGTAGGTCAGGTGACTGCGGAAGTAAGTCAGAAGAATATCGCTATATCACCGTCTTTATATCTTCATTATATGTGGTTGTCTTACAATTACATATATTAACATCATATTTTACTTGTCTGCATGCAATCAATTAAATGTATGAATGAATGATTACTGTTCCTGCGACATAAATAGTATGGGGACATCTTAATGTCGCAATCAGTCCTCCCATCGTAATATATACCAACACTCATTTGTCCAGTGATACTTTTGGCCAGCGTATTCACAGCTTCCAGAAGGACTGCAATGCGACGTTGCCCAGCGTGCATCGTGTGTGCAAGTCTTTGGTGCTGCAGAGAACATATCCCAGCGACTAGTTGGACCGCCACTTCTCGTTACTTCGCTGCATACCACATTCATCATTTGTCTCGAAGTTATTCGCGAGGAATATGTGGACGTTATCAATCCTTGCCTCGTTCACGAATAGGTTCAAATAGGACAACCTAGTGCAAGCGGTGGACAGGACTGCGTCCAATAGTTCGCACTCTTCATCTGCATAGTCCACATCGTTTTTGTATTCCCACTATATTGGTACGCCCATGGTCGAAATGGGTGGGTCAGGCTTAGTTGTTTTCTGCCTGTCTGTTTTCTGCAATCAGAATTGCAGCAAGGTAGCATGTGTAGGCGATAAATTGTCGCCTTGTAGGGATCCGAGTGTCGCCTCGAACCAGGTCGACCGGTCGATCTCACACTAACCATTAAGTGTGTACCTGGGAGGAGGAGTCGCACGAGTCGGAGGTCGTCGTCGCTACATCCTGCCCGGTGTAGAGCTTCTAGATTGCTGCATCGTTGTATGGCTTCAATGGCGCGGGACATGTCAATGTCCATCCTGCGGAAATCCCAATGACTTGACATGGCTACCGACACTAGGATGCGCTGGGTTCATACTATGTGCGAACAGCTGCTGTCCTGCTTGAAGCCTCTTCGACTGTTCTAATGAGGAGCGCAATGGATATAAGGTTAGACAGAGGCCCGAGCCGCCTCTTGGGGCTCGGTAGTGCCACCAGGACGCAGTTGCCCACTGCATCAAGTGGACGTCCCAAACACCGTGTTGATGGTGTGTGAGATATCAATCGAGATGGCATCTCCAGCGTACTTCAGTAGCTAGCCGTTCACCCCACCGAGCCCAGTCGCACGGCCAATGCGCAGCGATTTGAGCACTCTCTCAATCTCTTCCGATGTCACAGGCTGGATATGTGGCCGTGGCTAACCAATGATGGGCTATAGTGGACCTTCTGTGGGAAATTTGAACTGCTGTTCAAACCACTGCCGGATAAATCCGCCTTACCCTGTTCAATTCCCACATAGTGGCCTGCTGTGTCGTGACACGTAGAGATGGAAGGCGGGTGGTGGATCGAATAACATTCACGGTCCTGAACATTTTCTTGCAGTCACGGCAGGTTATTTATTCGTTTGTCAGTTTGTCTCCACGCTGACCGGCCAGGTCACGCAGGCAATTGTTTATTGGGCGCAGAAGTTTGTTTCTCTCTGTTCTAATTTGGGTTATGTCGTTGCTATGGCCGTTGCTATGGTTTTCTCTGCCGTATTGTGGGGTCCTGGGTGATATATTTATGTCCAGTGTTCACTACCGTGCCAACAATGTTTGTGACAGCTGCTTCAACGTGTGTCATTATGTCTGTGAGTTGTTTGGGTGTTGACTTGGCGGCAGACCCGCAAGTCTGCGGTGGATGTTCTAGTGTGTATGGGTTTATGGTTAGAGCGTAGAGTGACGCCACCACATGAGCGCGCATCGCGGATTAATAATTTAGCATCCTACTCGCAGACTACACGGAGTCAACTAAGTTACACACTTCGACTGTTCGTTTTGGAGTCGGCAGGAACGCTGCGGTCGGGCAGCTCACTTTAGTCGACGGTGTCCGGTGACGGCTCTTGTGTTGAAACGCCGCGTTGCGTACGAATAAGCCATGCACAGCGAGGAACTCCATTACATTATCACCATCATTGTTTCTTATGGTCATGCCACCATGCCGTGGCCGCCTATAACATTGCCTATTCTAGCATTCTCATCGGCAAGTGTTTGTTTTCCCATGCAGTTTGACGTCTCCACAAACAAACAACTGGAAGCCATCAGTTCCTTATAGAAGTGGTTAGCAAATGTAGGGTTTTAACGCCGCTTAAGTATCAGGCTATACGCATTCACAACTCACAACATTCAAATACGGCTATTCTGTTGCTGACATATCACCATGACCTCACATGTGGTAGAAGCCGAGGCGCAGGTTAGTTTCTTCCTAGTCACGTACCTTTGTTTCGTGAAGGCGCACCACATCAAAGTCATATTGTTTACAGTCACTGCCCACTGCTGTCTTTTGTTCACTGTTTTCAGCCTGCGCACGTTCTACATCGCCACGGAGGGGCTGTCGCGTTTTTTTTTCAAAGTCAGGCCATCAAGCGGCCGCTGTGACCTTGTTTCTAGAAACGAACGACATTGTTTACACGACCATCCAACCATCCAACCTGACCAAGCGGCCAGGTGGCGCAACCATCGCAGATGCCACAACAGTTTTGCCAGGGGGGACACTGTGTTTGATTTGTTGGACGCTGTTAAGTCTTATTTCAACTGGCTTTAATGACTTACGCTATCGCTGTGGTTTTCAGCTTTCGAGCTGCTCTCGTTCCATGACGTCTTGTATATTGGGCGTAAAGGCGATTTTCCGGACGTTGCACGGAAATATATACGTATATGTATCCGGATGTAGTATTAATTCAAAATAAAAGTATCTACGCAATAACTGTTTACAGACAAACATGTGTAAATGAACCGTCTTGAATATGTTTGTAGGCCTACATTAAACGATCGGATCATCGTACGCTGTATTACCGTCCGATAGGTTCCCTAAAATCGTTACTTTCCTTGATGTTTTAGTGTTGTCTCACCCGGTGCTGGACCCGCCTGTCAGGAAGGAAATGTCAGTTCGCTTAACTGACGCGAACAACGAGACATGTTTGGCGCTAAGAGACACGGACTACTACACGTTTGATGCAAGGGCCAGTCAATGGTTGCCACAGACACAGAATAAGTGTTGGATGTCTGGACTTGTCATCAAGAAGTGTGTGCCGGACAAACTGAAGACGTCATTCACTGTCACAATCACCGGACATCACCTCGAGTGTTCTTCTTCCCACTTTACTGTGAAGATGCGGTTCACGACGTCGTCAGAATGTGAGTTCACTGGGAAGTATTGTAAATGGAACGGCGTCGTCAAGTCTGGAGGACTGACCACGTGTGTCGCTGCGTGTCTCTGTGAAGGGGACGACTGTAAACACGTCACCGTTCACTTTCCGAGGTTGTACGCAGAATGGGACATTTGTGAAATCGTTGTTAAGTAAATGACAATGATTGGATGCAGTTGCGACGAAAATTCCTTGAACTTAATTTACGAATTTGTTCCGGCTTGGCCATTTCAAAATTTTTTACATATTGATATTAATAATAGTGCATTGTTATTATTCCGATTGCAATACGTTAGCAGTTTCGTTAGCAAGTTCCGTAGCTAAATATGTTGATCATTGCATTTCAAATTTATAAAATATATATTATTCTACAATCAATTAGCAATTTGCAGGTTTACATGTAGTTCATTGATGTTATTCCGATGTTCGACGAGATCGGATTATTGCAGTTGAAATTCATCTCATTTACACATGGCAATTTATTCGTATTCTATTTGAGGGAACTACATGGGAAGATAGGAGAGAATGCATGGAGGAAGGGGAAAGGGAGTGAGCGAGGGAGGACGAGATGGAGGTGTGGAAGTAGAGGTGGAGAAATGGAGGATGGGGCAGCAAGGGCGGGAGGGAGAGGGAGTGGGAATGAGTGGGGAAGTAGCCGAGGGTGGAAGAAAATGAGGAGGGAAGTAATGGAAACACGGGAGGTTGCGATGGATGGAGGGATAAGTGAAGGATAAACCGGAGAGAAGTGCAAGTGACAACGTGGGGACGAGAGAGGGACAAGGGACAAAGTGAGGGAATGGCAACGGTTTAAGAAAGGAGGGCGTAGGGACTTGTGAGGGAAATTGTAGAGTGGATGGTAAGACTATGTGGAGGAAGGAAAGGAAACAAGAACGTGAAAGCGGAGGGGGGGGGGGGGGCGGGAGTGTATTTGAGTTAGGGAGGTAGGAGGGAAGATAAATATAATGAAGGACAGAGAGTGAGAGAGTGGGGAAGGGGATTAAAAAGGGCGGGTCGAGGGAGGGAGGGGATGGAGGGGGATGGAGAGAGGGAGGGATGAAGGGAGAGAGGGAGGTGGAGGAAGGAGGTTGGGGAGGGAGGGAGAGACGGAAGGATGAAGGGAGAGAGGGAGGGTTGAAGGGAGAGAGGGAGGGGAGGAAGGAAGGTTGTGGAGGGAGGGAGAGACGGAGGGATGAAGGGAGAGAGGGAGGGGAGGAAGGGAGAGAGGGAGGGATGAAGGGAGAGAGGGAGGGGAGGAAGGGAGGGCATGTGGGGCATATAGTGTTGCGTTGCAAAGTTTGTGTTTGTGTTTACATGTTGCCTTGACACAGAATATAATGCGTGTACACATTGTACATTGATCACAGTACGAACCACAAATAGCACGTGTGACTTTAATGGAATCTAAGGATGTTAAAACGTACAGTTACATTTAAAGGTCCATCCTCAATCTAACTGTTTCGTTTGTCTCAGTTCAAACTCATTTCGCGAAATATCCAACGAATCTAGTATACATGATGACATGCTAGATCGTTTGTGCAAATGTGTTATTTAATTTCTATGAAATTATCGAATATACTATTAAATTATTTATATCCCGTTCCGGTCAACATTCGGCGAAAAGGTAAACCTGGTCTGGCTCTATATAATATACCATCATGCTAATTTTACACTTCCGCAAGTTATCCGATCTAACGATCAAAGTATTGTTTAGATGAGTTAAAAAAAATTACGCACTCTTTTATTGAACCGACTGTGTTGACATATTGCAACGCCCTTTATTCCAATAGGTCACGTGTCCCACGTTTCACCCGTAATGAGTGTATAGATTGTTGTCTCAGACAAGTGGAGTTTAATTTATTTTACAAGTTGCCTTAGCTCTGATATCATATTGTCACGCTGTGCAGGGCAAACATATATAATTATATTATATCATATTAAAATGATGTGCATGTTGTTATTGTTATATATTTTGTTATTATTGTTATGTTATGTTGTTATGCTAGTAAAATCGCGGCTAAACTTGAATGGATGTGTGCGATTCTAATTGCTGCATATATATATATATATATATATATATATATATATATATATATATATATATATATATATATATATATATATATATACATATATATATATATACATATATATATATACATATATATATATATATATATATATATATATATATATATATATATATATATATATATATATATATATATATATATATATATATATATATATATATATATATATATATATATATATATATATATATATATATATATATATATATATATATATATATATATATATATATATTACACAGCACAGGGCGTATTCATTTGGTACATTAAAGTACATGCATTGCATTGTTTAAGTTGTTGCAGGACACAATGCTTACGTGTTTTACACGTATCTGCTCACACAACTGTGGCGTGTGTTTGTTGTTTAAACAACATGTCACACATTCTAATGGTAAGCTTTTGATTAAGCAGTGTGTGTTTGACACAAATGTGTGTTTGGTACTGCGATAGGTCATATGATATACATTGTTAGTGTGGTGTTGTTTAATGGGAATACACACCGACTTCCATTGGTTAACTGAACGATTGTTTTACGGAACATAGCAACACTGAATTTAACAGATAACATTTCTTTTGGTTATTAATAATATCCATAGAACATTTATTACTATTGCGACATTTTACCTCTTAATATTTTCGAAAACATAAGATTCGGCGATAAATTAAAGTACGCCAGTTTTACGACATATATAGAGACAGTTTTATTGCACTAAAGACGAACCAATACATCTTCTCCATTTTTTTAATTTCAGATTCCCGTTTTACATAATTTTTTATAATAAATATTTACGTAAATAAATATTAAAACATTACGGATTACACTGTTAATTTAGATGAAATGTGAGATCGAAAAAGTGGCTGCACATTAGATAAAAGCGCCTCATCAATTCGATTTTTGCTCGTCTCATTTCAAATTAATTACATGAAACTTCAAACCTACCTAGTATCTACTACGACGTGCACGTATAGACAACTTTTTAATATTGTTTTTTATCAAATCATCAGACAAACTATTAAATTATTTAATTCTGCATGCAAAATGTATTGAAGTGAAAGTGGAAACGCTTGGTGAAATTTCATAACTTTGTCATGTGATCGGCGAGATGATGGTCAGCCTTGACCATATAAAGGGTTGACTGTTTTGGATATCCACTATTTGAGCCTCACTAGATCTAACGACTAAAGTAAATTCTTTCGATGATTTTAACAAAAACACGCATTTTTTATTAAGCCGGATATGACTTAAACTATTAAGAAATTACATATTAGGACATCACGCACCGGATTCGCGATAGGCTAAATAAGTTGAAGATGCAGTTATGACCAATGAAACTCGTTATTCAGTATTTGACGCAACTTATTGTACTGCGATAATCGACAGATGATATTTGACATGCGACATTTATGCCATACCTTTATTTAGTAGTGTACCAACAATCAAAACCTTGCTTTTACATAAAACTTGTGATTAGCAAACAATAACATCAGAGGGATTGTCCGACATCAATCATAATGTAGTTTAAATATTAAAATACAAGACTCCGAAATAGATGGGTGATTACATAGATGTTTATATATTCCCTCTTTTCAGGTCTGACTCCGAAATAGATTACATATATATATATATATATATATATATATATATATATATATATATATATATATGATTACATTTATATATTATCATTACATTTAGTAGTTTAATGCAATTTAAAAATACATTTTGCTTGACAGTGTTATATGTTATGTGCGTGTGAAATAAAAGTGACGAAATCTGTCATATCGTTTATTACGTTTACTATTCTTCGTCACACTGACTTTGCAAAGTGTTTAAATATGATTCTATACAGGGACCTATACATATTTGTTTTCATTTGAGGGGGAAATAAAATCAAATGTTGAAAGGCATTGGTCTATGGTTGGCCAAGTGTTCCGATAACATCTTGGGTGGCTGCTGGGTTTCTACTGTTTTGTATATGTTCTAAAACGATTCCAGTGAAATTATGTCTCTAAAGGGGGTATAATTGCAACGAACAAATCCCCCTAAATCAACTTTTTACATGTGAATTAACTTGGGTTCTCACAGATTATCGGAACGGTCCCCGGGAGGCGAGGCGAAGGTAACGTCATCATATACGGTTAATCTCGTTTCTTATGGCACGCGACGTCGCTTCAATATAGGTCCACTCCCCACAGTGGCGACCCTTAGCGTATCACCACTGCCACAACTTGCCTATCAATTCAAAGAGAACAGTTGCGCATGGTATAAAGAAATGGTTGGCCAGGCAACGTCACTGTTGATTACGAGTTTTTGTCGTCATTACAACAAGCAATTGAGTAAGGTGAAATAGCTTCAAACAAAAACGAATGCTGTAGTGTTTCTGTACACATTTTTAATACAGACACTATCTAAAATGTTATGCAACTGAGACGGAGAGATGAACTGACAAACATTAGGAGTTTAAGTAATTAAATAAAGAAGTGCATAATCCGCAAGAGCAAGTTGTGGCAGTGATGAAATGGTTAGTGGCGCCACTGGTGGGGAGTTTGCAAAATAGGATCATTCCGATATTTTATTGCTTGTGACGTCGCCACGATGCGCTGCAACGGCTGACAGTTTGCACAAGACGATCAAGCCGCGATGTTATCTGGCCCTTGCGACGGTATCGGCTCGTTGCTGCAACGATATCGGCTCGTGTAAAGCGGGATTTACCTACCAACACATGCAAAGTGGCTCGAACCAAGGGCATTGGAAACATTGACATTATATCATTTCCCATAAATGTTAACAGTTACGTAATCGATACAGTGTTTAACTTAAAACAATCAGTCATTGGGCGGAAATCGTCTGTCAAAACGTTTTCAGGGTTCATCAGAAGCACGCAAATGGTCCGTCAAAAATAGTCCCTGTGGTGCGTCAGAAAGCATGCAAACATACGTTATTGTTTTGACGCAGGGGTACGTCAAGGAATAAATGTGTCTGTGACATATATGGACAATGAAACACATTGCTTGGGTCGTAGGGTGCGTCATGTATTTCGTGAATATGTCTAGTAACTAAAAAACACTTAGCCTTAGACGCACGACCTCGCAAGAACTTGCGTGCAACATCATAAAATAGGTGATGTTGGTGAACATTGGATGTCTATATTGGATGTGCAGTGTAAGCCATATTAGACCTATAGTTATCATACAAGTTACACAATTATACAGCTTATCCCTCCTCCAGGACGTCCGGACTCGTAGTCGCCTTGTATTTTCATTATGGTCACTTAAATGTCATTCACCAGGTGGCGGAACTGGGTCAAACACTGCCAGTAGCAACACATTCCGACATGTATTCAACATTGTCATAACATTATATATACAATATGCAATTAAATACAGTACGATTTAATGTTGAAATATTAACATGCTGCAGTATGACTATAACGAAATATGAAGTAACATATGCATACTAGTAGATATTTGTGATTAGTGATTTATTTGTATGCAGTGGTGAAACCATTGAGACTGGCGGGTTAAACCAGATGAGAGAAGTCATGGGTTATGGAGGGTTAGATAGATCCTGCCTACGAAGATAGTTTTGGTATAACGGGCGGAAGAAATTTATTGTTGGTTCAACGGCCACAAAGACATTGCAGCACACTGCAGCCAATGAAGTATGCAGCCACAGCGATGTTTCGTGCCGTTGGACCTTGACGTCTGAGGCCGATGAGTGGGATCGGTTCAGTCTCCTCCCTATACAACCTTCACGCACATGTTTCTTATGCATCTCAATCAAAACGAACACAGAGAATAGTTATTGAGTCATTTATTAATCAACAATGCGTGAATGCTGACTGAGTGAATATGACTGTCAAGCCACACTGAGTGTGTACGTGTGCCCAATTACCTAGCGTGAGCTAATATCCACTTAGCCACTCACTGACACAGACGGTAACTCAGTCAGAGTATTTGTGTTGTCGCATGTATTACAAATGCAAGTACTCCTGATTTCAGGATTTCTTTGCATTCGACACCCAAAACAACTTGATACTCCAACATGTTGTGATGCTGTTGTTGATGTGAAGTGTCTCAGCGACGTCCTTGTTGAAAACATTTGTCATGGTGTCACACAGCAGACGTTTTTTCTTTATTTTGTTTTTGGTATGGCGCATTTCTTACCCACCAACGACCTTTTCATAGGGAAGACCGAGGCTAGTTGTAACACGGGCAAGTTGTGACAGACGTACCAAAAACAAAACTACAAATGCAACTTATTTTGCCAGGTAACAATATGTTCGTTATTAGTTTTAATCATTTCTTGATCTCTCCGGTAACAATATTATGTATGGCTCAAACTCGAATACTTCTTTAAATAGTCTATAGGTCATACATTTATAATTGTGATATACATTAAATAATGTCGTATTAGGAAGAAGATGAAAACTTGTGTTCATAAAATGACGTCAATTTCGCACCAACGGAAACATATTCTGTCTACAGCGCCTGAAAGCCAAGACCAAGACTACAGAAGTACTTGTCCGTGACCTGCTGTTTGCTGATGACTGTGCACTCATTGCACATTCAATCAACGATATAAAGATAATCACCGACTCTTTTGATAAAGCAGCCCGCCGATTTGGACTCACAGTCAGTCTAAGAAAACGGAAGTTACGTTCCAACCAAAGCCTGGCACCAACCATGTACCACCAAATTTTACTATTGACAATGTCCCCTTGAATGTCACGGAAAAATTCACCTATCTGGGAAGTACGTTGTCCGAAAGTGCAATGACTGATGATGACATCTCTGCCCGTCTTGGAAAGACTAGTGCTTCTTTCAGCAGACTAACCAAGCGCCTCTGGAATGAACGTGGCGTGTGCCTGAGCACGAAAATCAACGTGTGTTGTGCCGTCGTAATTACAGCCCTGCTCTACGGATGTGAGGCGTGGACCTCATACCGTCGTACTTACAACCCTGCTCTACGGGTGTGAGGCATGGACCCCATACCGTCGTACTTACAACCCTGCTCTACGGATGTGAGGCATGGACCTCATACCGTCGTACTTACAACCCTGCTCTACGGATGTGAGGCATGGACCTCATACCGTCGTACTTACAACCCTGCTCTACGGATGTGAGGCATGGACCTCATACCGTCGTACTTACAACCCTGCTCTACGGATGTGAGGCATGGACCTCATACCGACGACGTGTCAGAAGACTAGATCAGTTACACATGCGCTGCCTACGACAGATGGCAGGCATCAAATGGAAAGATATGTTGCCAAACACTGAAGTACTAGAACAATGCGGAACTTGGGGAATCGAGTTCCACAACTCCGATGGTCTGGTCACCTGGTCCGTATGACTGATGACCGCATACCCAAGGCGCTGTTCTATGGCCAATTGAAAACCAGTTGCCGAACAAAAGGCGGCCAAAGAAAAATATACAAAGACATAATAAAATCAACGCCGAAGCCCTGCTCCATCCCTCTTAACACATGGGAAACGACAGCAAAAAATCGCCCTCTCTGGCGTCACACTTGCCATACCGGTGTACAGGACTTCGCGCAGAAACGACTACAAATAATTAAAGACCGGAGAACACAGCGGAAGAGTGGTCAACTTCCGCAGCGACCACCTATGACTGTACCATCTATGTACGCCAATGAGCGTCGCTCATCGGCTTGCACAGTCACCAGAAAAAGTACAACTGACCCGAGACGAGATCAGTCGTTCGACGGCTCATTCCATATTCGGAAGAAGATGAAAATTTGTGTTGAAAAATTACGTCACAATTTTTATGTTTATATGTACACATGTACACGAGACAAAGGGTGACGTCATTCTTCGAAGCGGATTCGAAACGAATAGCACGACGTATTTCCATCTTTTTGCGTAACCAAAACTATGTTTCACACTTATTATATGACTTATATATAATATTATGTATGGCCTTAGAAATGCAGACCCGTCCTCTGGGTTGCGTGCACAATCAGCGGGAAATGTTGGGACGATTTCCCCCAAAAATAGTTGAGTAGATAGTTGTGACACATATTAACGTAGACAAAATTTAGTTGGTTACTAAATACGATCGAGAGTTCTTGCACGCCATACGTTCGCTAGCGTGTAGCGTGTGTCGTTCGTGGGGCAGTACTGATGAGATCGCGCATCTAACGCACTAAAGTGAAACAATGCAACGAAAACTGACCAGGTTTGCATGACGCGAATATAATTTATTCGTGCTTACGTTAGAATTTGTTTTACAGAAGACGTTAATCATCATAATAGTTATTGGTGGATGAGTACATTTCTCCAAATGCGCGCTTTTAGTCTGTCGGCCGTCTAAGAGCGCCACCAGCCAGTATAAGAGAACACATATAATATTTGGTCCGCGCATGGCACATATTGTTGTATTTCTGCTAACAATGGATGTTCCTCAGACTTGTTGACCATGCAGTTCGTTTGTATAACTTTACAACGTATTGGACACAGGAATAACTCAATTAAAGTGGTAAATTAAAAACACATTATTTTCGTCATGCAAGAACCGCTTCAATGCCTCACATCAAAACATAACATTCCAATTAAATTGAATGCTAGTCAACATACCCGTCCTCGGTTTGTTCCGGGGGCTCGCACGAACCCTCCATTTTTAGATAATTTTGTTTAACTGTAGAAATGTAATCCCCGGCTAATTATGTACTCCCGAACACCCTTTTCAAAACCCCCAGTACGGGACTGCAGACACATGATGTGTATAGTTTTAATTGTTCGTGGCCGATAAAATGGTAGGCATCTGTCTGCTATGCGACAACCCATATATCCGCCCAGAATTGACATAACCAAATTAATAATATTAACTCAATGTGTGAACATACAACAAAGGCGTCGGAACCGGGGGGGGGGGGGGGTTGTGACGGGGTGACCAGCAGTACATGTTATTTTTGTGGGTATATGAGTCCCCCCAATTATCCTCATTATGCTCGCAGAAACCAACTTCGCCCCCTCCCTCAGATACCCAGCAGCGTCCGGTGTTTATGGATTAGTAAGTCTACCAGATGATGGGTTTTCCCATTATGTACAGAAGGTGGTGCGACACTCCCGAGGGGGGCAGTTAATGCATTACAAATTGCACGTTTCGTATGTATAGTTTTGTGGCCAACGCACGTTAACGTACGCAACGCATTTATGATATCAAATCACAAAGCACACATGTTGGATAATTAAGGGCATTTATTCTGACCTCTAAAAACGCGTTTTAGCGATAAATGGTAGACACTGTACCATTAACCTGTTCATCTGATATGTTAGTGAATTAACCTATATCGTGGAACAATGCATATTTTTAGACGTAATGGGATGCATACTTCAATATACTCAACTTGAAAAGAGTATCTTTTCGACAGAAGTCTGAAACGTATTTGGGTAGGGGATCAAATACTCAATGATGCCATACTGACAATGTATTGATGGTCCTCCCCCGGGCGTAACAACAATCACATCTACGCCCACTCCCCAAACAGAGGCTTTCCCGGACGCGACCGCACAGTTTCGAGTAAATAGCATTGCAACTAAATTCCGCATTATTCTCAGTAGTGAAAAACTCCGGAATATTAATGGATATATAAAAGTCGGTCGAGAGGATTTCTGTAGATTCTCTCCGATAGCGTGTATATTGCATTTGAACGTCCGCCATCTTTCGTTAGATGACGTCATGTCATCCCATTAAGTGCATACATAGTTCCAGACTAAACGTTTCTAACACCATCTATGCTTTACCATAATCTTTATCTATGAACCTGGCTTGCAAAACTAAAGTACGATAGTAATTTATTCAATTTAACACTGGCATTTGAGTAATTTTTCATTTTGTTTATAATATGCATGTGTGCAAGTACATCTGAATAAATTGATATTATCTGATCATAGAGCATTTTGGCCATTTAGAAATACCAGTGTTCATATTTAGTTCTTATGTTTTACTCGCCGCATAGAATCGATCCCCATTGCCTACGTCCTCCGACGTCGTAGGTTTGAACATCTGCTCACGGAAAAGCTGGAAGGTGCTCACGAAAACGCGGGAAACACATTCATCCATTCAACTGTCGTCGTTCTTTGGCGGTTTTTGGTTTTTCGTGACGTTTTGTTTTACGGATCTACGTTTTGATGTGCCTTTTTCATTCTCTGTGAACGAACGCGCGAGGAAACGTGAACAAGCAGTAGTTGCCGCACGAAAGCAGCAATTTTGACACACGCGTTCGACCTTTCGACACTAGTGTTTCGCATGCGATTTACTGAGTAATTTGCACATATCCCCTAACAGGAACATACACTGGAACTGAGCGGAATGTGAAGAATGTATTATTTCTTGCATAATTGCAACAAATGTCTTCGTGCATTTATTTACAATGTCATGTTTGTATTTTTGCATGCTCGTATGTTCTTGTAATTGCATTCAAGTTCAGCATAGCAGGCACTGTCGACAGCCCAACGTACTCCGCGCTTTGTTTCAACACGCACTGTGTGCTACCGCATTCATGGACTGTGTCACAAATTTATCAAGCCACAATTATTACATGGCTGATAGGTTTTGTAGACGACATACTTGAATCTTGATCGTTACAACGTAAATTCCCTTTATGTGAATTCCAGCCAATTATTGCTTTAAATCGAATTTGAATCGATGTATGTAGTTTAGTCTGGGCATTTCATTTGACACGCATATGTATCTACATTATTAATATACAGGTTGAGTAGTATACTTTGTTTCATCGGGTAAATTCGTAAATTCGTCTCTGCAGTATGTCCCTGTCTTCCTCACGGTGGAGACTTAAGATACATGGTCAATGAACCCACATTAACAATCGTGTTGTGATATTATAATGTATTCAACACATCCTAACACAAAATCCCTCATCCCACGCTCAACCTGCCTCCCACTTCCCACCTAAATGTTATGCCAACTTCTGAAGATGCAAGATATCTCCTGTACAAGATATGTCCTGAGTAACAAGCCATTCTAACAAAGAGCTAAGGTAATATGAAACGCAACGTGTTTGGGTAATAATTCAGGTATGTGTTTTGGTAATAGGACAGGCATGTGTTTGGGTAATAGGTCATGTATGTGGCCTAATACCATAACATACAATCGGTGTTAGCATATTCGTAAATGCATACGTAGTAGCTTTCAACAAACATATATATATGTAACACCGTAGTTAGTACATATCATATTCTGCCTTTGTTTAGTTGCATGAACATATTTAAGTGAGACATGGCTAGGCGTGGCATCAATGGCGGTTGTTTTTACAGCTTAGTTTTTCTTGCACATATTTTATCTATATATCATTATAGCATTGCTCGGTGCGTTCTTGTTTTTTGTGTGAATGAGTATCGTTTTAAGTTACAACAACACGAATAATGCACCTTCGTGAAACATCAACACTAACATGTGCATATGTGTATGTGTGAACAAAACTGCACAGGTTTACGCCTGTATGGCACACATCTACAGAAACAACTACAGTCTTTTCGACGTTATTCTCATTGTCTCAAAAATAACCAGTTCCGCTAAAATAAGGAAAAATAAACTTATATATAATTATATAAAAAAAACAAGGAGTAACTACTGTGTTTATTACAATCAACATTAACTTCCAGGCAATCCAAGGTGCTGACATTGGTAACACTACAGAAAGTTAATCGGTTATTTGTCAAATCACTAGATAAAGTGTACAGTATACAGCATACAGTAACAATGACTGCTTTATTGCAAGTTGACACCACTTAACAACACGTTGCAATTGTGCCGGCGAGGCAGTGATCAGCGAGGCGACTGTTGCCTGTCACAGGACTGGCTTGCCTTGGATTTGGCCGTCGTACATCGTCCAACCGCATCACTCACTTACGGTAGTGTCTACTTCGGTCTGATCAGGTATCCACAGCAGTAGTGAATCTTCAAACAAAGAAAATTTTTTTCAATCCGCATATACAGTAAACAATTGTGACATATATTTTATTATGTCGAAGACAAAATCTACGAAAATAAAAAATCGTACATCCACAACTTTCTATTTATATAATCAGTAGTAATTAGCGTTAATGTATATGTAAAAATAATGATAATGAAATAATAAAACTGAACTTGTCTTCGAAACAACTAATGTTAAACCAATGCATTTGTGATGTGACGTGACGTGACACAATACAATTCGTGGTTAAAGCAACAAAGAGCTAAGGTAATATGAAACGCAACGTGTTTGGGTAATAATTCAGGTATGTGTTTTGGTAATAGGACAGGCATGTGTTTGGGTAATAGGTCATGTATGTGGCCTAATACCATAACATACAATCGGTGTTAGCATATTCGTAAATGCATACGTAGTAGCTTTCAACAAACATATATATATGTAACACCGTAGTTAGTACATATCATATTCTGCCTTTGTTTAGTTGCATGAACATATTTAAGTGAGACATGGCTAGGCGTGGCATCAATGGCGGTTGTTTTTACAGCTTAGTTTTTCTTGCACATATTTTATCTATATATCATTATAGCATTGCTCGGTGCGTTCTTGTTTTTTGTGTGAATGAGTATCGTTTTAAGTTACAACAACACGAATAATGCACCTTCGTGAAACATCAACACTAACATGTGCATATGTG
>BSQZ01000011.1:3135000-3137500 GCA_033239005.1 Lamellibrachia satsuma
AAAGTTGTCTTTGGTCAGGGTTGTTGTCTGCTACGGTTGTCTTTGGTAAACGTTGTAGTCAGTCATGGTTGTCGTCAGCAATGGTTATCGTCAGTAACGTTACTCGTCAATCACAGTTGTTATTCACGGTTGCCCTCAGTCTCATTTGTCGTCAATCACAGTTGTCGTCAGTCATGGTTGTGGTCAGTCACGGTTGTCGCCATTCACGGTTGTCATCGGTCACTTTTGTCGCCAGTCACGGTTGTCGTCATTTACGGTTTTCGGTTTGCACAGTTGACGTCAGTCATGGATGTCGTGAGTCACGATTGCCGTCAGTCACGGATGTTGTCAGTCGCAGTTGTCGTCAATCAACGTTGTCGTCAGTCACTCACACAACACGCACACGCTCACGCACACGCACACGCACACGCACACAATGCACACACACACGCACGCACGCACGCACGCACGCACGCACGCACACACACACACACACACACACGCGCACACACACGCACACATATTATTATCATTTTATCTGTGGGCAGTATTTCACACTGCATATTATCAGAGCTTCATCAAAAACTATTTGTGTTCACAAAACTGCTAAACACATTGATATTGCATTCATATGCAACTGTTTTGTCGTTGTAATTGTAAGCACCGTTATAATAATGCATTATGTGCTAATTTTTAATTCATAATACATTGGGGACGGCCCGTTCTTAGCTACGTCGAGGTCCTAGAATCGGATTCTGGTGTGACAGATACAGAGGAGTTAACTGCAAATATGAAGGAGAGAGCTGGATGGCGAGCCATCAAATCCCGAAATCTTTCGACCAGATGATAATGATGAATTGTTATTGGCGAATAACATATTTTCATAATACTTACTGGTTGGACACTGAGGCCGTTTCGGCCATATTTCTTAATATAACAACATTCCATTTAAAAAGTCTGACGAAGCCTTTATGCGAGATTAACATTCTAAGCAGCTAATGAAAATGTCATCTATTTAAAGCAAATTAAATTTTTAGTAAAAGTAGTTGTTGAGTGAAATACAATAATCAATTGATGAAAAAGACATTTGAGAGAAGACGCCACTGCAAAAAATCTCTATGCATGTGTTGATATTATACGCAAACCACAACGCATTGTTGACATTAATTGTATACACATCACAGGGCCATTATTAACTTCCGTCATGGGGTTGATTACTACGGATATTCAGTTGTGTACATTTTCGTCCATCCAATAACGTGAAGTGTGTCTTTACATAAATAAAAAACATGTTTCATAAACCTGTTTATAATTTAACAATTCTCTTCCAATAAAGGTAACAGAGTCGGGTGTTAACCCTCTGACAAATGTGCCAGTCACCATACGCCATACAGTTGAGCATGTGATGTGAATGCACAATATACTGTTAACAATTAAATATAATTAACCCCATGGCATAGGGATCAACCAGGCACTGGGCAATCAAACCATGCGGTAATGTTCAATTCACATGAATTTTTGCCTTCTTATTTCAGTGACATCAATGACAAGCCTATGCGCCAGTTTTGAAGTTCTGATTTCAGAACTACATATGTGTGGGGTGACCGGGTTTGAATATATATATATATATATATATATATATATATATATATATATATATATATATATATATATATATATATATATATATATATATATGCCATTTGTATGGGCAGACTAATCGATGAACTGAAATCAAAAACACGATGTTCAAGCACATCTCTGCCTTGCCTCACCATCACCATGTGAACAAATCATTCCTCAAAAGAAAGGTGAAGCCTCATTCAGCACACTAGGGGTGCCTCATACAAAGCTGTAACTGTTAACTTGAGATCTTGGGTGGATTTTATCAACTAAGTTGAATGGCAAAGCACCCACTCCCCATCTACCATCAACAGAGAGTACTGTTATTCTGGTATTATGAAAGCAGTCAGCTAAAATGCGTCAAACTTTACTGTCAATGTTGTGCACATCTCGCCAGTTATGTTTGTCTTGCACCGAAGTGTGTGTTTGTCAGAACGGTGTGATCTACACTCTCTCAATGGAGTCACCGAGACCAGCACAGAGCAGCACCGACGACGCCCGAGATGTGTCAACATCAACAATGATGGGTGATAACAGTGATGACTAAGTGCAGCAAGGTAATGCGTTGTTATTCCAGTCAGTTTGTCAAAACACTTTGACGCAGGTGTACTTGAGAAAGATAATGAATGTTTTGTCGGTAGTTATATGAACATTCATCTATTTCAGCTCGGTTGAGAAATTGTGTTATGATTTTGGAAATGAATGTTGTGATAAACTTTTGAAACTCAAAATAATTTCAAGAAGCTATTATGGAACTCCCTTTCACCACACCTCCTCACCTAAACTGCCTTTAAAACACAGTGCTCAGCGTAAACGTATCTATACTTATCTATGATGTGGGTATGGAGACTGTCTATGTGTGCATGTGGCAAGGCAGCGACAATATTCATACACATAA
>BSQZ01000011.1:3142500-3150000 GCA_033239005.1 Lamellibrachia satsuma
CACTGCATCTACTGACATAAACTGCTAAACATATTTGGTGGCAGTGTTATAATTATAACCTATTTTGACGTGAAACAGATGTTTATTAGCTACAATTTGGTACCTAATTTATGTCTATATATTATATGCAAATGTAGTTATAGTGTTGGCAACATGACAACCCAGAACAGCCGAATAAGTACGGTTGGTCATTGGCATGATTAAACAGACATGTGAAAACGTCTCTAAAATATAATTTCATCCTACATTTTGGACTCAAATAAGCAGCTATATATTTTAAAACGTATTCAATTGTATACATAAGAGAATAATATAGATAACGCGAACTAAGTCAGTCATTTTGAATATCCAGATGGCCGACAAATAGTTATAATATTATATTTAGGAAAGAACTTTAACAACTTTCGAATTACTATTTCACTGGAGTGGGAGTATTTTGGTTCAATTAGATATGCTTCAATAAAAAGATCCATATGCACCCGAATATCACAAGATTGGTACTAAATGAAAGGTATTGATCTCCTGTTCTATTTGCAATTGATCAGTGCTACACAACTCTACTCGTCATCGTCACTTTAGGAATCAAGGACACGAGCACATGTATCTGATTTAGCTGACAAATTACAACCACACAGTTCACGCCAGCAGCAGTACATGAGCAGTTTTGTGCATTTGCTCTTGACATATGTACAGTATTGCTTCCTAGTCGCTGCTGAGCAGCTTTGCAAATGAAAATTTGGAAGAGTACACGCAGCATATGGTAGTGAAATGCATCGTCCGTCGTACTGAACTGTACTGAATGCATGGGTTTTGGCTTCATCCAAATTACCGTCAAAGTTGCCGTATAGTTTCAGGTAGAACATATGAGCTGCTATTTTATTTTACTTCATCAGACAAGGATACACCAGTGTCCCCATACGTGTGCAGTTATATCTTGTGCAGCAAACACAACTACTTTATACGCCTTTTTCTTTCGGCGTCGGAAGGGATAACTCAATGTATCACATCCATTCATGACGTGACCACACATATGAGCTGATGTAACTGACGACACCAAGTACAGATGATTCTTTTCAGCTAGCTGTCTCTCAATCCGGTGACAAGTAAGGTATGTCGCTCGTTTCTGCACCCATAGTTCTACCAGACCAGAAATACGCATAATGTGGTAGATGGCTATCACCAGAATGTCAGTGTCCATGGTTTGTATCACAGCATGTGAGTAGCCGTAGTGCTGCACACAGTATGCTAGATGTGAAAAGATACGTGTATCTGCTTCCTCGTGAGATTCACACGACAAATCTGATAGGGCTTGTGATCCATTTCCTTGAATGTTGGCATATTCACTGGCCTTCAAGGATAAGCTGCACATTTCTATGGACCATTTGAGGATGTTTGTACCACGTATCGGTTAGATACCTTTGCAACGCTGCTTTGTTCTTAGCTTTAGCGGTGAAAGACTTCCATGTTGGTACGGAAAGGTTTTCCTGAATCTCGTATGTGCGACTTTCATCTTGTGTCTACTGTCGTCTGACCCTTTCAGGTACCTTTTGGCTCAATTGTACACCATACCGATCACCACCCAAGTTGACCACGTTGCACCCTGGTGAACGGGACATCAGCAACAATGTAGATAACGAGTTGAGGTAGATAACATATTACATCCGGTGTCCTGCTACCAGTGTATAAATGCCTTGGCATCAACCAGCAGCACAATATTACCATCAACGGGTAAGTTGACTCTCCATGGCGACAATATACTTTCATAATTTGCCTTATTACCCTTCCGCATGACGCAACCTTAATCATCTGGCTCAAAGAGAGAAGCAGGGAATTTAGTCAACTCATAGCTGAAGGGTTCACTGTCAAAATCACGAAGAAAGTGGAGGCTCCGGACAACATTGTTCTCTCCCTGGTATATATTTGCTTTCAGTGACTGGTTTCTGTCGCTTCTCGTGGAATCCGGTGTCACTTGTAATTGCAAATCTCTTCATGGACTGCCTGGAAAAGCAAGCCATTCTCACATCATCAATAACTTGCAAACCGAAATTATGGAAGAGATGTGTGGATGACGTGATTATTATGGAAGTAGTGAAGAAAGGATGTGAACAGGAACTGTCAGAGCATCTCAACAGCATTGACACCGCAGGCAGCATTAAGTTCACATATGAAGAAGAGAGCGACAACTCCCTGCCCTTCCTGGCACACTTATGATACGAAAGGAAGATGGAACAGTGAAACTCCTAGTGTATCGGAAGAAATCGCATACAAACCAATATCTAAACTTCACGTTTCACCATCCGTTACAGCAAAAACTATGGGTCATCAACGTTACTGGATAGATGCAACAACATCGTATTAGGGCCAGAAGACAGAGAGAAAGAGGTGGAACATATCACCAAAGCACTATAAAGATGTGGGTATCCATATTGGACCACAAAGAAGGTGAAAGAACAGCAATCTCAGAATGAAAAAAACAAAGAAAAGAAGACCATAGGGACATTAAAAAAACTTGAACAAGATTTGCCATCCAAGCGAAAGGCCCAGATGGCAAATGGACAAGGAAGCCATTGGCTTATCGAGAGTCCATCAGTGTTCGTCTACGTGTAACCCGCCCTCCTGGGATGTGTCTCCAATTTGTTTTAAAACATATTCAAGTTGCTACCGGTTATACAATCCGTATATAATTTGTTCCGTTCATTTACTGTCCTGTGTGTGAATGAGTACTTCCTCATATCCAATCTACACTGATCCTTTACTAACTTTACCTCATGTCCTCTAGTTCTGCTATCTTTTTTTGACAGAGAAAAACATATTTCTATCAATATTTTCATACCCTCTCAATATCTTAAAAAATATATTCTGATCTCCTCTTAACCTCCTTGTCTCTAGATTTGTTAAACCACATTCTGTATGGAGTTCTTCATAACTAAGGTCTCTCAGTTCTGGAATAATTTTACTTGCTCTCCTCGGTATGCGTTCAAATGTATCTATATCCTTCTTACGATATGGTCTCCACGCCAGTATACAGTATTCGAAATGAGGTCTAACTATTGCTTTATACAAAGGTATAATTAGCTTTTTATCCTTGTAAGGTATGTTTCTCCTAATCAACCCAATAATTTGATTACCATTTGAAGTTGCAATACCACACTGCTCTGAAACTTTCATATTAGCATCCAAGTTCCAATGTCCTGTATGTAGGCATTTACATTATCCAAAATTTAACAACATCTGCCATTTCTCAAACCATTTCACTAATCTGTCTAGATCGTTTTGTAAATGTTGTTTATCACCACAAGTGTTAACCTTTCTAAACACTTTTGTGTCATCTGCAAATTTGAGTACGTTATTTGTTATATTATCGTCCAAGTCATTGATATATATTAAAACAATAAAGGTCCTAATACTGATCCTTGTGGCATCCCATTCAAAAGTGATTTCCAGTTTGAACCGTCTCCATCTACTACAACACGCTGTCTTCTGTCAGTCAGCCATTGTTCTATCCAGTCAATTAAGCCATCCCCGATACCATAGACATTTAATTTAAATAGTAATCTTTGATGTGACACTTTGTCAAAAGCATTCTGAAAATCTAAGTAGATAATACCTTCAAGCGATCTCTCGTCAATCCACTTGGTCATTTCTTCCAAAAAACATAACATATTTGTTAAGCATGACATCGCTTTTCGGAATCCATGTTGAGATGAATTTAATAATTTATGCCCAACAAGGTAGTCCACCATATGGTATTTAATTAACTTTTCTAATAATTTCACTGATGTTAAACTCACTAGTCTGTAATTATCTGACTTATTTCTCGAACTGTTTTTATGTAATGGTATGATGTTTGCTTCTTTCCATTCAAAAGGAACAACTCCCTCTTTTAATGACAAGTTGAACACTCTTGCAAGTGGTATACTGATTTGTTCTACTGTTTCCATTAGTAGTTTTTGAGGAATCCCATCCACTCCCCATTATCTTTCATTGCCTTTATTTTCTTACCAACCAATTCTGGAGTTACAATTAACGCCCCTAAATAGACAGAATTAGCCTCCTGAAAGATTGAAAACATAACAGCCAGATGATTTACCAAGGAACAGAAGAGAGTGTCAACGGCGATAGAGCGTAAATCTGCAATAACAGACCATGCAGGTAGAAACAATTGCATCATAGACTGGGAGGGGGCAAAAGTGATTGACAGAGACTGTAACAGAAACGTAAGATGGATCAAAGAGGCCATATCGATCCGAAAGATAATTCCAGTCATGAATGAGCCGAGGAGTTATAGATTTAGTCACATATGGGACGACCTGCTTACCAAGACAACTGGCGAGCAGAGGAAGAACTAGCCGTCCCAGAATTCCTGATGAAGGCTGCACATGGCAGTCGAAACTTTGAGTAAGTAACAGAAATATTTGTGGTTGAAGAAAATCGTAATCCATTCATCCAGTGGGTTTGCACAAGCTTGTAAGGCGGCATCACGTTCTTGGTGTCCCAATGCATCCGCCAGATACTGGATTGAGCCCGAAACTGAAGCCACATCATACATATTGACAGGTTGCTACACTATCCAAGCTTCTAATGCTTCCCAGTAGAGCTCCATCATCACAGACATCAATAAAGTATGACCATGCCATAATTGTCCTTGTCAGACAGTCCTTGTTTATTTGGGTTCAAAATGTAGGATGGAGTAGTGTTTTAGATATAAAATGTGTTCACACGTCTGTGTAATCATGCAAATGACCAACCGTATTTATTCCGCTGTTTTGATTGTCATGTTGTCAACACTATAACTACATTTGTATCTAATATGTGGACATAAATTTGGTATCAAACTGTAGCTAATAAAACCTGTTTTACATTTAAAAAGTAATAATTATAATACTGCCATCAAAGTATTTGTTTAACATCTTATATAAAATTATGTTACGATTTTGTTTGACTCATTTGTGTAATCTCTTCATAACAATATGATAATTTTTCTTATATAGCTCTTATTTCACAAATATTTTGTTTGACTCATTTGTGTAGTCTCTTCATAACAATATAGTAATTGTTCTTATAGAGCTCTTATTTCAAGATATAGTGATGCACCACATGTCAACAGATGCAGTGGATGTTTAGCTTTCATACTATATTCCATTTGTTTACATATATTATATACAGATATTTCCATGGAGTAACATGTGAAATAGTCAATACGTTCCCTGACGCAAGTCGAGGAAATTGTCAATTTAGGGTACCCTTCTTAAAATGTTATTTTCGGGGGTTTCTCAAGAGATATGGCTGAGCGGGTCTCGTGGTTACTGATCTAGATGCGCCAATCTAACACAAAAATTAGGTCTGCTTTCCACACTAAATTATGTCCACTCCATCTCTAAATAGATGCCTTTTTGCAGTGTGGATCCCCGACTAATAAGGTAAATGGGTAACCATTTAAATACGGTTCACTTAAACATTTGGTCATTCGATTATTTATTTCCAAATACATACATTTTATTGATATAAAATATACACACTATTTAAAGTAATTTAAAATTGCTTTCATAACATAGACACGGGGGTTGTAGAGACACACTAGGTCCTACTTAATGATAAATATGTTATTGTAACGAGTTTATGTATACATAATTAGTAGTCATTCAGTATTCAGTTAATAGCAATCATTCCAGTTGTTTGTGTTCACTTCTGATCGTCTGTTTTTGCTTTCTTAATATGCACAGTAACATTGGCTTCCCCAGCAGGCCTTGGCGTTGCAATTTATTTATCAGACTCGAACCTGGTCAACACAAAAAAAATTATAATTAAACAAATTAGCCTATATGCGACATTTGTTAATTCTTATTTTCCTGCAATCGCACTTAGCCTGTATGATTTTATATCATCATTTTTTACGTCCAACAACGGCCAAACGCTGCCACGTGATATATCTGCAACTATGTTGTTTATTTGCACTACAACACAATTGTCGACATTGAAAATAAGTAATTTCAGATATCACGTCTGCAATGCTGATACATCAACACTAGGTAGAGCCATTGCATGCAAATGTATTTTCTCGTTCTAATCGTGCGCACATCGCTGGGTCAATGAATACCTTGGTAACACAAACAAAGGCACATATCAACCCACCAACAGTTTGACCACACATCAAACCCACGGGGAAAACTCGGGACAAGGGCCCTGGGCTAATCTTCGTCGATACGGCTTATTATACGGTGGTTTCTGACATTTTCTACCTGAATTATGTTTAGCCCCCCCCCGCGATGCATATCGTCACGGAGTCAACGATGTCAATTACAATGAATAATACGGCTCCATCCGGTGCTTGTCTATTCTCCGTTTGCACTTCGGCCAGTGCACGCGTAAGAGCCGAATCAGATGAAGCCTTCATCTCTGCTGTATCCGCCAACATCGAGCAGGCTGCGATGGAGTTGCTACCCGGTGCGGACGTGAACGTGCGTGATAGCGTCGGTCGCACAGCCAAGCACTGGATTCGTGTCGTCGTGGAAATGACAACACCACTACTGTCACGAGAAAAGGTGAACGCCACAGACGCAAGTGGCAACATACTGCGCTGTCTATCGACATTACTGCCATCATGTGTTCTTGTTGCAGAACAATGGCGACATTGCCACATCCGTGAGCGGTGATCAAAGCCAAACCGTTCTCCACTGGGCATGCGCCGACGACACCGTGGTCAGTGACGCGAACATTGCGGTGTCTGCAGATGTCATCAAGCTGCTCATACGGGCCGGATGTGACTCCGTTGAAGACTATGGTACTGACGCCCATGGTATCGTCAACGTCGCTAGCATCGGTTCGGCCAGCGATGCCCGAGACATGCTGTGCGCTGGAGGTCGGCCAGAAACCGACGTTGATGTTGCGCCAAAGCCACTTATGCGCGCCGTTTTGGGAATGTTCTAACTGCAATTCTGGTATAATTGCAAATGACTGATAACTCTTAAAAGACATCAGAAGGGAAGAGTGCGGCGGTGCTCAGTCCGCACATTTGTACACACTTGTATCCAACCTCTGTCCACGGGCGGGTGCGCTGTACCGAAACTATATAAACTCGTTTACGGCTGTTCGCTTGCTATGCGTTCGGACTTCATTGGACCAGCTAACTCAGGTGCATTCCATTTTAATCAGGTGAATCTAAGTCGACTGAAGTGGCTAAGTGGAACGTAAGTGGATTCTACACGATTTAATTATTTTTAATTCTTAGTGTCTTTTCGTTGAGCGATTTCATATTTTAAACAAAATTATACGCATGATGGCTCTATCCTCCCGGCACTGTACATACAAAGGTATGCGTTGTTATTACCATATTAACTTATGTTTGCTTTCTAGCTTGTGATGTGCGGCTTTTAATTAATTAAATAATATGGATGTTTTATGCTGGTCGCTGCATTAAAGTAGATACACATGTAGCCTTGCGTCAAGACTCAGCATGCTACACGGTGATTCTTTCTTATAACGAACACATATAACCTCTAA
>BSQZ01000011.1:3152500-3277500 GCA_033239005.1 Lamellibrachia satsuma
AAAATTTATTGCGAAACATGACTAACATATTAAGTGTTTTATTCTCACCAATTCAGCAGTCAGAACCATCGTCAAATTGCCATTGATCAATCACAGGTTTCTCGGCGTGCTATCAGAAATCGCACCCATGAGTTATAGGCAGTTACAATGACGTTACACTGGCCGCTAACGAGCGGCCGTTCGACGGGCAATCCGCCGCAATAGAAGTTAGTGTCCTTGTTGAACGCATGGAGACCACAGCATGTCTGATCCGAACCAATAGAAATGAGTGTCCTTGTTGAACGCATGGAGACCACAGCATGTCTGATCCGAACCAATAGAAGTGAGTGTCCTTGTTGAAAGCATGGAGACCACAGCATGTCTGATCCGAACCAGTAGAAGATAGTGTCCTTGTTGAACGCATGGAGACCACAGCAAGTCTGGTCCGAACCAATAGAAGTGAGTGTCCTTGTTGACAGCATCGAGACCACAGCATGTCTGATTCGAACCAATAGATGTGAGTGTCCTTGTTGAACGCATGGAGACCACATAAGGTCTGATCCGGACCAATAGAAGTGAGTGTCCTTGTTGAACGCGTGGAGACCACGGCATGTCTGATCCGAACCAATTTTGTTACACGCGTCAGGAAATATCTGCGCACATGTTACGTTATTCAGGCTTGCCACGTTTTATTTATTCTCCCAAAGGGTACACTTTTGGATCGATTTAAGATACCCGTTAATGTTGTATTTAAATTATACATTACATTGTATATTTTGTACATCAAACACATACAAATATATATTTGTTATATATTGAGTTCGATAAAAACAATTTTCATCTACACATTTGATGAGTTTGCATCCAACGCGAAGTCATAAAAGTTAGCAATCATAAAAAATACATGTTCAGGGCTGCTTCCAAGTTATAATAATTTGTATCGTCATAACACTGGGGTTCTGCTTGTACCAATAATGTTCCGCACATAGGACCAAGGCACAACAATCATGGCAAATATTCTTTGAATGTTTGTCATAGTATACATCTGATGCTGCTTATTGTCATGTCGTGCAACACTGGTATCGTCCGTTGTGTTCACAATAAACAGGCAGGCATACAGCACATCCACTTTACTTTTCGCCACGATACTTGTAAGAATAATATTGCTAAGCCTATATGAATGGGCATAGTAGCCTACTACTGTGACGCCCGACTCTCAGTCGGGAGAACCAGGGTTCGATTCTTTATGCTGTCGTTTCTTCCGTTTACTCAACTGTATACATGAGTATATTTTATATAGCGAGGGGTGTATATGTGAACGAATTGACTTCGCATAGTAATTGCAGCGTGGCTGAATTGTTCTCAGATAATTTGACTTGGTATGGAATACCGCTGTAAAAAACGTATTTTTGTTCTTAATTATATGATAAACCCGCAGGCTCAGACAACCATGTTGACCAAACAAGCTGTTCATCGGGGAGATTGAAGCACGCAAAAATGCAGAAAGGAGTCATCTTGTATGTCATCGTCCGAACGTGAATTCCCTATTGAGAGTGGTCTCTCGGACCTCCTCCACCACGATGACCTGTTCATTGCGTCCTCCTCAATATCTACCACACACTCTCACTCTCTCTCCTCACTACGTCCGTCACTCTTAACCTTTGCTGTCCCCTACAACGTTTCTCACCCACCGGCAACTTCCACGTCTTCTTCATTGCATTGCATTTTTATCTACGAACAAGATGTCCGAAACATTCTGTCTATATATATATATATATATATATATATATATATATATATATATATATATATATATATATATATATATATATATATATATATATATATATAGTAGTTAACCACTTATGCACAACACATCCATCTCCCTTCGTGCGTCCTCATTATGTCTTCTCTCCACCAAACATATACCTGCAATCTACCTCAGCTATATCAAACCCGTTTTGTCGAGTATTTTCGCCATGTATGTATTAATAAATAAATTATTACATAGTCTTGCAGTTCTCACCTCCTCCTTCCCAGACACAGATGGTGTCTTCTCCAGTCTGGTGCCACGCCTTCAGCATATGGTTTCAAAAGTACGTTTCAAAAGTTCGTTTTTGGATGATTTGTGAACTCAACGAGCCTTTGTTCAAACATGTATAAAACGTTAGCAAGCAATGCCATTTGTAAAATTCTTGGTTTACAACACATGGAATAAGTTATGCTGGTTTAGATTTTAAAAGATTGCCATCTCGAACAACAAGTTCCAGATGGCAAGTGGACAAGGAAGCCATTGGCTTTTCGAGAGTCCAACAATTTTCTCATCTATGTGTAGCCCACCCTTATCAGATATCTGTCAATTCTATTTTTAAACATATTCACACTACTAGCATTAACACAATCATTTGGCAGTTTGTTCCAGTCATTTATCATCCTCTGTGAGAAAGAGTACTTTCTCATGTCCAACCTACACTGCTCCTTAACTAATGCTGCTTTGTGTCCTCTGGTTCTACTGCCTTCTTTATGTTTGAAGAACATATTCCTATCAACATTCTCATAACCGTTCACTATTTTAAACACTTCTATTTGGTCTCCTCTTAGTCTCCTGGTCTCTAGTGTTGTCAAACCACATTGTAATAAGCGACTTTCTTAACTAAGGTCTCTTAATTCTGGAATCATCTTAGTTGCTCTTCGTTGTATTCTTTCTAGCTTATCTATGTCTTTTTTACGATATGGCCTCCATGCTTGAATACAATATTCCAAATGTGGTCTAACTATTGCTTTGTACAGGGGTACAATTAGATGTTTCTCCTTATACGTGATAGCTCTCCTAATTAGCCCTACAGTTTGATTTCCTTTCGAAGCAGCAATCCCACATTGCTCTGAAACTTTCATGTCAGCATTAAATGTTACTCCTAAATCCTTTTCTTGTGTCGTTCTACCTAGTACAGCATCCCCCATTTTATATTCCTCGTCCATATTTCCATGTCCTATGTGTATACATTTAAACTTCCCAAAATTGAATAACATTTGCCATTTTTCTGACCATTTAACTAATTTTTCTAGATCATCCTGTAAACTTTGTTTATCTGTATCATTAGTAACCTTTCTGAATACTTTTGTGTCATCTGCAAATTTTAGTACTTTGCCAGATATGTCATCCTCCAACTCATTTATATATATTAAAAACAGTATAGGGCCTAATACTGATCCCTGTGGTACCCCACTCAGAACAGATTTCCAATTTGAAATCTCACCATCTACCATTACTCTCTGTCTTCTGTGTGCAAGCCACTTTTCTATCCAGTTGATTACATCATTGCCTATACCATGGGCTTTTAGTTTAAGTAACAATCTTTGATGTGGCACTTTATCGAAAGCTTTCTAAAAATCTAAGTAGACAACATTCACTGTTGACCCGTCATCTACCCACTTTGTAATTTCTTCTAAAAAACATAAGAGATTGGTTAGACATGACCTTGCTTTTAGGAATCCATGTTGAGATGTATTTATTAATTTATGTTTTACGAGGAATTCCACCATGTGGTCTCTAATTAATGTTTCGAGTAATTTACATACAACTGATGTTAAACTCACTGGTCTGTAATTTTCTGGTTTCTTCCTCGATCCCTTCTTAAATAGCGGCGTAATGTTTGCTTCTTTCCATTCTGAAGGAAATATTCCTTCTTCTAGTGACAAGTTAAATAAGTTTGCAAGTGGTGTACTAATTTGATCAACAATTTCCTTTAGCAGTTTTGGTGGTATCCCATCAACTCCAGGTGATTTATTATCTTTCATCTTCTTAATTTTCTTTGCTATCATTTCAGGAGTTACAAATAACTGCCCTAAATGTTCTGATTTATTGCCCTCAAATTTAGTCAATGGAACTGGAAGTGAGCTGATATCTTCTGTGGTAAAAACTGAGCTGAAATACTCATTCAGGACCTCTGCCATTTGGAACCCATCTGAAATTATGTTTCCACTGTTGTTTTCCAGTGGTCCGACCTTATCTCGAACTTTCTGTTTACTCCTTACGTAAGCATAGAAACTCTTGCTGTCATGTTTTATATTACCTGCCAATTTTTGTTCAAAGGTTCTTTTAGATTTTTTAATTTCAGTTGTAGCTAGGAGAAGTGCCTCTTTGTAGTTTGTGTAGTCTTCTACATTTCCAGTGTGTTTATAGACCCTCCACAGCATCTGTTTGTGAGCAATTTTTGTAATAGCTTCTTTTGACAGGTGTTTTTTCCTGGATCTTTTCCCTTGTTTTCTTAATGGAATAAATTTCTCAATAATGCCCTCAATCTCATATTTTAAACAAGTCCAGCATTCTGTTGCTGTCTTGTTCTTCAGCAAGTTATTCCAATCTATATTTGCTAGATATGTTCTCATCACTTTATATTTGCCTTTGTTGAAGTTCTTCCTCCATTGTTTTTTATATGTATTCCCTGTTTTTACTTTTATGTTAAAATGGATTTGGTTATGGTCACTTGAACCCAAAGGTTCGTGTACTTTAACATTGTCAACTAATTCATTTTGAGAAGACTAAATTAAATCTAACACATTCCCATCTCTGGTTGGTTTCAAGACATGTTGAGTAAGGGAACAATCCTGTGTTAGAAGTAGAAACTGATGGTCGTCACCTCCTGCACTCTCTAAAGATTCCGATTGTATATGGCCATGGTTAAAATCACCCATTATAACACATTCTCCCTTGGTCACATCCCTTATCGTCTTTTGTAATTTTACATCTTCATCTTGTCCTATGTTAGGACTACGATAAACTACTCCTATTGTTAATGTTGAATTCCTGGTAACTATGTTACACCAAATTGCTTCCACACTATCTGCTTCACTTTTCAGTGTACTTTCATATGCTTGGATAGATTCTTTAATTTACAAAATTACTCCACCTCCCCTTCTTTCTCGTCTATCCTTCCTAAACGTTACATAGCCTGTCAGTGCTAACTCAGCATCTACTATATCTTCATTTGCCCATGATTCTGTGATGCCTATTACATGAGGATCAATATCTGCTACCATAATGTCTAACTTTTTTATTTACTATGCTCCTGGCATTTAAGCATACACATTTAAGTTCATTGTTTGAAATTATTGGTGAACATTTCTTTGGATGTGTATTTGTAGTAGTACTACTTTGAGTTTTCTCTGTCAGTTCCCCCTGCGCATCTAGTTTAAATAATTTATGGTACCTGTGCCCTCGTCGACAACTCTGACAAACTCACACGCAAGAACTGCAGCGCCCTTCCCTGTCAGATGAAGTCCATCTCTCATGAAAAAGTCACCTCTTCCCACAAAATTTAACCACATGTCTACGAAGCCTAATCCCTCCTCCATACATACCTTCTGCACCTGTGTGTTAATCGCCATCCTTCTACAGTTCATATATTCCACACCCCTGCCTCCCATTATTGGTAATATCCCCGACAATACGATTTGCCCAACTCGTGCCTCTTTAAGTGTCTTGATCAACCTCCTGTACTTACCAACGATGGCTGACGTTCCCTCCTTCTCTGCATTGTTCGTTCCCACATGCACGAGAACAGCACCTCCCGTGCCACCACCCATGACCTGTCCTGCCTTCTCTTCTATATCCTCTACTTTTGCCCCTGGTAGGCATACTGTTATCTCATCTCCTCTATTTACAATTTTATCCACTTTCCTAATGATTGAATCCCCCATAAATGCCCGGGCTTTCCTCGCTTTCCCCTGTGATACTATATCAGCAAAGCTCCTTTCCTGTTGCACACTACTAGTATGCCCCCTTTCTCTCATATCATCAACCTTTACTGTCTTACCACCTGGCAATCCCTCTCCATTCACCCGCTTACCTCTATTTTGTTGCATTCTCTGCCTTCTGTCATCTTTCTTCTTCTTACCAGCTTTCTCCCTCACATTGCCACTGCTCTCCTTGTTCTCCTCGGTCTCACCACCTCTGCTCTCCTCGGTCTCACCACCTCTGCTCTCCTCGGTCTCACCACCTCTGCTCTCATCATTCTCACGACCTCTGCTCTCGCTTCTGTCTCACCCTGCCCTGTCATCATCAAAATCATATGCCTTAGCTCAATCACCTGGTCCTGCAGATATTTCACTGTCGTACACCCCCTACACACGAAATGGAAATCATCCGCCTGCACATCCGCCCACGAATTTACACACCCGGACTTTGCAAAGTATATCCAGCTGTCGCAACTAGAACATATCAAATTACGTTTCGCCTTTACTTGGCATTTGCACGGCGCCATGTTAGAAATTAAATTTGTATTTGTTTATAATCCGTTTATAATAAATTTATACTAGGTAGTCTTCACACTGACTGTTTTTGTGTTGTAATACACACTTTATATTATGTTACTTATATCTTAATTAAATTTACAGCTACTGCCTTGCAACTTACTTTCTATGTAACAGCTGACTAACAAAACGTAATATCGCTCGCCCTAACGAAATTTCAGTGACCTTATTTAAATAACACTGAATTACTACCTACGCCTAACTTTTAACAATAAATGTTGCTAAAACAAAATATTTAGGTTTTAAATATTTAATACGCACTAAATTATTTACAATAATATTACGTCTCGTATTATGTACCCAATCAACTGCAAACAGCAACCCTTAATTATCGCTCGCGCTACCGAGTCCTCGGAGACCTACGATATAAACTACCCTAAATTACTCCTATAGCTAAATTTTAACAGCAACTATTGACTAAACAAGGACTCTTGTAAGTTTATGTTTAATATACACGCAATAATAATACTTATCCGATCAATATTTCACGCTTTAGACAAATATAAAATCCACCAAATTCAATCCTGTGTTCTCCTCAAGATTTCCCAAGATGCAAATCAATAACACATTGAATTTATAACATATTGGATAAGTTAGATGCAACATAATCCGTATATACCAGGTATATATTACCAAAACTATAAAAAGAGCGGATGTATCAATGAGTTTCCAGCTACGACGAAAGAAGGTTATACTATATCACACTTCCGGCTACTTGGACTTGGTGCAGCGACTTGAATTTGGTGTAGATCATTTACAGAAAAACGTGAAATATCAAATAGAATAAGTATTATTATTGCATATATATTATACATAAACGTATTGTAGACATATATTAGGAAACAGGTTTTGTTAATTATTAGTCAGAGGGAGTATTTTAGAGTAAGTTAGTTTCGGATTCTGTCAAAGAATTCAGCGAGCGTTAATAGGGTTGTTTACCATCCGAAAAAAATTGAGATAGCATAGTGAATAGTCAGTAACATTGTATTAATCGTGCTACATCAAAGATTACTACTTAAATTAAAAGCCCATGGTATCGGAGATAACATAACTGACTGGATAGAACAATGGCTGACTGACAGAAGACAACGAGTTGTAGTAGATGGAGAAGTTTCAAATTGGAAATCGGTTTTGAGTGGGGTACCTCAAGGATCAGTATTAGGACCTATATTATTCTTAATTTATATCAATGACTTGGACGACAGTATAACAAGTAACGTACGGAAATTTGCGGATGACACAAAACTGTTTAGAAAGGTTAATACTGATGGTGATAAACAACATTTACAAAACGATCTAGACAGATTAGTGAAATGGTCTGAGAAATGGCACATGCTGTTCAATTTTGGGAAATGTAAATGCCTACATACAGGACATGGGAAGTTGAATGTAAACTATAAAATGGGAGATACTGTTCTGGGTACTACTGTAAAAGAAAAGGACTTAGGAGTTACAATAAGCGCTGATATGAAAGTTTCAGAGCAGTGTGGTATTGCAGCTTCAAAGGGTAATCAAATTCTTGGATTGATTAGAAGAAACATAACATACAAGGGAAAAAAGTTAATTATACCTCTTTATAAAGCAATAGTTAGACCTCATTTAGAATACTGTATACAAGCATGGAGACCATATCGTAAGAAGGGTATAGATACGCTTGAACGCATACAAATGAGAGCAACTAAAATGATTCCAGAACTTAGAGACCTTTGTTATGAAGAACGCCTGAAAGAATGTGGTTTAACAACTCTAGAGACAAGGAGGTTAAGAGGAGATCAGATTGAAGTTTTTAAGGTATTGAATGGGCATGAAAATATTGATAGAGATATGTTTTTCTCACTCAAGAAGATAGCAGAACTAGAGGACATGAGGTAAAATTAGTAAAGGATCAATGTAGATTGGACACCAGGAAGCACTCGTTCTCACAGAGGACAATAAATGAATGGAACAAATTGTCTACAGATTGTGTAACTGCTAGCAGCGTGAATATGTTTAAAAACAAGGTTGACACATATCTCAGGAGGGCGGGTTATAAGTAGATGAACATGGTTGGACTCTCGATAAGCCAATGGCTTCCTTGTCCACTTGCCATCTGGACCTTTGGCTTGGATGGCAAATCTTGTTAAATCTTGTTAAACTTGTCTATTCGAAAACGTTAGTATACATCTTATTGTATTACCGGGCACTTGAAGCACATCAACACCAGATGATATTACAGACAGATGTCAGTTTCCTCAATTGTATTACGCTTCGAGTAGAACATAATGCATGCATTATGTTTGTATTGATATAACATAATATGGAGATACATATATTACGAAGACAATATCAAGTAAAAAAGCAGATGGTTCAGTTTCCTGCGACGGCAAAACAAAGTTTTTGTTCCTTGAAAGACAAAAGGGAGAAGAACAGGTTGGTATATACTAATATGTAGTACAACATGCCAGACGGAAACTTTCCTAGCCAGCGGTTTGATAGCGAAACCGAACGTGTTGTGAAGAACAACGTACCATTTGTAAAGAAAATCGAACGGCTGGCAGTTCCGCCAGGGAGAAAGATAAAGGTGCGTGTTCATAGAGCTCTGTATTCAGTCGTTCTATAGAGAGAAGAAAGGTGCGGCTATGCATTTACTGGTTTAACTTTACACGGTAGGGTCATTTTGAAGAAAGAACGACCAGGGAGCACCTCATTCTCCGGATATATGGCTCATATATGTGGATGACGCATTCAAAGTGCAACAAGGGAGTGAAGTAGAATATTTCACACAGCATATTAATTAACTAGACGACATAACATATACAATACAACCAGAACGTGATAATACGTTTTGATTGTCGCCATATATATATATATATATATATATATATATATATATATATATATATATATATATATATATATATATATATATATATATATATATATGTATATATGTATATATATGTATGTATGTATGTATATATATTATATATATATATATATATATATATATATATATATATATATATATATATATATATATATATATATATATATATATATATATATCATGATATATATATATATATATATATATATATATATATATTTATATATATAATGATATGTATTTTCATTCATACGTACCATACTCCAAACGTATCTAAATAGTTAACTATAATTAACAAGTTTTCATACGTAGCCGTAATCCGGATTCGGCTATAAGTGAAATTGCCCATTCAGCACTAATGCATTTCTTGGCGATCGATTGTCGATTCGCTCTTAAGCGTATAATTACAGTAACATGATTACTGTTTTATCTGCCCTGTTAAGCTATTAATGTCCTTATATGTTTACATTACATCGCCTGTAAATCTTAAGCATATCTTCTTTGAAATAATAAGTAGCATATTCACTAATGTACGACTTTCTATCTGTATGCGTATACGTGCCTCGGCGTGATACTCGTGGAGAATACATGACCAGCAAATTCAGCTGAGGTTTATACCTGAGTTACTGAACTAACAATACGTACATCAAAAAAATTATGGCTGAAATCGTATATCATTGTTGACTTACGGAGCGAAGCACCTTTAGTGAGCCCGGGTACTTTATTTCCCTGCACCAAGATCGTGACTATGACAGCATGATGGAACAAATTATGGAACTTAATGTTCTGCATTCCGGGCGTATATGCAGTAAATGATTAGTTCGACACACATGTCATTCCAACTACATATATGTCAATCAGACTTGGGTAGAATATACATAATGGTATGCGAAAAGGAATAGTATTAAATAGTAATGATAATGCGAACACTTAAGAAATAACAAGAATGTGCTGCATATATTTAAACGTATTTGACCGTATTTAAACGTATTTTTTATTTATTGTATGGTCAATGTTAAATACGCTATACTCAAATAGCATATTATTGACGGCCACATATTTACTATACCTTAGGCAAGACATCCACGGACAATTATGCATTCAAATTTATCTATGACAACAAAATACGCTTAGTCCCCCCTCCCGAGCATGATGAAGGTTGCTCCCGCAACGCATTTGTATACACTTAAGTATTATGTTGTGCGAAAATATTATAAGTAATTTCAGCTTGTTCGACAAACGCGCAAAACACAAACATGTAGGTTGTAGGAATGTATTAAACATATTTGCGTGCTTAAATTATGCTGGGAAGCAATTTCTGTGGATTCCGCTTTACCGTATAACGGACAACAGAATCAACCGTTTTGTAGAATCAAGTATATTCGCCAGAACGGATTCATTCCCTATTTCCGCTGTATTAAAATGCGCTGCTTAAGTGAATCAGCTGCTTGATATTATTACATTAATCTGGTTCGAAATCATTATGCTGTAAATGAAATTACCCCAATGCACACTATTTGACAATATTTACTGT
Source organism: Lamellibrachia satsuma (assembly GCA_033239005.1). Classification (NCBI taxonomy): domain Eukaryota; kingdom Metazoa; phylum Annelida; class Polychaeta; order Sabellida; family Siboglinidae; genus Lamellibrachia; species Lamellibrachia satsuma. Next base: position 3,163,192 of record BSQZ01000011.1, read on the forward strand.
GAGAGTAATATGCGTGTGTGTGTGTGTGTGTGTGTGTGTGTGTGTGTGCGTGCGTGCGTGCGTGCGTGCGTGCGTGCGTGCGTGCGTGCGTGCGTGTGTGTGAGAAAGAGAGAGAGAGTGTGTGTGTGTGTGTGTATGTGTGTTTGTGTGTTCGACCTATTTTACATAACCATCATTTTAATTCAATTTAGGCAAGTTTCAACAAACACCCTTCCGAGCGGCAGCATGTACCCCGTCCAATATGCAATGCAAGTCTTCGGTCTCCCGTCGGTCTCTTTTAAAAATTTTACAGTGGCGCTGTAGACCTGTATTCCAGCACTATAATTATAATTATTTTTTTTTTAACTTGGAACTGCGAAAAGATCTGACAGGCAATTTGTCTTCCGTTGGCCGATTCAATACAGATTTCAATTTGTTCGGGTCAATTTGCCTCGTAAGTTTATTTTTCAGTAGCGGCGTCTTCTCCGAGGAGGCCGTGACACGCGACCTGAAGGAAGAGACGGTGGTTGTGGAGGGTATGACCCTGCGTACGAGGTGTGACATGTTAGCTATTAAATGTTTAAATAATATTAGTGATTATGATGAATGATACCAAACTGTATATATTAAATCATATACACAGTAGGAGGAGTGTTTGCATGTCACTATAATATTAATCCTGAAGACGAATAGAGCTATTAATAATTACAATTTAAAACTGAAGTATATTCTTTATAGAGAATCTTTATTTTGCGTTATGACAAAGCTAGAAAAGCCATAATACTTATGGTCTGCTTTAATGGTTGCATGTCATTGCGTGTACATTGGATGTAAAGTAGGCCCTGTTCATTCTACCACAAGATGATACAAGAATTGAACAAATTATATACTGATTATGATAACGCTAGCATGATTAATATGTTTAGAAACAAAATAGACATATATCTGATGAGAGCGAACTACACAAAAATGACGTTTTTGGACTCTTCATAAGCCAATGGCTTTCTTTGGCACTTGCTATCTGGGGCATATCGCTTTGGCTGTCTTTGTTAAATCTTATTAAATGTCACACATAGCACTTGGCAGCAAACACCAATTAAACCAAAATGGTTATTTTCTCGCGTTGCAAAGTTAGACAACACCCATACGTCTTGTTATCTAAAAAGACAACTCACCTGAAACAGCATACAATTACGAGCAAGACGAAAAGTCCGATGTTCGCCATTGCCACGGCGAATACTATAAGACTTTCTTTATTTTTGAACAATCCATCGGACGTGTTTTCCAAAGCTGAAAGCACCATTCCAAAGCATCACGTCACTGCATACGTTATATGCACCATATTGCTGCGTGAACAACGAAATGCATGCAATGACCAATTTATATGTTGCAACCTTCGGCAGTTACGGCAGTTTTGTGCAGATGGTATATGTCACATTGGTAGTTCACATACACGGCCACGACGTAGGCCTATGCTAATTGAGCGAAACATATATACAGTTTATATTTTAATGAAGAAAATATTTTCTTTTAATCACAACTATTCAGATGCATCAGAAAGACGACTCCTACGGGACGGCTTGGTTGCCATGCCAACTGGCGAGCAGAAGAAGAAATATTCATTCCAAAAGTGTGTGTGTGTGTGTGTGTGTGTGTGTGTGTGTGTGTGTGTGTATGCATGTATGTATGTATGCATGCATGCATGCATGTATGAATGTATGTATGTATGAATGTATGTATGTATGAATGTATGTATGTATGTATGTATGTATATATGTTTGTATATATGTATGTATTATGTATGTATGTATGTATTATGTATGTATGTATGTGTGTATGTATATACATATGTATGTATGTATATATGTATGCATGTAAGTATGTATGCATGCATGCATGTATGAATGTATGTATGTATGTATGTGTGCATGCATGCATGCATGTATGTATGTATGTATGTATGTATGCAAGCATGCATGTATGTATGTATGTATGTATGTATGTATGTATGCAAGCATGCATGTATGTATGTATGTATGTGTGTATGTACGTATGTATGTATGTATGTATGTATAGTGGGGCGGCATAGCAAACCTATTGTGCATTTTGTGATAAAAGCACCAAATTTGGCTCACGTGTAAACTGATATATAAGCAGTTGAACACAAGATACAAAGTACTCAATAACGCGGTTCAAATTAAATGAGTCAATCAACACACATAGCCAAAATCAACACCAATATATGTTGAAATATATCTATCGAATCGAACAGCTCTTATCAGATGTCACATTCTGTTCTGTTTTGTTCATATGTCACCACGGTTACTGTCACAGTTCCTTTCAATGGCCAGGAATTCAATTATGTGTGCACCCCCCTTCACAAGCACGAACACACGCACGCACGCACGCACGCACGCACACACAAACACACACACACGCACACACATACTCACTCACTCACTCACTAGGTTCTTTCCACCAGGCATTCTCTGGTGAAAGCCTGGAACTGCTCTTGGTCAATCCTCTTGGCATCTTTCAGAGAATCTATTGAAGGGTTTGGCTTTTCCAAACTTCTGGCGGCGCACGATCTTTGCCTCAATTGCAAGATGGGCTTCATCGTTTTCACTGTCCAGCTCACAGGCTTTGGCGAGAGCAGCTGTGACGTCTTCTTCAAATGCCATCAGGAGGTATCTCCCCTTGTTATGCCTCAGCATGTCAGGGAACGGGGCGAGGAGTGTTTGCTTGAGTCCTGTGAAGTGGACCCTCATATCGAACTTGACTTCTAATTGTTCCATAGTGCTGGGCGAGATCAGCCAACTTGAACACTGGTGCCATCACCTCGTCTAGCCTAGTCTCTTCAATGTAGAAGACTTATTCGGCGAAGGCAATTGCCGATAATTCTCGCTCCTGGTATTTGTCTTGGGTCCTGGAGACATGGCCTTTCTGTCACGATTGTACAGTCACACTAAGCATTCCAGAGCTGCCATGTCCCCGGCACTGAATCGCCCCAGCAGTTCGGTGTCTTCAAGAAAGACTGCACAGGCCCGCACCCGGCTGGGCATTTGAAAATCGCTGCTTGACGAAGACCGTCGGTCCCAGCAGGTTGTTCGCAGAAGACAATAGCTTGTTCTCCGTCCTCAATGAGCGTGACTACGACCTGGTGAGTTTGCCTGCAGCTGGTAAATCATGGCTCTCGCTTTCTGTCTTGAATTTTCGTTTTTCTGCTCTTTACAATTTTGTATTGTTGTATTTGAGCCTGCATGTATGATGATACTGAGCATTGTTTGCGACCATGGCCGCTTCAATGCCATGGCCGTCATTGAGTTTTTCTAAATTAAGGGTACCTGGAAGTTGTCCAAGCTCACTGATTTTTATAAAATTCGCTGCGAGTGAACTGTACCCACTCCCCATGTGAACTGTACCCACTCCGCATGTGAACTGTACCTACTCCCCATGTGAACTGTACCCACTCCCCATGTGAACTGTACCCACTCCGCATGTGAACTGTACCTACTCCCCATGTGAATTGTAACCACTCCCCATGTGAATTGTACCCACTCCCCATGTGAATTGTGCCCACTCCCCATGTGAACTGTAGCCACTCTCCATGTGAACTGTACCCACTCCCCATGTCAACTGTACCCACTCCCCATGTCTTGTCGCTTGGACTGCGAATGACATGTCAGTGTCTCTGCCTTGTCCTCTTGGCAAATGATACACAGATTCCAGTTAATCTGAGCTGGATGCGGGGACGTTGATGGCGCAGGACGCTGAAGGCCAACCAATGTGGAGCTCTCGGACATGAGTCAACCGATTTACTGAACACCAGTACGTTTAGTCTACGGGCATATTCTCTTCATCAGTAACCACCACAATCAGTAACTTCCAGGGTGACCTACTACTACTACCAGGTGCCAAGCCAGTTATTGTTATCTACAATAACTATTCGGAACCTCGCAGCCTAATTAGAATAATTAGTCCAATTAGACTGATTTTTTTATTCCTTTAGAAATCAAATAATTTGCTCTTCCCTACGCACATTTGGACCTTCATAAGGGATTTAGCCTCAACTGTCAACCTGCAGACCTCCCCAGTTGAGCAGGTATGTAAAATAACATAACGGCGGCCATTTTGTAAAATGGCTGCCACAGCTATCAGGGGTCAAACCTGCAATGGCTCAATATCCAGATCTGTTCAGAATATAAGTGTCTACATGTTTGCCAAATTTTGGGCTCTTATCACAAAATGCACAATGTAATGGATATGATTTTTTGGCCTATAGGATGAAAACCTTTTTTGTGGGGATGGGCAGCGAGCGCCTAGCTGATTAGCTAGGTGTGTTTAATAATACAACCTGTTCCCATCTCTATCCTGCACACCCCTCTATCGATAAGGCGCTTAATTAAGCGGGCCCAATTACACCAACCGATCATGTGACTTTTTCGGGAAATATTACTGGAAAGCGGTGCACGCTGCGGAAATTTGCAGATAGCGAGCGGGACCATGTTTTGAATCACTTTTCTTCGATGCGACATACGAACAACATCATCCGAGCTTCTGAATTAATTCCCACCCACCCTCCCCATGTATTTGCACTTCTGTGTCGATATGTTTTCTAAACTTGCATATTACGTGTCAACGTATCTAGATATTGAATTGATCTGAATGTTGTATCGGGGGTTTATTCCCCCACTTTTGTGTATATCATTGTAAATACTCTAGCTAGCACTATATACGTATAATTATGCATGCTTGTCTGCACATAGGTATCTTTTCCCTCTTTGTATGCTGTCGCTTTGTTTAAGAGCAGCAAGGGTTTTTGGTAAAGACTGTCTTCGGCAGTTGCTAGCTACAGTAGAAAATGTTAAATCTTGTATGGTATTGTTTACTAATTGGTCATACACCAGCTTAATCAGTAATATACCAGGCTGTGTACAATTTGTGGCAGACTACTATTATTGTGTGCACAGCGGCAATCCTTGTTGGGTATGATAAAATTGGATTGCCCGTTACCAACCTACCAAGTAGTTGGTGTATTTATACAAACAGAGAAAGGTCTGCATAAGCGTGTCCCCATTTCATTGTAAACACAAATACACCGGGAGTCGACGGGGTATCGAGCTGCGAAAAACACAAGAAAGGTTGGTTTATGCCGCCCCACTAGTATGTATGTATGTATGTATGTATGTATGTATGTATGTATGTATGTATGTATGTATGCATGCATGCATGCATGCATGAATGAATGTATGCATGTACGTACGTACGTATGAATGCATGCATGCATGCACACACGCACGTATGCACATACATACGTATATATATATATATATATATGTATGTATGTATGTATGTATGTATGTATGTATGTATGTATGTATGTATGTATGTATGTATGTATATATGTATGTATATATGTGCGTTCTTGCATGCATGGATGTGCGTGCGTGCGTAAATGTATTGTATGCCTATATGCATGTATCCACGCGGGTGTATATTCACGTATATATATATATATATATATATATATATATATATATATATATATACAAGCATAAATGTGTGTATGTATATATATATATATATATATATATATATATATATATATATATATATCCTCCTCCACATACTTGCTGTGTTTGTGTGTTGATCGACATCCTATTTCAGTATATATATATATATATATATATATATATATATATATATATATATATATATATATATATATATATATATATATATATATATACACGCACATGAATATACAAGAAGGACATAGATAAGCTAGAAATAATACAATGAAGTGCAAGTAAAACGATCCAGAATTGTGAGACTTTAGTTAAGAAAGCCGCTTTGATTTAACAACATTAGAGACAAGGATACTAAGAGGAGACCAAACAGAAGTGTCTAAAATAGTGAATGGTTATGGGAATATTGATAGGAATATGTTCTTCAAACGTAAATAAGGCAGTAGAACCAGAGGACACAAAGCAGCATTAGTTAAAGAACAGCGTAGGTTGGACATAAAAAAGTACTCCGGCTCACTGAGGGTGATAAATGAATGGAACAAACAGTCAAATGAATGTATTAATGATAGTAGCGTGAATTTGTTTAAAAATAAAATTGACATATATCTACTAATGGCGGGCTATACATAGATGATAACATTGTTGGACGCTCGATAAGTCAATGGCTTCCTTGTCCATTTGCCATCTGGAACTTATAGGTTGGGTTGGCAATCTTGTTAACCGTGCGTGTGTTTATAACAAGGTATGGTTTCGCGAGTGTGTGTGCGTGCGTGTGTGTGCGTGTGTGAGCGTGCCTGCGTGTGCGTAGGCAGCAATGAATTGACACCGATCCACCTACTTTGACAGCGATCCCCCGAGTAGCCGTTCTTGCAGCGACACTTTGAAGTGCCATTGCCTTTGTAAACACATGCAGCTCCATTTTTACACGGATTGTTACACGACGTGCCTAAGACAAAATATGTGACTCTATAATCAATTATTATACTACAACAATAGGCTTTTGCAAAATGCTTATGGTGTTATCTTGTTGCAGCTGGCAATGAAGATAGCAGTCGTTACCCCAATATAATGTTTTGATCGATAGATGGCGGGCGTGTATAAACGCAATGCATCGCGGGATCGATTGTCGGCGGAAATACAACGTGTACTACAAATTAGAGAGTCGGAAAGAAATACTGTTTCAGCAAAGGATACGTCGTTCCAACAACAATCCCATCTGATATTACATAGAAGTCACAATGCTGGCATAGGACACGCAACAATCGGCTGATCTGACGTTTGAATAACTTCGAACGTGATTGAGCATACGTTGCCATATATACGCGATTATTTCAGCGCACAAGATTCACGGGAATTATGTGTTGTACTTCCGTCGACAATATTACGCGATTTCACCTTTATATTAGTGTTATATTATGCACCAGAGGCGCCACGGCTTATTTCACCTTTATATTAGTGTTATATTATGCACCAGAGGCGCCATGGACTATTTCACCTTTATATTAGTGTTATATTATGCACCAGAGGAGCCATGGGCTATTTCACCTTTATATTAGTTATATATTATGCACCAGAGGCGCCATGGGCTATTTCGCGTAGCCTCTATTATAATATATGACGTCATTCTCTCTGGCGTCAATGCCACCGCAAAAAAACACCGTGATGACAGTTTTAGTTATAACAGTGCTTATTAATATGATGCTACATATTAATGAACGTTTCGCCGTCGACATTTTCTTTGTCACGGCCATTCATTGTCACGTGGCTGTCATTGCTACGGTTAACCTACTGCGTATTTTTGGAGGTGTCTTTGGTTCCTGTGACTTAACTGTTTTGATTTTTACGTGTTTTTCTTTTGTGCCGCCACAAGGTAGCATGGTAAACTGATAGGTGACTATTCTTGCCCACCCCCCACACCATTGGCCTCCCCTTTTGAGAGATCGTAGATACACCACTGTCTCGTGAATCCTCACCCGAACGGTACTTGTCCGGTCTGTATTTCATCTCAACAGACCGCAGCTTGTCGCTGAAAGTCATCCAGCTGGCCTGGGGAGACTGCGTCAACCACGAGAAGAGCAGCACCTTCGGTTGGGAACAGGTGGACTTGAACCAGCCGCTATATTTGTTCTTGTTGGCACACTTCGAAATCGTGTTGTCGTTGTCCGGGGTGTGGAATTGACAATTCGTGCACAGAACATCACCTGTCGACGGAACCAAAACGGTGTGTGCACTGAATGCGATGCACAACGATTTTCCTTCACCCGCATTATTCATTATTGGAAATGAACATGTAGAAAATGAATATCCAGTTGCGGGTTTCCTTGTTTTATGTACATTAACAATAACAAATCACACAACATCATAGTGGAATAGTCATGAAAACGGATACACATGTAGTTGCCATTAAGAGCCCCAGCCACGGTTAGCACAATAGTATTTCCATACGCCCAACAGTTTTGCGTTATCGAACATAAAATATACGTGACCCATGACTTGATGGAATTATGCATCTTATAAACACCATTGATATCCTGCCTTAGACCCCTGTAGCGAGTCAGCTGCAGCAATACTGACGTACGCAATATCTGATCGGCGCCTCTCACGCACTAAGAAAATCACGCCAGTGGTTTACTAGGAAAACCTTGTTGAACACGCCGCATCTTAATTCCACTGGCCGCGCCATATAAACCTACGTCACGATTGTCAGAGTCTAGCAACATTCACTCGGCAGATGAAGCTATGTTTCTGGATCTGGATTATTACTCAGCAAAGTCCTACTAGGATATTGCACTCAGTGTTTATTGCAGAGTGTCCTTTTCGAGATGCTCGAACTTGCCAACTCTGCACAGCACTTTGGCCGCACTATTTTGTACCACGTGTTGCTTGTTGATAACGTATTTGGGCAGTCCAGTCAGTATTACAGTAGTCAATATGACCATGTACTAGAGCAAGAATCAGCTACTCTGCACTTTGGTGATCGAGATACTTCCTTATCTTGCTGATGTTATAAAGCCCGATATTTAGTCGTGACATGCTTTTCCGTTGACATGTGTTTATCAATGTAAGCACACATATAGTTGAAATGGTTACGAAAATATTGATCACTGGTAAATCAAATAACTTTCATTTTACATATCCAAGGTGTGTTTAGTTTACCTGGTAGAGGCTTTCATCAACGTGTCACGTTGATTTCATCAGTACCTATGACGCAAGTACCTAGGAGCGTCACAGGTACTGATGAAATCAACGTGACACGTTGATGAAAGCCTCTACCAGGTAAACTAACCTGAAGAATGTTCAGTAAAATTTATCACTGGTGTTTGTTCTCACATATGGAACACAAAAGAACTAGGGCACGAATTAACGTTAGTGGTGGAACGGTGTTGATTTGGATACCAGAAAGTATTCTTTTTCACAGGGAACCATGCAGTTATGAAGAAAATTATAGTGACCCTCGATAAGCCAATGGCTAAATTGTTGACATGTTATCTGTTTATTTTTCGATGGTGCGCTTCTTAAATATTGTTAAAACAGAACTGGTATTATCTCATAAGAGTTGGATTTAAACATATATATATATATATATATATATATATATATATATATATATATATATATATATATATATATATATATATATATATATATATATATATATATATATATATATATATATATATATATAATAGTTGATATGCCAGTGACTCGCTCTCTTGCAATATAAGGTGTTTTCTTTGGGTGCCAGGCTTGTTAAGTATTGCTAAGAGCAGAAATGACAATATCTCATAAGGGCGAGTTACGATTAAATATATAAATAATCGTTGAACTCTCGATATACAATAAATGTCCCCGTTCACTTGTCATCTGGGGTGTTTGCATGGCAATCTTGTTAAGTGTTGTGAATTAAAAACCAAGACCGCCTGCCTGCATCGCTGACTTTGGTCTCGTACTGTCGGTACCGCAGTCTGAATCGGTCCTGCTCCGGGCCGACGGTGACTTCGCTGTAGACGGCAATCCCTCGTGTCGAGGAGCCCGACCCCAAATCGAACCGCAGTGTTGCCGGTTCTGTCCATAACACCTCATGCATGTGACGGAGACCGAGCCAGAAATCCTTCTTCGACTCGCCGAAACCATCGATATATGTCGTCCAATCGCGATCAAAGCTCAACTCTGCCTTGTTCGTGATGCGGCGGAGGAGGAGAATCTGCAGTGAACGAAGGCAATGGATTTATTGCAAAATTGGATGCAATGCAAATATTGCAAATATTACAGAACAATGAATGTCAATAATGCAAGTAATGTTTATCTTTGATATCATTTGAGAAAATACATAATATTATTATTATTATTATTATTATTATTATTATTACAACTATTGCAAACATCGAAATATTAAACTGCATAAATGATGAAAATAATACACATTTTGCATATACATAATTATGACTTGATATACTATTATGCATCGTGCAAACACCATCAATATCATACTTTACACACTGCCTGCTCGCCGCCTGAAAATACACTTTAGGCAAGCACGTCATTAACTTACTAGGACAACGTTGTTGAATACACAGCATCTTAATTTCATGGGCCACGCCATACTGTTAGATAACCCTACGTCACGAATGTCAGAGTCTAGCAAAATTCACTCGCTAAATGACAATATATTTGTATTAATCTATTCCTATACTTGCCAATATTTACTGTCGCTGCACGGTGATTGTCACGCTTACTTGCTGGCATTGTCATAATGCCACCAGTGATCATAATTTTTCATCACAGAGGTTCGTTATCATCACATGCATTTTAAATCGATCAGTTTCAACATAATTTTTACTATGTAATGAACACCAGCATTTTCACTCCAACCCTGAAGCAATCCCTACCGTCCACCCGCCGCCGTCTGTGGCCATATCACACTGGGCCATATAACGAGTGTTTCCGTTGTATACGAGGGCAGAGTTCACGTTGGTATGTGTGCGGTAACACTGCACATCTGCGCACGACTCCGCTACAACAAACGCAATACACCACCAGTACATGACTTGCAAACAGCGTAGCGCGAGGGATGGGGACGGGGGATCGACTGATGTACCAAATGACGTGTAACACTTACTGTACACAAAACTAACTTACTCATGTCGTCCACTTAACGTGGTGACGGGATGAATTCCTTCCATTATCAAAGGTTCGTCATGGTGTTTGATAAGTTAGCTACACTAAGCCTGGTACACATCTAAAATTATATGAAGAAGAGTTGTGTCTGGACGACGTTTTCTCCGAGGGCCATCGTGCTTCCATTTTGCTGCCCTGTCAGACGAAGACGCATTATCGCGCCATGACGCATTGAGGATTTTCCGCACTATTGTTGTGTAGGTGCCATAAAGTGCTTTCCCCATGCTTTAAGTCAGTCCATCGCAACCACATATAAAGATCGTTTCGACAGTTGTCCTGAAGATATTCAGTTTGACGAGTCTGCAGATGGAGGCTCTCCAAACATTGTCAAACTGCCGCTGACGCTTGTGCTTTTATAAACTAAATGTCAAAACTATACTTATAATAATGTCATTCATTCAACATGTGTTGGAATTGTACTTACCGCCTGGTACCACGTAAGACCTAACCAAGGTAAAATGACAATTCACGTAAATTAATAATAGTAACCAAAATGAATGTTATGTTGTTTTAAATATGTCTCCTCGATTCGATTTTTTTGCTTGTCTCATTTCAAATTAATTTCGCGAAACGCTAAACCTACCTGATATCCACTGCAACATGCTGGCTCGTTTGTGCAACTTTTGTATGTAGTTTTTGTGAAATCATCAGACAAACTATTACATTACTTACTGCTTGTTCAAGCATTAAGTGAAATGAAAATCGAAATGCTGAGAAATCACGATTTTCACCCTTGATGAAATTTCGTAATGTTGTCATGTGATCGGCGAGAGGATTGAAGTCACACCCGTGATCGGCATTGACTAGCACAGTGTTTACCATTTTTGCTATCAACTATTTTGATCTTTACCAGATGTAAAGACTGAACTAATTATTTTTTGATGATTTAAAAAAATAGGCATTTTTTACTAAACAGACTTCGCACATTACTTAAGTTAGTCACACACTACACATATGAACATAAGTGAACCGGATTCGCGATGGGCTGAAGGAAGCAACTTTAGGTAAGCCCCATTTACAAATATTTCCCCACAAATTAGTGTACATTGAATGATGTCTAAAGTGATTGTCAACTATTGACAAACATAATGCATCATTTTATATTATATGGAAATAATGCCCTTAACTGCATACATCTTGCAAATGTTTATTTAACCCCAAGGGTTCGCTTAAGGAATATCACTGTAATTGGTACTAACGTTGACATGATTGTCCAGTGACACCAACAAATGATAACGTTATAATCAGCCAGAAGCAAGAACGCATATCTTCCACTGCGGCGAAACGACATGCGGGAGACGGCAGCACAGCTATGTGGTAGTAATTATCGGGGTAGTTTCTTCAGGCGACAGGAACTCATTTACGTCCACGCAGTGGCCGACATTGGAGCGTTTGTCTGAGTGCAACATTGCGTCAAGCAGCGGGGAAGCGGAAATGACGCAACATATCATGCGTTGCATTATGGGAGACCGGTATCGCTTATCCGGTTTGAATTAACTACATACATGTGGACAAAGAACACGTGGGCTCATTCATCGTCCACAATTATCATTTATATGCGGCCCATCTTTTTTCTCAAATAATCCTCTCCCTGATATCTCTCCAATTTTTGGATCAGTTTAGTTGCTGTTCTTTGCATTATTACCAGCTTATCGATATCCTTCTGCAAATATTATATCAGTGCTTGAAAGCGATATTTTCATTCTGCCTATTTAATGTCCGCCTCAGACTATGGATTCTAACGACTAGAGTTGGCCATATCGCCGATCCCCGACTCCTACGACCCCCAGTTGCTAGTCGGAGCACTATTGACAACTTGATTCGAAAACTAAATCTGAGCGCGAACCGTAACTCAACGCGACGAGCAGTTGTAATTCTGAACGTTTTTCCCAACTCAACCCGGGCTGCGCCAGTACTGTAGATTCGATTTTGTTGTATTACGGTCGCATAGATGCCAACTTCCGACCATACGTCGGAGTAATGGCGTCATGGCAAAGCCCCGACGGCGACTGACGAAGGCGATTGCGTCAAACGTTTGAAGGTGTTTGCCGAGGAGTGTATGGAGGTATCCCCTCTCCCACTGTGGGGAGTGTATGGGTGTATCACCTCTCCCACTGTGGGGTGTGATACATCATTTAAGAGCCATGTGAGCACCAATTTGGGTTCTCCAACATTAAGTTGTTCTTAAAGAAAAATATTAATAATTTTTACCAAACATCAATATTTCATAATGCCTTTCATTCCAATGTAGCAACATGTGCGTAAACTTTGGCCCCAGATGCTGATCAATGGAGCATATCGTGGGTAACGTGGTTACACCGTAAGCGTTGCTATAATGTACTAACATAATGATAGATTTTGATAATTTTAATATATGTAATTGATCATGTAGGTTATATCACAAACTTGTGTTAATTATTAATTAATTAATACTTACAATGCATTAACCAAGTCAACGCAATAGTTTTTTTTACTGGTTCCGTTACATATATTCCTTCTTGGGTGCGTACAAACGATAAAAGAATCATCAAACATGGAATGATGCCAACATGCAGTTGGCTATCGAGGCTGTGCGCGGAAAAGTCAAGCTTGCTGTTAAGCAGTTTGGGGTTCCCCGCTCCACACTGCAACGAAGATGCAAGAGAGTGCGAGATATTGCGGTTGCAGCAGAAACGGGGTTGGGCAGATTCCGACCTGTGTTTTCACCAGCGATTGAGTTAGAACTCGTTGCGCATATCAAACGTACGGAGAGCATGCTTTTTGGTTTAACCCTGTCGCAACTGAAGAGAGTCGAATATGATTACGCAGAAGCAAACGGCATTCAGCATAACTTCAACCGCAGGACTGGCGAAGCTGGAAAGGACTGGTGTCATGACTTTATGGCTCGCCACAGTGACGATATTTCTTTGAGAACACCCGAGCCTACATCGGCAGCACGCGCAAGAGCATTCAACCAGGGAGCCGTCAACGCGTTCTTTGATTTACTGGAAAAGGTGCATGGCGCGAAGAGGTTTACCCCAGATCGTGTCTACAAAGTAGACAAGACAGGAATAACTACCGTACCCAATCGACCATCTAAGATAATCGCCAGTCGGGGAAGGAAACAGGTTGGTTCACTGTCGTCTTCTGAGAGGGGACAATTTGTCACGGTAGAAATTTGAATGAGTGCTGCTGGATCATTTATACCGCCATTGTTCATCTTCCTGTGGAAGAAGATGAAAGACGAGCTGATAGACCGCGCACTCCCCGCGTCAATCGCAATAGCGCACGAGACAGGATGGATGCAATCCTACATCTTTGTGATGTGGTTCGAACAATTTCTGAAGCATGCCCGCCCGAAGCAAGGCCCGTTCTTTTGACCCTAGATGGCTACAAAACGCGCACAAACAACCTGCCTTTCATCGAAATGGCTCGAGCCAATTTTGTGACAGTTATCTGCCTACCACTGCATTGTAGCCATCGCATGCAGCCACATCATATTTCCCCCTCCTCCCTAAGGGATTATCATTCCAGTTATGGGGTTTCGCATAAGCAGCACATAATTACAAACTATCTACCGGTGTCATTTTCAGTTCAACAGCGAATTAATGTCTACGAATGCGTTCTTTTAATATTGCGATTAAATTATCAGCTGAAAATTATTTTTAAAGTCACTGATAATTGAAGTGTCACCCCATGATCACGTAAGGCGTTCGATAGTCTTCGAGATATCTAGGTGGGCGCCTGTTTCGACTGGGTTGTTGACGCAGGTAAGGCGGGTCACCAAGTTGTCGAGCCGGTAGACCTTCAACGTCGACATCATGTAAGGTTTCTTCCGCCTGCAGATGTGGAGGACCTACTTGGCGCGACCGGCTACATCGCCGCGAGTTCCAGCGTGGACCATCTTCAAGCACGAAAGTGTTTGGCCCAGCTTTCTTGGCGATCCTCTTAGGATACGACAACGACGATGCCAGTTTATGCTTTCGGATAGGTCGTTTCGTCCGCACCCAGTCTCCACGTTTCATCGACGTGTCTCGTGAATGACGTCGTTTGTCGGCGTAAGGTTTGGTTCGTTCCTGCTTACGTCTGATCGATTCAGCTAGCACTGTAATGTTCGGTGTAGGTGTAGGTGTAAACTCTGCTGGGGTAGGTTGTGTCAGCGCGTGTGGTGTCGATCGGTATGTTTGCAGTATTGTTCGTGTTCGTTATACAATGCGCTGCGACGGTGTTCGATGCCGAGTTTCTGCAGGAATATTTAAAATTCGTATAACACGAATTGTGCTCCGTTGTCGCTTTGCAGAAGTTTGGGTATTCCCCATCGAGAAAACAGTTCCTTCATGATCTGAATGATGGCGGAAGACGTCAACGTGCTAGTTGCAGCTACCTCTGGCCATTTCGAGTGGGCATTGTGCGCCACAACAAGAGATCTTTGACTTTGGGGTGCAACCTGTACCTCGCCGAAAATGTCGATTTGAATGTGTTGCCATGGTTTCTCAGGTCAAGGTATGGGTTGAAGTGGTGGTTTGTTGGCTTTGTAGATTTTTCACACACTGCACATCCTTCACAGTCTCTGAGGAAAGTTTCGATGTGCCGATCAATTGCAGGCCACCATACGGTATTGCGAGATCGCTGCTTAGTTCGTACGATCCTTCGTGGGCCATGTGCAGTACCTGCTGTTGGAGTGACTTAGGGATGACAGCACGAATGCCACGCGACACACAGCCGTCAGCGAACACAGAAGGTTCGTCTCTCAGTCGGAAATAAGTTTCCAATCCAGCAGGTGGGTGTCGAGGCCAACCATTCTGGAAGAAATGACGTACTTGCGTCAATGTGACACCAATGGAAGAAGCAGCTTTCAACTGGAGGGGTGTAACGCGATTGTCCAACTCGACTTCCATTACACAGTCATCTGTCATTGACTTCCACGGTTCATCGTTAATCAGTCTGTTTAGCATATCTGCTACCTGGTTCTTGGAACCTGCAGTGTACTGAATGTCAAAGTCATACTGATGAAGGCGATCAGACCATCGGTAAGTTCGTAATGGCCTGTGCCCAGAGCCGGACGTCGCTAACAGAGTGGTGAAGGCCTGATGATCAGTCCTTAATATGAACTTCCTTCCGAAGATAAACATATGCAAATGCTCGCATGCAAAGATACACGCCAACGCGTCACGTTCGCCTATCGAGTACTTCCTCTCAGTTGATGGCAGCGTCATCGAAGCATATGCGACTGGACGTCCGTTGCCACCGGACACTTGCGATAATACCGCGCCAAGGCCAGTTCCAGATTCGTCTGTCGTCACGATCGTTTGAGCGTCTGGGTCGAAGTGTGCAAGAAGCAGATGTGATGTTATGCTTAAGTGTACGGAACGCTTCGTCTTGCTCATATGTCCATTCCCACGGGACATCTTTGCGAAGTAATCGTCTCAGTGGCTCTGCAGTGTCAGCATGGTGAGGGACGAATTTAAGATAGACATTTGTTGTGCCCAGAAACGACGCAACTTCTTTCGCACTGGTCGGTTGTGGAAGCTCCGTAATGGTTTTCACATCGGAGTACAATGGTAGGACACCCTGGGGTGACACGTGGTAACCCAGAAAATTAATCTCCGTCGTGGCAAACTGACTTGTACGGATTCAGCGTGACGTGATACTCAGCCAGTCGGTCGAGCACTAACTGTAGTCGTGTGTCGTGCTGGACCTTCGTGCGCCCGTGGATGACAATGTCTTCTAGGAGGTTGATGCAACCATCTATTCCGCTGAATACAGAAGATATGATCTCCTGGAAGGCACTTGGGGCTGAACTCAGTATATACGACATCCGGCGGTATTGGAAACCCCCTCATGAGTGATGAATGGCGTCAAGTACTTACTATCTTCTGCCATGGGAACTTGCTGGTAGCTTCGCCTCATATCTAGCTTGGTGAAGACAGTGGAGTGGTGGAACTCGGCATACAGTTCCTCAATCGTCGGTAGTGGATATTTATCTGAAATGATGGCCTTGTTGACTGCTTTCAAGTCAACACACAATCGTATTTCACCTGATTTCCGACGTGCGACGACTAGATTCGAAATCCAGGGTGATGAGTCGATCGGTTCGATAATCCCGTCATCTTGTACGCGTTTCAACTCACATGACACTTCGTCACGTACAGAGAATGGAATGCGACGCAAACCTTGTGACACAGGTGTAACTTACGGGTTAACTCGGGGACGGTGAACAAACTTGGCAATTTCCCAAAACCTGTGAACACTGAAACAATGTCAACAGATTGAATGATGAGTTCACCGAGAGTACAAACGCTGCAGATTCGTTTGGCTGTTGTATTTGACCGACGGCACTCCCCTTTCTGGAAGATCTGCAACACTTCGCAGTTATTCATTTTTGAGCACAGTCGGCAAGTTTTCGCCCTGGCAGGACATTTCAGGCTGCCTGTCGCGTTTGAACTGTAACCACAGTTGCCAGACGGCGCTTGTACCCGAGTGTTGGTGGCTGTGTGTGTGTGTACTATTCAGCAGGGTAACGAGACCTCCTCCGATCAGCTTGAACCCTGAGCGATTCAAACTTGGTATTGTTTCTGGCCCGTGTATCTGACTGTTTAATGCTCAAACTCCCGTTTACGGCAACTTCAATACGGGTATCAGTGTGATAACTTTCTCAAAAGTGAGCGTATCAGGCTCTATTAGAAGTCGTTCCTTAACTCTGGGGTTATTCGTTTTCTCGATCAGCTGGTCGCGGATCAGTTCATCCGACAGCTGACCGAAGTTGCAGTTAGCTACAAGTTCGTGCAATGCTGTAACGTACTCACGTACACTTTCCCCGGGGCGTTCCGCCCGTTGCCGAAACGTATACCGTTCCATCATCACACTTCGTTTTGGGCCGAAAAGATTTTGTAGTGCAGTTACGGCGGTCGCATATGTGTCGGTGTCCGTCGGGGACGCGAATATTCTCTGGCCTTCTATCCCCAGGCAATGTACCAGGATAGCTCGGCGCCGTGCTGCCGTGACGTTGGCCCCGTCGAGGCCGCTTGCCATTAGGTAAGTTTCGAAATTCTACAACCACGGCACCGGAGGATCGCCCGGTGTTGCTAGGAACACCGGCGAAGGCGGTAGGCTATGTTCATCCGTCCTCGTCGCCAAAGTTTGTTATGTCCGAACCTATTAACACTGAACATAACTCGTTGGTAAACAACACACTCTTGTTTAATCTCAAACATGGCGGAACCCGGTCAAGCTGTCAAACCGAGGCTCGTGACGTCGCTTGTAAATTATAGCAAACACAACACCCTCTTCACTACTGTTCATTCCAGCTTCCAAATAAACTTATCTGGGAATAACCCAGCCATTTTACAATTATTGCACAAACTATATTAATTTATGCAAGTATAGTTCAGTGAACTGAGGCAAATAGTGGATGAAGTCATAATTGTTGATAAGTGATCTTGAAAACTGAATAACTATTCATTATGGTACAATTATGTTTCCATATCCCAACATTTCCTATAAGATGGCTTCATCTGTACTAATGACGATTAGTACCGATGAAGTCAGCTTGGCAAGATTGGTGGAAGTCTATACAATACAGGTCAATTTAATTTTAGGATACGATAACATAATTGTATGATCATGAAAACGAACTATCCTGAGACCTATTCAATAACAAGACAAAAGTTGTCACAAGTATACATTTAATTACAGAACATTTTATAACAAAACAACAGACCATAACAACAGCCAAGATATAGATACGCAAAAAAACTGATACAACATTCAGTCCAGCACACCACAGGCACGACTCAATTTACATTTTGGTTTCTCTACACAGCCTAACTTACAAATGAGGTAGTAACAAAACATGACTTTGTCCACGATTACTAGTGCATGTGCTATTGTTTTTATTGACTGTCAGTCACTACAGCAGCTTACTGGTTTGAACTCACACGAATGTCCATTATTACGTAACAGAAGGGACAATCGGTCGTTTTCAAAATATACACATTATCTGTTACAAGGTTCACGGAACCGTTAATATATATATATATATATATATATATATATATATTCATATTACTTGACTTACAAATAGCTGTTACCTCCAGTCACTTTCTTTTTATCGAGGAATTGTTATTTAAAGTGTAGTGGCTACTGGCTAAACATACAGAACATTAGATTCCAATACGGTGGTCATTCAGTTCACTGTTCAGAAGTACCACTAAATATAGCAGGCACATGGCATTACCTGATAATGTGGACACCACTAATCAATACATTGATTGTGCAGGAAAGTTTTATCACAATAAAACAGTCGTGCGAACACTGAACAGCATATGACATATGGGCTATGACACTAAGGTATCTTTAAATACGTGTCGACTGATCAACACTTAGTCTTTCGAAACGAGGAACTCCGGCGATACTACAAGACGTCCCGACTTTGACTTGTTTATCGGCTTCAGCTCCCATTGCAATTGGTGCACGTCCGGTTGCCGTGGCGATGACCCCCGGTCGACGGGCGAAGGTGACGGCCACTTGGTGATGGTAGCGGTCAGCGGGTCGCTGGGAATGGGCAGTGCAGGCGTGACTATAAGGTGGTGACTTGTCGGCTCGGAACGCGAGTGCGAATGGCGTGCACGTAGTGGCGTCATCTCTTCGGGGGCAGGTGCAGGTGGTGGGGGGTTGTGCATGACAGGGGGTGTGAGGGTGGGAAGGGGCTTGTGAAGGGACAGTGGTTGCAGCTTCTGCAAATGACAATATCATATAGTGATGACATGCACCGACCGATCTCACAAGACGAGGCAAAGATGAAGCGTCACTTAAAATACTGGATGGAAAGTAAAAAAGAATTGAAGTATCACAACGCACGGTTGGTGAATATAGGACGAATCAAGCATGTAACGGGGAAACAAAGGCCACATACATAAAACACAGCAGATAATATTTCAGGATTCTTTCTATCCCCACTCCACTTCACTAACATGCCTTGCAGATTGGTTATCAGAAAACGAAAGTATCCACCAATGGATAGAATACACCCATGGCAAGGAGTATTAAAACTACAACGTCTGGTCGTTTATATTATAAAATTGTTACATAGCACAAACTATTCTAACATACTGACCACACCAAATATGTTTGGATGAACCACTTAAACAATTATTTGACCATAATCTTTTAATTTGAATGTTTCACCCTAAACGTCATGTTTATGTGGCATGCTGAAAAGTCAGGATGATATTAATGAACGGCTCAATTATATTAAAAAGTTAATTAAAACACACTTCGATAGTCAATATGCTAGAATAGTTTATACCATACAACATGATTTTATGACAAAAACGATCAGGCACTTTGTACTTTTAAATCTTTGTATGAATACATGCATGCATGCATACATGTATAATTATATAGAAACACCCCTCAAAGCCAGAACACAGGTGCGGTGGAGACAACGGAGGGTGTGGCAGCCCCAGTGCGGGACGGGGCGCGACACAGTTGTGAACTGCTCTGAGTGTGCATGCGAGTTGCAGGCGACGCATGGTGAGTAACAGAAGAACCAGCAGGTGTGTTTGTGATAGAGATGTGTCTGCGAAGCATGGAGGGCGAAGCACCGGGGGAGTATTTGCCCAAGTGGGACTGGGCTTGGGGAAGGGGTTCCAAGTGGGCGGCCTGCAACGAGGAGAGGAAAGTAGTCGTAGTAATAATAGCGATACAGCATTTATTTGAACAATATCTTTGATTAAATAACACTGATGCCCAGGACCACAAACATTTTAACTGGACTATTTTAGTTAACTTATACATTTTACATAACTTATTTGAATAATAATAAAAAAATCTATCTTTACTGCATTTTAAAATGTACTCTTATGTTTTATTATTTAATCTTAAGTGGTGCTGTAGTTGTGTCTTAAACTCACCACCCTTACAGAGATCAAATGTATATTTTATAGGGTTTAACATGAATAAAAATATGTTTATTACTATTTGTCTGCACCATGAATCTGGTTGCTGTGGCTATTCAGAGTACTAAAATCATTAAATAATAGGCACAATAAATAAATAAAAATATAATATTACAATACTACTTAACATACAAGATAAATGTGAATACGTAACACGCATGTACCGATCACATGCTGTGTCTTTAAATCAGGGATAGTCCGATTTCATATTACAATTATTTCTCCGCGTAACTTAGTTGTTCACTTTTGTTGGCTAAGAAATTAAACTAAAGAAGTTAACATTCATTTGTTTTACTTCTTGGAGGCAGCTAAAAGCTTTAGTTCTTGTCAAATGAAGAAATGCATTACTTGGAAACAAATACTTTAAATAATGGTGATAAGATATATGAAGGCATATTCATTCTCTCAAATGTAAACAAATATACAACTTCTACCACAAGCATTGTAAAGATCTGTTTTAAGTGTCTTTAAATTGAACAGAAAAATATGGAAAGAACTAATATTCTTGTTAGGCTACCAGCATTCTTGTTCACAGACAAGTGTGTCACATAAGGTGTCCAATGTTTTAAATAATTCTGCAAATTGGTGGCATCAAACAGAGTATTTGATGAAAATGAGTTGCAGACACAACTTTTAAGAACAAGCACCTTATCCATGGATGTCTGTGGCATCTTCTTCAAGGGCATCGGGATCTGCGGATGGGGACCAGCATTCTCCCACGAAGTCTGGTCCCGATGTGTCTCCTTGAAGTTCTCCTCCCGGCCACCAGGTGTTGTCATCTCCCAGTTTGTGTATTCGTTCTGACTTGTGGGAAGCGGTGGTCGGAGATGAAATGATGCTGTTGACTCGTTTGGTTGTACAGTCTGGAACAGGAGAGATATGGGATAGAGGAGAGTGATGAAGGATAACAAGGTGGTTCCAGCAAAACAAAATAAGTAGGCCTCACCCTTTATCAAGAGAACGTCGAGGAAGAACAAGTTACTGATGCATAAAACTGGTGTCTAATAATTGGTTCGCACAAGCAAACAAACCTAAATATTAACCCTGGAAACATTTTATGAATGCACAGAAATATTGCTCCACGAAGCCTTTTTGTCAGGGTTGACAGCCAGGCAAACAAACAATAGTGGCATATTTTGAAATATACAAATAATTTTCAGTTGTAAAAAGGAGAAACATTCATCTCAATATGTCTATGAGGCATTTGCTCTAACTGGAAAAACATTTTACTGGGGCATTTTTGTTGCTAATCATCAGAATTTTGGACTACAAAACCTTTGACCAATTGACACTTCAGAACATTGAGCTACCACGTAACCTGGCTGAGATACAGTTCCAAACTCATCCATTGTACCCTTAGCTTGGGTGTAGACACTTGCCAGTTAAGCTAAAGCATGCCCCTGGGTCTGCTGTTGATCCTGGATATCTCACCTGTGAACCGTATTTCTTTTTCTTCTTCTTCCGCACATTGTTTGTCTGTTGCCCCGGCATACTGCTCTCATTAGTCTTGCTGCGAACACAGCATTCAAAGACCACATTATTCTGTAGCCACCCACCAATAAACACATATCACCACTCTGTTGGTATAAATGCTCTTTTTGAATGAAGCAAACCTAATGTGTTAACATGTGACAATAGACACTTAACTCCCCAGCCCAGTTGTGAAAGGAGGGTTTGGCGAGGGGTCAAACACCCCTTCCCGAAAAAAAAACAACTACAAAAGCCACTATAATTTGCCTTATAGGGTTCAACAAGGATAAGTAAGCAAGTCATATTTTAGAGGTTACATTTATCAACCTATATAAACAAACCTGATATTTCTGCTACTGTTTCATAATAATTACCAAATAAAAATTTTTCGCAAAGAGCTACGACCTTTAAATACAACATAAAGAGTGCACGATAATTACTTGGAGAACAAATATTTTCGGTTGCTTTATGGATCAATGTAGATAAAAAAAATCTATATATACAGGCATGTATTCACTGCTGCCTGATTTGACCTATGGACTGAATATTTCACATTATCCCACGCACACACATGCACGCACACGCACGCACGCACACTCACTCACCCACTGACATCTTGTGTCATATTCCTACACTGGGTGGTGCTACAAGCTTCTGGACCTCGTGACGTCAGTTGCTGGTTTGAGGACGGATATTTGTTTGAGGACATTTTCATTTGTGACGTTGCCAGATTCATGTGCGATGTCGATTCTCGACGGAGCACTCCATCTACTGTGAAAATAAAGTATTCCAATTTCATCCCCAATTTACGAACACACCTAATGCAACTGTCTTACAACTACAGTCACAATGGAACACATTATACAAAACTTATGCAAATTGTGAACAAATAACAGCATCTCATGTGTCTGTGAATAATATGTCCAGCAACAGCAAATCAGGTGTGTGGAGATTGCAGACTGGTGCTACATAACTATTTCGAAGTGGTGAGAATACAATCGTGCACATACACATACGTTAAAAGCAAATTTATAAAACAGAAAATCAACATATTTTACTCCATGTGGCAGACCTATTTATCTGAACTCAGATTCTCAGGGAAGCATTCAACCATACTGCAACTGGTACACAAAACCTGTTCATTTGTATATCATTATTGATGGTTAGGTATTATTTTATACAGTAGAATGAACAAAATCAATTGAGACTGAACAAAACTGCACAAGCTTTGGAAGACAGCAACAGGTTATGGACTTTGACCCTTTCAGATGGGCTGAATGCAACGCCCCTGTGCTATAGCACCCTTCAGTGTGTGAATAAAAAACAACCAGCAGCAACTGCTTTCTGGACATTATTAAATGATAATTATGGTAGTACATAACAGTACCAATGCCCCCAGGGCTCAATGCAACACGACACAGATAAGCTGTTGGAGGCTACAGTGGCAGTATATTACAACAGAGCATGGCAGGCATCAACATCTATAGCAACATTCAAGACCTCAATGTTCAGTTGAGTCATGTTACTGTGTATGATCAGGAATAAACATCAGTAACAAAAACATCCCAGCAGAGTCATGTTACAAGTAAGGAAATTCCCTAATGTTCGCATTGACGGAGCAAACACAAGGTTTTGGTTTCAGCCAATTTGATATTTGTTTAAGGTTGGCCAGTGGCCTTTATTTCTTGTTGCCTACAATCTTAAATAATTCTTATCAAACTGTAAATAAAAGACAGCATTATGCATGCTATCGGTAATCAAACTTCATGCCAATCAAAGTGTGGGTACACCAACATCATCACCATAGTAGTATTGCATAACAAATTAGTGTGAACAGATCACTAAAAGGCGACATATTATATTTATTATACATTGATATAAAAAAATGTTTCTTACTCAAGATATTAGAACTAGAGGACATGAGCTAACATTAGTAAAGGATGAGTGTAGATTGGATATCAGGAAGTTCTCACAGAGGACAATAAATGGACGGAACAAATCATCTACAGATTGTGTAAATGCTAGCAGCGTGTATATGTTTAAAAACAAAGATGACAAATATCTCAAGAGGGTGCATTACACACTGATGAAAAATTATTGGACTCTCGATAAGCCAATGGCTTCCTAGTCCTCTAGCCATCTAGGCCTTTGCCTTGGATGGCAATTTTGTAATTTTTTTCAAAAATTAACCAATTCACATCCCAAACAGCTCAGCCAATTAATGAAGTCATAGTGGTAAACCAATCACAGCACTAACAACTGAATTGTAAGCATTAGTGATGCATGACATGGTGACTAGAACCTGCAAATCAAAACGGTGGTACACCAGTGCAGCGCTGTACGAAGTTTGCACATGAAAATGGGGAAAACACGTTCTGGAGAACACAGGAATGGGTGATAAACATCAGAACAGAAGTTGGCACTCAAGTACCTGGTGTGTCAAAGTTAATAAACAAACAAAACTGAATAAGGTTTATTAGAACCAATGTTAGCAGATAAGAATATTACAGCATGACGAAGAAGGTCAATATTACTGGGTGCGACGTTTCAGAACTTAAGTTGGCATACAAGTGCCAAAATGGGTAGGGAATGAAGTTGGCGTATAAGAATGGATGACTGTCATCTGTGGTGAAGTCGGCACATAGGACTGGGCGAGGCACAGGTAATGAAAGAAGCTATGGCGGTTAGGTATTACAAGGTGAAACACAAAAGTTAACTATAAGTAGCTTCAACAAGATCAAACCGCCTGAAGTTACCTTGATCGGACACATGATCTGTATCGTTGGGTAGAAGACTATGATCTGTGCAGAGAGAAATGAGAGAGAAATAGCATGAGAAGTCAGAAGAAAACACTGCCTGTGCCATGTTTATGACAACAAACACAATATGGGTGTGCATGTTTGTACATGGACACATATCTACAAAGTTATGGTCATGTAAGGAACATGCATACGTATGTGGCTACACAGACACATGCATACACATACACACCTATGGTTGTGGACATACAATACTTATGAACACAAACATCCAATTGACATAAACACATATGGACACGCCCTGACATGAATATGTATGGACATGCATGTACGCAAGCACACACACACGAGTGCACACATACACGAACGTTCATTGAACATAGGTAGAAATAGATACACACAGCAAACACTTGCATATGAACACATATTGTAGATATGAATATGCATAAGTATCCTCTGTACGTGGATACTTGCATGTATATGGAAATATCTACATTCACTCACACACACACACAGTTGGACACAGATGCTAGGAACCAACATGTATAGACATGAAGCCAATATAGATATATCTTTAACAGACAGAGTCAGAAGGTGTGACAATTTTAGAAACTGAAAGCAAACTACTGGGTGTCTATGGAGTAAAAGAGAAAGTATTCATATGGATACGAAAACCGACCGTTGAGTGTACAAGTGTTATTCATGACGTTGCCACAGACAAATGTGCAATAATTCTTATACATATACTACCAGTAATACTGACACACACATATTTTATATCTGTCATACAATAAAATACTTTTTGGCATGACACGTAGATAACTAACAAACCCTTGTATTCGTGTACACACGTAAATACAACACAAATCAACATACCATAATATTGACTCTTGGCTCGCCGTTCACGACTGTAAGTGCTGCAACCAATATTCTTGTCCTTATACTTGCTAGGGGCTGTCGTCACAGATGATGTGTTGCCATTGTCAGATATGCTACTGTACATGACAGGTTGACTCTGAAACATTTGTTGATTCTAATGAATTAATAAATTCCATCTCATTCTTAGCATTTTGTGACACATTAGGCTTTTCCTGCCATCTTTTTTATTTATCACATAACTTTACGATTACTATTTTTTTATTGATGATGAATTACTACTTTAAATGCGGTCTACACATGCATTTATCATGTAGGTAGTTAGCAGTATTAACTGAGCCACGTCATCGAAGCTTCTGCAGTAGCTCTTGAGAGATGGAATTCACATTCTGCAGTAGCTCATGAGAGATGGAATTCACATTCTGCAATAGCTCATGAGAGATGGAATTCACATTCTGCAGTAGCTCATGAGAGATGGAATTCACATTCTGCAGTAGCTCATGAGAGATGGAATTCACATTCTGCAGTAGCTCATGAGAGATGGAATTAACATTCTGCAGTAGCTCATGAGAGATGGAATCAACATTCTGCAGTAGCTCATGAGAGATGGAATTAACATTCTGCAGTAGCTCATGAGAGATGGAATCAACATTCTGCGTAGCTCATGAGAGATGGAATCCAATTTCTGCAATAGCTCATAAGAGATGGAATCCACATTCTGCATAAGCTTGTGAGAGATGGAATCTACAGCTGGTTATACATTTACTAGCGTAGACACTGGGTTCTAAGGCTGTTAGTGTAGTGTCTCTTCCGAAAGACACAGGTAGAGTGAGGTGAACAAAACTGACCAAGTTTCGAAACGGCAGCAGGTGGATTCAAACTCCGGTCCCCATTTTTATCACACTGCATTTGGTTACCTCTCTGGGACAATATATAGTAAATGGTTTGATATGCTGGCACCCATTCTACCAATGCATATTGATCTTCCACAGTTACAGGTGCCAAAATGATTCACAAAAGTAATCCAAATTTGTCCAATCAATAAGTACATATAGAGTTGCATTAGACAACAAATGGCCAGACAATGACACTTTCAGCCTTGAGGTTCCCAAGTAAATATGCAATCATTGCACTAAAGTTGCTGTAAACACCTGAAGTATGGAAGCATATTGATTTTCTTCTCCACATAGAAACACAACCACTGATGGCAGAGACAGGTATTGGAGAAGCTGTCACTAAGAGACAATCAAAGTTATCAGCACAATGCATAAACAAGCGAAGCCTAAACAGACTCCATACAGGGGACTCATTCCAAAGTCTCCCGACTTGTCTCTGCCTTTAATAAGAATGTTTTTTATAACAACCTCCCACTGCAGTGATCCATCCCACCCTTTTATCTCAAATTCAAATTAAGTTTTAAAAATATGATGTGGCATTTTGCACAAGATCTTTGGAGTTATGACATCAAAAGTACTTCCAGAAGATAGCCATGATAATGATCTTCACATTTCAGAAAACATCAACATTCGCTGACTTTACCCTGACCTTGACAAAACATTTTCTCTGACCTGTGTTTAACCATAATAGCAGTAACAACTGGCCAGGTAATCTTGCAATATGTCCAGTTAATTTACATATCCATCTTTCATAATAAAATAATTTCCTATGAAATGAACACACACATTTATTACTACAAAACTTAAAACATTCAAAATAATAGTTGTACGTTCAAATGCATACCTCAGCTAGAATAGATATTAATATTATCGTCTTACCTTGGCATCTGCAAATTTCTCTGCAAATGTTTTCGCTGGAGCAGAGCCTTCCCTGTTCTTTCGCCGTAAACTGGAGCGAATTTTCTGTAATTCTTCTTGTTTTGATTGCGTAAAAAACTGGAATCAATACAAAATTAATTAAGTGAAAAAATTTTGCATTCTTAGGTGCCATCTCAAATCATTGATACATGATACTACATAAAAACAATGGTCTCACCCCCCCTACACATGAAACTTTGAACCACATCGACTGGTGTACACCTTCAGAGATTTCATATTCGTCAGGGGGCACACCAGTTACCATAACAGAAAATTGTCCACACGTGCTCGAAGTCAGCACCCTTGGGAATACATCAACAAACAACGCTAAGCAAAACACCTGCTAACCCCTCCCCAACCCCTCCTCCCCTTTATGAAAACAATTTTGTTTAGAATCAACACATCACTGTCTTGACATCATTGCCTCAACAGCACAAGCGCTCTAATTTTATGCAAGAAATAACACAGATTTGTATTAACTTAACTACATATTCATTTACACACAACAGGAAATAGTTCCTGATTCCACATCCAGCCACCAACTCTGCACTGAGAGCACCTGAAAAGGAAGGATAACAATACGTTTGTGCAGACAATACAATTGAAACTATGGTCTCTTGTGACTATCCTTATGAATTCGACGTACCAAATATATAGGGTAAATATGTAACCTGCTGTGTGTGGACTTAACTAAGACTGGTGGACTTAAATAACATTGGTGGACTATATAATGTAAACACATTAACATACCGCATTCAACCTAATCAGCATGCAATATGCTTGACAAAAAATTGGGCCATGGAATCTGTTTTTTAAGCGTACACCAAAATTTGTATCTCTAGACAAAAAGGTAACTGTTTAACACTAGTGGTGTCATTTGGTGACTGGTGTAGAACAACTGAAGTGGTGCCAACTGTTTAACACCAGATGGCGACACTTTCAGTTGTTCCACACTAGTCGAATTACAATTATGGATCCTGCCGATTAAAAAAGGGGGTGTGTGCTAATTAAGGCATATACGCTTAATAGATCGAATACAATATATGCAACTCAAAAAACGTAAAAGGCATCTTATATAATCAGCCAATAACTGGGCTGTTTCAAGAACATATTCAGTTTGCAAACAGCCTGCGGAACAACACTGCGCACCTAATCCAGTTCAAACGTACTCAATAAATTATAGCATCAACAAAGAATGCACTGTACGAGCAGCAACAAACAACCACAGTGTGCTTAACAACAAACGCTTAAACATAATTATTAATCTGACAACTGAATTGGGTACAGATTGGCATATTACATGTTAGTCAATCATTCATTTCACCAATAATATCCCATTCATCCAGGGATACAGATATACAAGGTTTGCCATTCAAGTAACTATTTTAACATCTTATTTGCCCAAACATTTTACTGAACTATGTCAGCCACATATCATATTTTAATAACATTTGACAGTTTTCTGTTAATTCTGCTCACCATGCAGTGTAAAAAGGACATAAATTTCCTTTTATTTGGTACAACACCAGATTGTATAAAATAACAGTTAACAAAACCTCACCTTATTGCTGCGTTTCTCCACCAGGGGGCTTGTCTGCCTCACAGGAAGATGTGACGTCCGCACAACTTGCTCCGTCATCGGCTCCTGCTGTGAACTCTGACCCTGCTGTTTGATGGCAGCCGAGAAGCTAACTGTATACGTGCTACTGTTTTTCCCACACTGCTGTGACCCAACAATCGCTGGTTCCAGTGGCATGTCGATCTTCGGTCTCGGCGTGTCGACATTGCCCTCGCCAAGACTCGTATCAGTTCGTAGCTGGCGTAGCGTATCCCGCTTCTTTATATACCGTGATTCACTTATCAACGGCGTCTGTGTTTCCTCGAGAGCTAGGGCTAGCTCATTCACAGTGTGTTCACTGTGGTGGTGTGTCCGCTTACTGTCCGTCGGCACGACATCGCCACTGTTTGTTTTGTGTCGAAAGTCAACAAATGTGCTGCTGTATTTGTCTACAACCCGTGATGGCGGTGATGGGGGTGTAGTTTCCGCCCTGTTTTCGTCGTTTTGGTCACTGAAGCCTGTCTTGCACGCTCGCGTCTCCGCGTGTTTATCGTGGTGTGACTTCAAGTATTTGCTGCTCATCGTCGAGTAACTCTTGTTGTTTGTTTCCTGTTGACTTGTCAGTGGTGCTAGTGGGGCGGGCACCACTTCCTCGATCTTCTCGCTTTGTGTCCGCATGCTAGTCAGTGGTGCCATCTGGGTGTCAGTTCTGGAACAACCCAACATGACAAATGTTATAATTGCTTTTATAACCAATCCAACACAGTCAGTGAGGTATAATTATAAAAACTGCCACTGCAATTCAATTGTTTGTACGTCTCGTTTTACCACGTTCACTACGACACAGGGTTGAACAAAATCATGATTTTAAAAAATAAAGTAAAAAAATCGGATTTTTAAAATTTAAATCGGATTTTTTTTATTTATTTGATTTTTTTGAAATCTGGTATACACAATGTCATAAAATATTTGACTATCAGGCTATCTGGTGTCAATACAGCTACACAAGTGTGCACGCTTTGTGCTTTTGTATTAAAAAACACATAAAACTTTATTGATCTCGATGCTTGTAAACAATTATTTGTGTTAAATTCATATAAATCAATGATTTAAAAAACCGGAAGTCAAAAAACTCATAAAACAATGATTTAAAAAAAAAATTTTGGAGCGATTTAAATCATGATTTAAATCAATGATTTAAATCAAACAACCCTGCTACGATATGTTAGCTCATTTGTGCAAATGTGCGATTTAGTTTTATTAAATCATCGGACAAACTATTATATTATAATTGACCAGATTCAAAATCCAGCAAAGCAAGTGCAAAAGCAGTCCGGGTTCAGTAAAATTATACTATAAGAAACTACAACGAACAAAGTCAATTCAATTTGATGATATTGACAATTTTATGATATTAACAATTTTATGATATCAACAAAAATACACTCTTTCATTAAACCGACCTGCATGTTCCTTGAACTAGACAGTAGGCCTGTTAACAAATGCAAATGAATGCACATTTGAATGTTGAGCATTTGAATGCGCATTCAAATGCCTCTATAAAATTGTAAATACATTTGCACTTGCATTTGAATGCATACCTTAAATATCTGTATTCAAATGTGACCCACAATTAATTTCCTGCCATGGTTCCTAGTAAACTGTCAACTGTCTATTCCTCCCTCCCATTTCCACCACCTCTGCAGGCCTGGAACTGTGTGACTCAGCATATGACACTACAGACATGTTCATGTAGTGGGACTGGTATGTAGTGGTACTTAGTGGTTAAAATACTGTACTACTCTATTTATTAAATAAATCAACAATGTGTTTGTATAAATTACGTTGTTTTTTCTCTAAATAAAACAATGCGTTAATATAAAGCCAAACATTTGAAATTCATTCAAATGCATTTGCAAATGTGAAACCAAAACATTTGCATTTGAATGCGACCCCAAAATATTTGCATGTCTTCTTGAAAAATGGCATTTGCATTCGCACTGGCATTTGAGTCAAGTGAAACACTTGTATTCAAATGCGTTGACTTGCATTTGTTAAGAAGGCTGCTAGACACACTACAGATATGAATATCAACGAACCCAATTGTTAATGGGTTAAATGAATTGAGGGAGGTTTAAATAGATGGGAGAATTTAAATAGAGTCACGTGTTGACACAAGCATGTCTGACACTGACATGAGTTGACACGACCCAAGCACTTCTCACTAACACGAGTTGACACGACACAAGCATGTCGAACACTGACACGAGTTGACCCGACACAAGAATATCTGACTAACACGAGTCGACATGACACAAGCAGCCTGTCTGACTGACACGAGTTGACACGACATTGTCACCTGTTATTGAGCTTGCTACTGTCGCTCTTCTTCCTCTTGACAGGGATGCGAGTGCGCTGCAGCAGCTGGTCGGTCTGGAAGGTTGCGTGTTGCAGACATTCATCTATCGTCACTCTCTCCAGGGGGTGCAACTTCATCGTACCCTGGGGGTAGATACTGGGCATAAGCCACACTTACACTACAACATTCGGCACTGTTAAGATAAATATAATACAAAAATGTAATCGTGCAAAAAACCCGAGCTCAGAGACACATCAACACAAAAGGGCTAGGCAATCCAAAAAACGTAAATCGATCAACTGATGGATGAATACGCTACGGAGGGAAAGATATGTCTTCAGGTGACAGCAGCATTGTGGGTGTGGACACAGCTACACAGGTCAACAGTTGTGGAAGTATTGTTTTTATTCACCTTCATGAAGTCAATGAGGACATTACTCAGTATCCCTTGGTACCGTCTCTCCAGCGTCTGGGGATTCGTCACTGCAGGAAACTAAATTGCAACACCAACAATGAATACATGTATGTACATACGGACACATAATCTAGTATAGTCGAGCCTCATTCTTTTATTTGTATATTGTCTTAAACATTAAGACATGTACTAAGACGATACTAACACATTTTGCATGTATTTTATTTTTAAACAACCAATATGTTATAAATACTAATACATTCAGCGTTGCAATGCATCAAGCCCTGTGGCAGTGTACCATAACACAGTTGTTCAGTTAACCAATGAAAATCATTGTACCCTAGCAGTTATTCAGTTAACCAATGAAAATCCTTGTACCATAGCACAGTTGTTCAGTTAACCAATGAAAATCTTTGTACTTTTCCATTACCGGTGACACTGACCTTGAGACCATTGAATCGTGGGTTGCTGTAAAACAGCTGCATTTGTTCGGGAGGTAGGGGGCCCATCACTTTCTGGATAGTATACAACTGGTCGATCTCGCTCTCACCCGGATACAGTGGCTGTCCATCGCTCAGTTCGCCAAGGATGCATCCAATTGACCAGACATCTACAGCCTTCCCATACGGGGCACTGAAGCAGAAAGACAAAATGCCAATTATTGTGTCAAACTGTACTGAAAGCATTTTTTATTGTAAAAACATGTTAAATAATGAAAAAGGTATGTTCTTATACACTGCGGAATCTAGTCTGTAGGACTGCTCAAAGCAGTTTACCATTCACCTCCTCCATCACTGTATAAAGGTATGTGCCTATATAGCGTGGTATCCAGTCCTTAGGACCTTCATAGCGCTTTACACTTCACCCCCCGACAGACCTGTTCCTTCCAACGCCAAATTGCCGAAGGTTCAAAACGGCAGCAAGAGTATTTGAAGCCAAGTTCTCTCGATTGAGAGCCCAACGTTGTAGCCTTGTGCCCACTTAGTATGTAAATGTGTGTCCACTTAGTATGTAAATGTGCGCCCACTTAATATGTAGCCATGTGCCCAATTAGTACATAGCTGTGTGCCCACTTAGTATGTAGCCATGTGCCCACTTAGTACATAGTTGTGTGCCCACTTAGTATGTAGCCATGTGCCCACTTAGTACATAGCTGTGTGCCCACTTAGTATGTAGCCATGTGCCCAATTAGTACATAGCTGTGTGCCCACTTAGTATGTAGCCATGTGCCCACTTAGTACATAGCTGTGTGCCCACTTAGTATGTAGCCATGTGCCCAATTAGTACATAGCTGTGTGCCCACTTAGTATGTAGCCGTGTGCCCACTTAGTACATAGTTGTGTGCCCACTTAGTATGTAGCCATGTGCCCAATTAGTAAGTAACCGTGATCCCACTTAATATGTAGCTGTGTGCCCACTTAGTATGTAATGGTGCGCACACTTAGTATGTAGCCGTGTGCCCACTTAGTATGTAGTCGTGTGCTCACTTAGTATATAGCCGTGTGCTCACTTAGTAT
Organism: Lamellibrachia satsuma; assembly: GCA_033239005.1. Taxonomy (NCBI): domain Eukaryota; kingdom Metazoa; phylum Annelida; class Polychaeta; order Sabellida; family Siboglinidae; genus Lamellibrachia; species Lamellibrachia satsuma. The sequence continues at coordinate 3,196,583 of BSQZ01000011.1, forward strand.
GTAGCCGTGTGCTCACTTAGTATGTAGCCGTGTGCTCACTTAGTATGTAGCCGTGTGCTCACTTAGTATGTAGCCGTGTGCCCACTTAGTACACATAGCTGTGTGCTCACTTAGTAAGTAATCTTGTGCCCATGTAATATGCAGCCGTGTGCTCAATTAGTATGTAGCCATGTACTCACTTGGTATGTAGCCATGTGTTCACTTAATATGTAGCTGTGTGCCCACTTAGTATGCAGCCATTAATATGTAGCTTTACATTGGCTGCTAACGGCTTATGCGGCTAAATGTTTCATTTTAATGATTTGTGCAACCTATGCAAGTTGCATCATTGAAGGTCCGACTTGAACCATTTTTTGAAGTAATACAACTTACAAAATGCATTCGCCAGCTGGTGCCCACTATTAAGATACACTCGCCAGGACGATATTTGGGTGCCATTGGCGAGCCACAGCTTGCAAATTTAAGCCCTGCATAATATAAACTATATCTGTCATAACATCTTCAACCATTCAAGTGCGTTTTAATGAATCACATTTAAACACAATAATTTGAACAGATATTAACAATGAACTAGGGGCTATAGAGACATGCACTGTTCAGACACTTACCCTAGAAGAAGTTCGGGCGAACGGTACCAGCGAGTTGCTACATAGTCTGTGTAGATGGCATTACCGCCATTCGTAAGGTTCCGTGCAAAACCTTCAAACATAAATATTAAAGTCACAGTTAATAAATCCATAGCCTCATATGACAATATGCCCTTTAAGACGGCTAAAACAAGACATGGTAATTATCTCTCAAAACTCGGGACATAAAAGAACGACTGAGGATGACCTGCATCCTGGCAACGATCACCTTCAGAGCCAGCAAAGAAAGGTCGGCTTAGCGAACATTTTCTGTAAAAGGCCTAGTAGTTGAATGAGGCTTCATAGGATCACCAGATTGTAGTAACCACAACATACAGACTAGTCAGTTAATAGCATGTTGCCGAGTGCTGGAGACAACTTGGAAACATGACATTGTGATGAGTAATATTTTTACTTATTTCACAGTCAGTTTCAATTGCTATCAGCAATCTTCTTCAGATGACTACCGCTAGATGGCGACATAGTAGCCGTTATATGCAGACGTCACTTTGGTGTGTGCCCTTCGTGGCTACATAGAATGACTACCGTGTCGCCATCTAGCAGTAGTTGTCTGAAGAAGATTGCTGATAGCAATCGAAATGTCATGAGAAGAAAAAGGTAAACTGACTGTGAAACAAGTAAAAATATTCGTTTGAACCATCTAGTCTGATAAACATCTTCACACGTATGACATTATGATGACTTCAACTTCTGGGTGCAATTTTGGCTTGTATAAGTTACATGACGTACCGTCTTTGTTTATTCATTTGTATGTTTATTTATTTCAGTTCCAACATGTCCGAGGACCCAGTAACAGGACTGTTGGTTTATTTCAGTGTGTTCTTCTCTAGTTATTGAGTCCATAACAGATTTTTCCATTTCCCTGCATGAGATCTTTTACTTCTCCTGACATAGACACCAGATAGAAGGGACCAACAGCTTTTAGTGTTTCTTCCGAAATACACAGGCAAAGTGGGATGAAATCAATTGCCGTAGTTTTAAAATGGCAGCAGGTGGTTTTGCACTCTGATCCCCTCGACCGAAAAGTTTGACGCTCTTCCACACAACCAACGCCACACAATTTTGTAAATCAAGCTATGAAGCTTGATCTTAACATGGTTTTGCATAAGAATTAACAAATATGGTCAAAACATCATAAACCAGCAGACATAACACAGAAAAACCTACCAAAATCACACAACTTGAGCACATCATCTTTGCTGATTAGCAGGTTTTCTGGCTTTATATCTGCAAATAAACAATAAAAATAACACTGTACATTATAAATTATTCATATATAAATATATATATATATATATATATATATATATATATATATATATATATATATATGTGTGTGTATATATTCAATATTTTATTATTTATTGTGTTAACAAACCATACATCATACTAACAATACAGTTATTGATATTTTAGAAAACATTACAATGATATTGGTTGATGTGCTGTTTGAATAATGTTGAACATGAACGAGCATGCGTTGGAATAGACATATAACTGTTTTGGTGCACAGCAATTGAAGGAATTGCTTAGGCGTTAATTTTATTCAAATTATGTCAGTCAGTCATGGATATAGAAATACCATGACGCGTAATCTTGTTGTGCTGCATCACGATGAACATTTTTATTCTGATAGCTTCTAAAACATCTACACTACAAGCATTTTACAAAAATCTTGTCGACATTTCGCAGTTAACAATATGCTATTCCAGGTAGGCTCTACTACGCCATCTGGCTGCATCAATTTAATTCCTACATGAACGTCATACAACTGAACATGTGTAATTGTGCATAAATAATAAATCTAATTAATAATAAATGGAATAAATTAAAGCATCGTTGGTTGCTACTGATCATGTAGCCATTCACCCTGCCAGATTGTTGGACCCCTGGCAACATACACGTGATTACACCGCATCACAAATAATCATGCAAGCGGTGTAATGGAAAGTCAATACAATGTGGATTTCCGCCACAAATTCCAGTTCGACGATACCTTAACACAGCTTTGTGCACCGTGCGAACAGAAACATGCATTATTTGATTACTTTTTATTGCACGACACTTGGGTCAATAGTTCAGCTAAGTGCCTAGCCACAGCTGCATAGAACATAATTATTTATAAACGTTCTTATGTAAATGTGAAAACCAAACTGAATTGACATCAACGTCTGTGCATCAGGTATTGTGACGTTCTTAAATTGGCAGTGGCACTCCCTTCAAGTGCAATGTGGGAGATGTGCGGGACGTCATTGATCCACAACAAAGAATACACAAAATGACCCATGGCACACCTAAGCAACCGTTTGTTGACAAACTGTTTGCAGAATTGGTGTACATGATAATGCATGCATGATCCCGATCCAAAAATAGCTGACAACTTCCCATATCAGATGATGATACATTCTATCAATAATGCTACTCACTGTTACTGCTCTTTCACAAAAATCACCATGTTACAATCAACAATCAAAAACTAGTCAATTGATATGACATTTGAATAATTTTTTATATGATTGATCACACACATTCACACACACACATATATGCAATTTTGGGAACATTCTACATTTATAACTAAGATGATTAACTTTATTAAAATTATGTTAGCAAGCCACTAAAGGGTCTGCACAACATAATGGTGAAAACTAGTATTGTTGCAGATTCTAACATAAAAAAATATAAACTACGTGCCCGTGATCCCATGAAGCGTAAGACATATATACCATATAGCAAAATATATGCTATTTTAAGTAGCCTTTATCAGCAAAATACTAAAAAAGCAACCTACAAAAAATATTTCTTGTTTTCCAAAAAAATTACCAGAAATCATCAGCATATTCATTTACACAAATATTCCTGTTTCAAGCAAAATAAACATCATCGTCATTTGGTTTCTAGGAAAATTTTAAACGCTGAGATATAGTTATTAATTAAAAAATCCACTTATTCAATCAGTCTGGAATTTCCCGAGAGTATCCATGGTCATCATGCCGTCGATAATTTGCAGAATAAATTTGGCAGTGACTGTGCCTGACATCAAGACATTAACTTTATGTAGTCATGGTGTCGACAACAAAACACCTCCCACGTTAAATAAATATCTCCCAAGATAAAATGTTCATCGAAGGTGCCATTTCCAATAATTAATTATCTGATTAAAAATAAATACAATATAAATTGGTACGTTTTGTATCTGTTATAACGAACAGATATCTTGTCAGTTTTGTTAAGTTCTCTTCGTGCAAAGTCAAAAATAATTTTATATTTCATTCAATGATTTGATCAAAACTTAATTAGACATTTCCACAAACCAGCTAGCATGTCGTAGTGGATGCTAGGTGTTAGATTTTTGTCAAATTGATTTTAAAAAGAAACAAGTGATAAATTAATTGAAGGAAGGACCTTTGCTCTACTTTCGTGCATAGTTCATCATATTCACCTGCTGTTTGTTTCTGTTTTATGACGGTCACATGATGTACCACGTGATAGCCACTAGGCATAGCTAGCTTCCTGTAATGATGGCAGCCAGGAATATTTTGTTGAACTTGTCATTTTAATGAAATTTCAATGCATATTCCTCAAGTTTTCAAATGCGCCACTAGCACGCATTTTAAAAAGGCAGACGCTGGCGGATCGGGTCGTGAATACAGTGATTTACCGATATGAAAAGTGGAGTTTATCGACAATTTAGACGTTGAAATGTGTGACAACGGATCGACTTTGCTGTATTAACTTCTGGAAGTTCAATACCATGCAACTTATTTGGTGGTGATGTTGGCAATGGGAACAATTTTAAAATGGTCGACATCTCTGGAACGGGTCGTACATATACTCTTTGACTGCATAGAAATGGACTTTATGGGAAGACTAGGCACAGAATTGTACATATCGACTTTGCCATGTGTGAGATCAGTGCCAATCATCCTATTTGGTGGTAATGACGACGATGTGAACTATTTCAAATTGATAACGTATTATAGTTTTTGAACAGATGTTTTTTATAAATGTCATAGTTCCTTTCGTAATTGTATTAGAGATGTAGTGTTTGTCATAAGATGTACATATTTTATATGTCTTGATCTTCTGTACTCACATTTAACAAGTTTACCAAAAGAAAATTATTATGTGTGAGAGGATGTTTTCTTTGTGCAATTCTATTTAAAAATAAATTAATTTCAAACATTCAATGTTTGTTGTGTTTGTGCAATTCAAAATAGAAAATGTTTTTACTACTAAGTAAGTTAAGATGATTTAAATCATACATCCAGAAAGGTTTCTTTTAGTTCATATATATATATATATATATGTGTGTGTGTGTGCATATTTTCAATACTGGAGATATTTTGGCGGTTCAGTTTATAATCGACTTGACATGAATGTCAGAGTAAAGGACATTACAGTTATGTTATCATTCGATAGAATGTGTTTGATATAGTTGAGATAAAAAGTGCACCACATGGGAATTAGAATAATCATTTGGGAGGCAGATAAAACACCACAGGGGAATTAGAATAATCATTTAGGAGGCAGATAAAACACCACAGGGGAATTAGAATAATCATTTGGGAGGCAGATAAAACACCACAGGGGAATTAGAATAATCAGCTGGGAGGCAGATAAAACACCACAAGGGAATTAGAATAATCAGTTGGGAGGCAAATAAAACACCACAAGGGAATTAGAATAATCAGTTGGGAGGCAGATAAAACACCACATGGGAATTAGAATAATCAGTTGGGAGGCAGATAAAACACCACAGGGGAATTAGAATAATCAGTTGGGAGGCAGATAAAACACCACAAGGGAATTAGAATAATCAGTTGGGAGGCAGATAAAACACCACATGGGAATTAGAATAATCAGTTGGGAGGCAGATAAAACACCACAGGGGAATTAGAATAATCAGTTGGGAGGCAGATAAAACACCACATGGGAATTAGAATAATCCATTGGGAGGCAGATAAAACACCACAGGGGAATTAGAATAATCAGTTGGGAGGCAGATAAAACACCACAGGGGAATTAGAATAATCAGTTGGGAGGCAGATAAAACAAGCAACATTTTCATGGAAACTATTTGGTAAGTGCATAGCCAATGACTATGTGAAAAGGTTTGCATATGTCACAAAGGACTGGCAGGATACAAGACAAGCAAAACAATGGTAACAGTTGTTGCAGCTGGTGTCCGTGAGAATAAGGACCATTACCGGGTCTGGCTAGATGTGAAAGTGAATTCATGACTGTTCCTGTTTACACTGTGTGGTCATCCCACTGATAACATTTTTATTCAGATGCTTCTATTGGGATGTGAGTTACTTTCATTTCATTTCCAATTTTTTTCATGGTGTCCTGAATGTAACGAGAGTTTCCATTACAATAATTTAACATCTTCATCGTACATTTTAAGCTAAATTTGTGGTAATTCTACTTTCAGAATCAAAGTTCTATGTGATCATTAAACTGACAAAACAAATTCCCCCGTGAATGTCAACGCATACACTTATTGCATGCAATGAAATTTGGTGTCCACCATTTTGTGGTAACAAAAATTTTTGTAATGAACGTTACATGCCAGTACACTTTGTGCCTAAATCTTAAAACAAAGGACACAATTTTCAGCAATCTTTCATAATACTGTACTGAGAAAAAAAATGCTAATATATGTAAATATTATAAATATGTTAGTGTCATGGATGATTTGTGTCAAGGTTGTATTATATTCAGTTTCACCGGCATCAACAAACACAAGATATCGACCAAAAAGCTGTTTTGATGCTGATGCGAATATTGTAAAATCGTGCAATTTCTTCTTCAAACCAACGACTCGTTGTCAATGAGACTCAGTTTTTCGTCTAAAAATACTTTTAGAAGCGTGAAAGGCCCATGTGATGGCAAAATTGGCGTTGTTAAAAGGACTGCCTTGGCAGCTGCTAAAGACCAGACAGGCCATTGTTGGAAATGCACAGGACATTAACACATGCAGTAAATACACCTTCGCCATTCCATGACAAGACGAACACACACAACAACATAAAAATTTTATCGGTGAGTGAGGGACAACTGCCAGAGAAAGAAGAGGCAGAACACTCAACTCGAGGGCAATCAATGACACGAGAGGGGAGCAGTTTCATCTGTACGGAACCTACGGAATCATTCAGTTGCTTCTTCGCATCCCGCATTAGAGAAATAAGAGCACGTCCCAACGTCTCAAAGAATTTAAGAGAATTGCACTTATTTACAAGTTTTGGTGTCGATGCGGCGAACGTCACATGTACAAGATCAAGAATTTGGAGATGATTAACAGTTGGTAATTTTTTTCTTTTTAAATACCGAGATAAAGAAAGCTGTTTGAAATGTAAGAAATGATTGTTCCCATTAAATGAACACAAAATAATTAGATACTTGATGTCTTTTTTAGATGTTGATTTTACCTGTTAAGATTATATGAAGGAAATTATAATTATACAATTAGTGTTATGGTTCCAAAGGGCATTCTATTAGCATAGGACTTTTTGAAAAATATGATTTATTTACTAATAAGGTCACTGAAGGACACCAAGTCATGACCATTACATAAAGCAGGGCTTGTATTACAATGCAACTGTTGTACACTTACTACTAAGTAATTTTTTTTATTCTGTCCTGTTATCAATAAGGCGTTCAAGAATATAATAAAAAAACTACCATCAGTTTGTAGTGATGAATTTTTATTTTGATCCTCTTTGTCCCGCTGTTGTGAGCCAGTATCGAAAACAAACACATATGATAAATGTATGAACCATATCATTTAGCTAGAATGATAAAAATTTACGTAGCATAGGTGCAGGGTTTTTGACAATACGCCTTTGCTTTCTAAATTATGTCAGGAACACGAGTAACAAATTAATTTGACTGACAGTTCAGGATAAAAAGCATTAAATGGTGAATGACGTATGAAAACTGTACATGTGCACAGTACTTAAAATTGTATATCCTGTATTTTTTTTTAAATGTTGAAATGACGTACCTCGGTGGATGATGTCGTTCGAGTGGCACCAGTGGATGGCTTTGCACAGTTGGAAGACGTAGCTCCGTGCCTTCTCAATGGGTACGCCGTTAGGCATCTCCTCCAGGAGTTCCAGCATGTTCTGGAGCATACAATGGTTAGAGTGAGTATACATGCCAACTCAACCCAACCCTCTTCGTGCCAGGTGGCACATAACGCTTCAACAAGAGAGACCCACTGATGTCGGTCTGCAGCCCGTTTGGTGATGAAGTCCCATGTCAGGCCGCAATTTTTCATCTTCTTTCTCACTGTTTGTCTCCCTGCTCCTTTTGGGCAACCACGTCTACTTCTACCATCCATTGTCCAAACGTCAGACTGTCTCAGGCAGTGCGCACGGTGACATTCGGTGCCCAAGCCATCTCTATCTTCGCCTCTTGGTCTGTATGGCCAGGGATGGCGCGTCTGTTTTGCTGAGCAGTTCTTCACTGGTGATGGTGCTGGGTCAATACATGCTAAGCAGGCTCCAGTGTAACACTACACGGAACTATCGATGCAATGCAACAGTCAATGTAACAATGCAATAATATCGATAATAATAATATATTGAACTATGAATAGTTATCATCGAAAATATCATCGAAAGTACATTATAAACAGCTGTTGATAGTAACAAACAAACAAAACATCCTAAAAAAGTATTAATTCAAGAACATTTTCTTGTTTTAAGAAATATTTTCTTGAAACAAGATATTTAGTTGACAAAAGAATTCAGCAGAGCAACTTGTGTCACTGCAGTAATAGAAATAAACATGTTTTCAACTATTACTATACGGAATAATTTTATTTATCAACCTCACATCAACAATCAGCACCACTCATGGATTCAGCATTTTCAATCAACTACCTCCAAGGCTACTCGATAACGGCACTCATCAATTATGACTTAGGACTAATTTCCTGGCTATTCGTCAGTGCAACTATCTCAACACTATCACAATAGTACTGCAATAGTAATACAGCTACTGCAATACTATCGCAACAGTCCCCGATGTAGTCACCCCTAGTGCCAAGTTTTACAATTTATCTGTATCTCTTACATATTTTCTAAAATATGCCAAGTCTTTCATGCATATGACTGAGAATTGTGGTCAATCACTAAACAATCAGAAAAGACCATAATGCAACAGAAATGTGGTTCTTGAGAAGAAAGTTCTAAGTATCATGGACAGGAAAGGAATGAAGACATTCTTAGAACGCCAACCACTACTAGAAGACAGACAGAGTGTATACGCCACATGCTGAGAAAGAGAAAACTAGAACATCAGGTGACAACTGGAAAGATTGATGGGAAAAGATGCAGAGGTCGGCAAAGAACTAAAATCCTTGATGGTCTAACAAACTAGGTAGGAAAGAGCATTTAACATAACTGTTTGAAGACACCCGTGATCATGGGAAATGGAGGGTCATTATTGCCTATGCCTGCAGCAGCCACGACATCCGATGATGATGAAAGGCGTAGGAAACTAGGTTTTTGTATTACAAGATACAGCCCACGTTTGTCAAATGTCTTGCGAATATCCGATCACCAGCTCAAAACACTGAAGACTGAATTTCACAAATATTTTAGCTGTGTGCGGTCAACTGCGATGCAGCCTGAAAATACTGAAAATGGAAAGGCAACAACTAGTGAAAGTAGAAATCACATGGTGTTAAAACGTGAAATGAACAAATGAGAAATAAAGTTGGTAATGGCGGTATAATGGAATTATGTGATTACCCGCTCAACATATTCGAACACAAGATAGAGTTTGCCGCGTCGACGGAAAGCCTCGCGAAGGTCGACAATGTTTTCCTGCTTGAGAGCACGAAGCACCTTCAGCTCCCTCAGAGTGGTCCGCTTCACATCAGCATTGTCTGCAACACAAATGTATTCACATACACATCTTAACCATTTCAACATGGCAGTCCACTCTACCAGCTGCACTGTCGGGTACAGCACCACAGGCTGATCTGGTGGCTTTTTACAATGTCCATATTCAAATAATTTTTACTCACAATAAGAATCACAATTATCTGCTACATGTCCAGACACATAGAATACAATAGAATACAATGGAATACAGAACAAAAACTGTCTAATATACAAGAAAGGACAAAGCAAAGCTTACAGACCCTACTACCCCCCGGCAGAAAACTGACAAACCTGGCAGACTGTGTGAACATGGCACCCCTACAACCATCCCGGTTAAGGTATAAAGGTGAAAGATGTTATGTATTGTCAATTTGTCTTATAAATAGCAAATGCCTTACCATTTCAATAGCGACAATCATTCATTATTGTGCAATAAAATTTGTTCAAGATTTTCATGGTTTTCTGTACTGATTTGCCAAAATCTATGATAGTAGCTATGGAGAACAATGTTACTCTCAGGTGACATCCACCCAAACCCTGGCCCATATGGGTGCCCAATTCCAAATATTACCACTTCTCCATCTAGAAATGAGCAATCCATTTCTACCAACACCCAGTCTGACAACTCCACGTTTAATACCCCAACACTCCTCACATCACAAAATGCAGGCTTAATTTTCACCCCAAACCCCCAAAACACTTCTACCCCCGAACGCCACAAGAAAACCCAAGGAAACACACTTAAAGGAATTTTGATAAACACCAACAGCGTTAAGAGCATAGAAAAAGCAACCCAACTAAAGGCAACTATTCAATATAATAACCCAGACATCATATTTCTAGTTGAAACTAAATTAGATGCAAACTATGCTACATACTCTTTCCTACCACCCAACTATGAGGCCATCAGAAAGGACAGGAATGCCCATGGCGGTGGAATCCTTATAGCCTTCCGTGACAACATTGTAGCTGAACCCCTCCAAAATTTAAACTCAAATTGTGAAATAATTTGGACAAAAATTCACTTTGCACGAAACAAATGCATATACTTTGCATCTTATTATCGACCCCCAAATGACCACCTCCAATCCCTTGAAGCTCTCCATGACTCCCTAACTAAACTATATCGATCACAAAAAACTCCCCCTAACGTAGTCATAGCTGGAGATTTTAACCTCCCTGATATCAACTGGACAAATCACCAGACCATTAATAACAGTACTGCCAGCAAGCATAACAAACTACTAGAAATAACTAACGACTTTGGATTTTGGGCTGCAGAACATGGTAAACGACCCCACAAGCATCACTTCTGGCAACATTCTTGACCTCATACTCACGTCAAATCCCTCCATTATCATCAACACCCACACCACTCCTGGTATGAGCCATCACGGAATCTGTGACCTTCAATGTCAACTTAAACCCAGTTCACAACAAGGAACCCCCCACCAAGTTTATAGTTACAAATCAGCAGACTGGGACCAACTCAAAGACGACATAGACAAACTAAATCTTGAGTACTTCGACATCGACCCCAACTCACAGGATATAGACATAAACTGGACCTTTTTCTGTGAACGTCTGACTACCTTGATTAACAATAACATACCTAGACGATACACAAAAGCTAAAACCCACCTCCCCTGGATAACACGTGAACTAATTAGAATGCAGAGAAGACGAAACAAAAGCCACAAAAAGGCAAAGCAAACTGGACTAAACAGTGACTGGGAAAAATTTAAGGAACTCCGAAAGCAAGCTACTAAAGCATTAGCAAAATCCTACAAAGACTATGTTAACAATCACATTGGAGACAGCCTGAAAACTAATCCAAAACGATTCTGGTCATTTATTAAGGCAAATAAACGAGAAAACATTGGCATCCCCACACTTCGAGTAAACGACCAGCCAATAATTAATGATCGAGATAAAGCAAATGCCCTAAACAACCAATTTAGCTCTGTATTTACCCAAGAAAAGCACCCCATCCCCCAAATAGCCCCCTCTACTTACCCCAACATCCCCCTTCTCGAAATTGGCATAGATGGCGTAATAAAGCAGCTGGAAAATCTAAACCAGAACAAAGCTACAGGCCCAGATAAACTCCAAGCCAGAGTCCTTAAAGAAACTGCAAAGCAGATAGCTCCCATCATTACCCAAATTTTCCAACAATCATACAACACAGGTAAACTTCCTAATGACTGGCTACAAGCATTAGTAACTCATATACACAAAAAGAGCCATAAATCTGACCCAGCTAACTACAGACCCATATCACTAACCTGCATCCTCTGTAAAGTAATGGAACATCATCCTAAGCAATATGTGGAAACACCTGCACAAGCATAACATCATTCTCCACTTTCAACATGCATTCCAGTCGGGACTGTCTTGTGAATCTCAACTCATTGAGACAGTCCACGACTGGATGACTGCTATGGACAACAAGACCCAAATTGACACAATCCTGCTCGACTTTGTTAAAGCCTTCGACAAAGTGCCTCACCTACATCTTCTATCAAAATTTACCTCCTACGGAATCACTGGAAACACTCAAAATTGGATCAAATCTTTTCTATCCAACCGCAAACAGAGAGTCTCAGTTAACGGAGCCCTGTCGGACATCACAGATGTCACATCTGGTGTCCCACAGGGTTCAGTTCTAGGACCTGTCCTCTTCTTACTCTACATAAATGACATAAATGGGAATATCAAATCTTCTATATGCCTTTTTGCAGATGATAGTATTATATATCGTAAAATTTCTTCCAAAACCGACCACGAAATTCTCCAAACTGACCTAAGCCAACTCCAAACATGGTCAGACAAATGGCAAATGGAATTTAATGTATCTAAATGCGTCCACCTTCCAATAACAAACAAAACTAAACCCAGCACACACAAGTACTCGCTTTCTGGCCAGCCATTATCCACTGTATCCAGCCACTCATACCTCGGAGTAAAATTGGATTCCAAATTAACCTGGACAAATCACGTCACTGACATAACTTCAAAATCTTCGAAATGTTTAGGCATGATTAAACGAACTCTTGGCCCATGTAAACCCGAAGTTAAGCAAATAGCCTACAACATGCTAATCTGGCCAAAACTTGAGTACTCTTCACCCATATGGAATCCCCACACCTTTTCACAAGTTAAAAGCCTTGAAAGATTGCAACACTCTGCTGCCAGATTTGTTAAAAATTATTATAGAAGGAACACAAATCCAGCAGATCTAATTACTGCCCTTGGATGGCCAACCCTCGAACGAAGGTGCATTATCAAACAAGCCACTACCTTCTACAAAATTCTAAACAACATTATTGAGATCACCCCCCTCCAGGCCTACTAACTCGCTCTCAAACCCTTGGACAATACATAGCCCCCAAGTGTTGAATAAATGCAATGGTCTTTTCATTTTATCCCAGAGCCATTCGCATATGGAATATGATTCCATCAAAAATTACCAACATAAAAAACCCAAAATCATTTCAAGAAGCTATTATGGAACTCCCTTTCACCACACCTCCACACCTAAACTGCCTTTAAAACACAGTGCTCAGCGTAAACTTATCCATGGTGCGCACAGTCAATTTGTCACATTATGTCTTACAAAGACAAAGCATTTGACAGCCTTAGTGACAGATTTGTTTTGGATATTGGTGACGATCGGAATAAAGATGATGTTGAAGTTCACAACGGAGGCGAAACTGACACTACACTTGCTTTAGTTTTTATAACTACTCTGATGATGAGGCTACAACATTTTGGGATTGCTTGTTACTATGACGATAAACACTAAAATGTTCTTGCTTATTTTACTAGCTGATGATTCTACTTTCAGAATATATGTGGTGTTGCTTTTTGCAAAATGCATACTTGTTGATGAAACCTTAATTTGATGACAGTATCAGATGTAAATTTCTCTTGCTACAGTCACTGGGAATGCAGTATTCAGTGGTCAAAACAAATGAGGGCCAACTGTACCAAGTTACATAATCTACATCAAGTGTCCACATAAGTTCCTTTGTATGGTACAAACACTTCATAAAACCAGCAGTTGCACATGATTTCTCGGGCATGAAGGTGTCACTGCCACTGCCCTACCAAAACTTGCCTGGGCAGTGTGATAAGTTATAAGCTCTGGTAGTGACTGCCTCCCCCCTACAATGCTGGGCAACCAGGCTCTTTGTTATAAATTACTAAGAAACAATGGACAGTTTATTTGCTGTTGTCCAGACAGCAACCCACACAACCTTGGAAACCCATCTATTATTGCGCCAACATCTATAATAAATGAAATGATGCTGATCAAATCATCTGGTCCTGCTGGCACTGTTTAATAGTCCACTTGACTTGCTGTTTTCACCACAGCTTGTTTTCTCCATGCAAAAAGCTAATCACTGAAAAGTAGTTTTTTTCACAACCTGATATACAAACACTATTAAGTGGGGAGGAATGTTGCCCTTTTTGCTTGTTTGCTCCATGCAAAAAGCTAATCACTGAAAAGTACAGGTTTTTTTCACAACCTGATATACAAACACTGTTAAGTGGGGAGGAATGTTGCCGTTTGAGATGGTATAAGTGATCATGCCTGTGATCTGCAGTTTGCTAACTGCAACCATGAGAGTGACAAGGTCTGTGGAATTTAACATTTCAGATCAATGTTTTCTAAACGGCAGCTTAAAAAAAATTGTCTTCCTACAGAAAAAACTTGAGGCAGACAGTCACGCAATAATTCCTGAATAAACACATCCTTTATTCTGCAACTCAGGTACGGTAAATATACAGTAAGCAAAGTATCAGACCACCAGGAAGAATGGATGAATAGGTGAACCTTGGCCATTTACAGCAGATGCCAAACGATGATAAGCGATATTTAAATAATTCATGCGTCACCATTAAGCATGATATTATTATATGGGCATGCTTTCATGTTTATCCACTACAATCTCTTGTGTCAGGATTAGTAAGTCACACTGTGCACAGAAAACAAACCTGGGTGACCTACACTAGCACCACTACAATAGTCTCTGCAGTGACTAGTCAACACAGTAAGATGGACCTAGTGACACAGACAAAAGCTAATCTGGTTCTTATTTCCTGTGCAGTAACTAAGTATAAAGATAAAGACCACATAGAGAGCATATCCTTACAGCAATGTTGATAGATGAGTTGTACAATTAATTATAGTTATCAACAACACTGAACAAATGTGTGGCCAAGTCTGAGCAGTATCATATTAAGCACCCAGCTCGACATTATTATGGATTAATCATTGAACATCTGATGCACTATCGGATAAAAAGGAAAATTATGAGATAAATTTTTCCTGTGTAAATAACACAAGTAACACGTAAACTAAAACCAATACTTTAATGCCTCCCTTATAAGCTGTTTACAACATTGTAGCTTTTTCTCCAGAATTTCTTCAGATCTTGTGGCATACGTATAACATGAAAAAATGCAGTATTAAAACTAGTTGCATAGTTACTTGAAGGTTGAAGATTTTCTAGTCAACTATGTTAATTTGAACAACTGAAAATCAGGAGACTTTGTCTCAAGCTTGGTATCTTGCTTACCTGACGGACCACATCTCTTCCTGCTGGGAAACTGCCACGTTGATGATACCAGCAGAGTACATACAGTCAACATGTTGCTGGCTATGGGAAATCCATGTCAGAAGATATTTCTTATTTATACGTACCCTTATTGTAAGTATATCTACAATTACTGTAATACCCACATGCTTGCCTACATGTTTTGACACAATGTCAAATTACATCGGTCAATATATCAAGTAGATTACACAGTATAAAGACAGTATCAGCACTCTTCAAAATGTCAAAAACAGCCAATTCAAGTCCAATTTACATTTAGGATTCCTCTATCATCTTGACGCGTGTAAATGTTATTTGATAGAGGAGCCAATAACAATGTAAATAATTTTTTATTTTTTATGTACATATTCATTAAATAGGATTGCATTTATGATTTATCTTGCTATGTACAGGTGGCTGGCAACTTTACATAAAGGATAGCCAACAGTTGAATTAAATTACTCAACCAACAGGTCTGTTGTTCCCGGGTTATCCAGTCTGTAAAAAGTTAAAAGCGTTTTAAAACACTTCAACCCCAGGCAGGCATTTCCATTCCAAAGCCAACTCAACTTTTCTGGGAAGCATTCAGCCTTGCTGCAATTACTGCGCAAAGACTATTCGTTCACATATCCAGGTAGCCAGGCACTCATTTATACAGCTGAGCGAACTGAATGTGGAGTGAACGAAATATCCCAAGCTTCGAAACAGCAGTAAGAGGATTCAAAACAAGTTTCTCTTGATTGACAGTCCGATGTTCTAACCACAACGCCACCATGCCCCACCTTCTGTACTAACGGCTGCATTACGCAAAATCACTTAACAGTACTTTCACAGCATAGAAATGGCATTAAAGGAAATTATTTATGTCAATATCAATTTAGCACGAAAAGTGGTGCTGCTGATGCATATAATGTGGCCATTATGCACTTCTGTTGGTCCGGCTCAAATGTGAACTTTAAAGATTAAATCACCTCCTAATGTGTACAGATACTACAGAAGGCTTTCATGACCAGACATGCAACAACAAATTACGCTTGGTTCATAGTTCACACAGTGACATGATTTATAACATTTCATCCCTTGCCCTGGCTGGATCCAAGTGACTGATATCGGAATCATAACTTAAAGCCTCCCTATGTGTGTAATTGGCTTGCATTTTGTCAACAAACATGATCACCTTACTAGGCTAACGCTGATGGTGGCCATTTGGGCAATAGGCCACATGGCAATGGATTTGGCTAAATAAAAGTTACCCATTTGAGCCAATTTGATCACCAGTATTTTCGTTGAAAAGCATTTAGGCTAAACCGATATGTATTTGACTAAACAAACGTTTGGGTGCTTTGGCCAAAATCGCTAAACAAATTACAACATCAGAACTAGCCCAGCCTTATAAATTCATAAGTAATATAACCTCGGAACTCTCCAGGTGCATTAAACGTTAAATCGTGTACATCGATATGTGGAATGCATGTGCTTGAAACCAACACCCTCAAAATTGGTGTCAACTGTTTAACACCAGATGGCACCACTTTTCAGTTGATCCACACTAGTCAAATTAGAATAGTTATGGATTCTGCTGATTAAGTGGGGTTATGCTAATTAGGGCATGTACGCTTAATAGGTCGAATACGGTATATATAATACATACAATATACGACACTAAACAATACAGTTCTCAACCCCCTTTACCCCAAATAAACCAGTTTTGTGTGGTACTATATATATGTTCCCTCTATTTCTCAGTATGAAATATAAATATAACCACAGTAATATTTATCTTGATTAATTCACATGCACATCTTGAAAAGAACCTGCTACTGGTTCGATACAACAGTACATTTTTGCAGAATTTTTAAAACCTTTTATGTTTACACATGAATATTTAGAGTAATTTATGCATGTTCATACATTTCGTCTTGGGTTTGTTCTGTTTACAACTAACTGTAATATTCAGATGTTTGAGAACAAAACATTTAGTGCTACCAGTTTTAGTCTTACATAATGCGGGTTACAGTAAACGACAGTGTGGTTTCTTACTATGAATTGCATGATTTAACAAGATTTAACAAGATTGCCATCTCGAACAACAAGTTCCAGATGGCAAGTGGACAAGGAAGCCATTGGCTTATCGAGAGTCCAACAATTTTCTCATCTATGTGTAGCCCGCCCTTATCAAAAGTAATTATTAATTAATCATTAATATGATTTGGTATTCTAAGAAACCTTCGAATCATTACAAGAATATTGTTGTTGGGAAGTTATTATGACTATTTCTTCTGTCCTGCTTAAAATTTATATGTATACATAATATTTAGGACAATGTGCATTGCGCAATAACAAATTACACTAACAGATGCATCATTACAGTATATAAATTAATGAACACACTAATCACATTGGAAGTCTGCCATGTCAAATTGGTCACATTGTTCATGTAATGACATGAGCGTTATCTAACAGTATGGTGTGGTCCATGAAATTAAGATGCTATGTGTTCAACAAGGTTTTTCCTATTAAACCACTGGTGTTTTTTATTATAGGGCAGTAGTTGCAAATGGTCGTTTTAGTAAATCTTATATGTGCCTAGACCCAAAACCACTGGTGTTTTTGATTATAGGGCAGTAGTTACAAATGGTCGTTTTAGTAAATCTTATATGTGCCTAGACCCAAAACCACTGGTGTTTTTGATTATAGGGCAGTAGTTACAAATGGTCATTTTAGTAAATCTTATAGGTGCCTAGACCTAAAACCACTGGTGTTTTTGATTATAGGGCAGTAGTTGCAAATGGTCGTTTTAGTAAATATTATAGGTGCCTAGACCCAAAACCACTGGTGTTTTTGATTATACAGCAGTAGTTGCAAATGGTCGTTTTAGTAAATCTTATAGGTGCCCAGACCCAAAACCACTGGTGTTTATATGTTTCCTATTTATCTCCAAACATTTCCGCTGTAATTTGTGTTACCTCATTTTATTTCTGACTCAGATACAAAAACATACCCTGATTTTGTCAAAGGAATTATTATTATTATTTTCATTGGCATTACTGAAATTTGAAGTTATAGTGACAATAACAGTGATGATAATTGTATTGCAATCATATTAATGATAATGATAACAAAGAGAAAATGTAGATTATTTTTTTATATATATATATATATATATATATATATATATATATATATATATATAATGATAATAATGATGAACTGATATGCGATAAAATTTAATGGAAATAAAAAATTATGAAGAAAATTGCAATATTATTATTAAATGAAATGATCAACACTATTCCAAATGTTCCATGCTGAAGTATCTAAATAAATTATTGGTTGGGGGTAACTGGGATTTATTTCAGTTCTTTAACCTGCTGGAATGTGGCAGTGCAATTAATATACCATACCGCCTCTTCCTTGACGTCATGGACGGGTATTAATTATTCAGTGTTTGTTGCAGTTGTTACGGACACGCCCTTGTAAACAAGATGCTGATATTGTTGTATATTTCGTTATTCTGATATGCTTGATATGTAAACCATTATGATTAATCCACTGGTCAGCTTGTATGTGACATAAGATATGGTCACCCCACCCATAATCTCTAAAGATAACCACACAGACTTTTGTGGATTATTCCTCCATTCCTATAATAAAAATAGTATCCTACTAGGCTACTACCAAGTTTTTCACCCATGTTGGCTAATTAATGAAATAAAAAATATTTAACCAAAGTTTGTTAATTAATGTTAGTTAATTAATTAGCCAACGCAGGTGAAAAAAGTATTTTTAGGAAGTTTTCTTGTAAGCAAAGAGAACAAAATCAATAATACTTAACAATGAACATTACTTAAAACTAAATAACACAGGTTATGCACTGGAATAAACACACAAATAAGTACACGTATGTATTCTTATGAACTTATAAACAGTTGCTCACCTTCACTGTCTTTGAACTTCTTTATAGCGACCACTTCACCAGTATCCTGAAAAAAAGATGAAAACTGTTAATAGGATTTCGCCAATATATGTTCTGCTTTGAATGACCAGACAAATTCATATATACCGCAGAGCAGCATTCCACCAATGCCAGTGTTTATTACTTACGTTTGTAATGGAGAGTTCTCTATGTAAACATGTTATTTTATTGTTTATCATTGCAGGTACAAACTCATCTAGTAAATGTGAAATGTGGCATCTTGCGATTTGCACTATTTATGTAGTCATTATAGTGCAAGTCAGAATCAAAGTTAACATGAGTGTAATGCACTATGTTTAGTGAATAATATGAATAATCAAATGTTTTTTTGCACTTTGCACTTCACTGCTATGTTTAGAATATTTGTGTAAAAGCAGGCCCTTAGCCAGAAATAAAATTCTGCCAGTCATTCTAAAAAATCTTAAACGTGCAAATGGCTTCCGTGGAAGACGGTCGCGTCTATAACAGCCATTATTGACCCAAATGATTTTTATCAATGGAAAGACAATGCTGGTTGATATAATGACATCTATTATTGGCTCATTTGGTTTTTGCACTGGTAAGCCAATGCAATGTCAACTGACAGCCATTATTGGCCGAATTAGGTTTTTTTATGGCAGGCCAAGTCTGGTTTAACCATTATTTGCCCAATCAAGTCTTACTAGCTGTGCAGCAAGGTTGACGTTATGACCTCCACAGTAATAATATTTATAATAATAGAAGAATAGCCAACACATGAAGGTTCATGAAAGTAACTCGAAACTTTTTAAATATGTAAACATGGAAGTAACGTTTGAAGCATCTTAAGACTTTCATGCATGCATATACATCTAATGTGAACAGATTAAGTTACAATCACACTCAAAATCAAATGCTTGACATTAAAAGTAAAGGAATACACCAAATAAAAATAGAAGCTATAGCACACAGTAATACAGTTCTGAAAGTAACACAATGAAATATTACTTCTTTGATAAAACATCAATCATCCAGATTCAGTATTGCCTATTGGACAAAAACAATATGAATTTACCAAGTTTACTTTTTATGACTGAGCACATCCTAATTGTTCTTGGTTTGCTGCCATTTGAGTTGAGGAACCGGGAAACTATTGCCAATAATAGGGCTTACACGCCGGTTATGTATGTGAATAGGAGCCCGAATCAGACTCAATTACGAAGTCTACCACGATCGCGCTTGGCCACTGCAGAGTGCCAGCAGTGGGCGACAATACAGTAGCATCTCGGTTACTAGTGGCAGGCACATCAACATTATGGATCTCCACCAACGTAACAAAGGATGCTGATTCGAACTGTTCTGGGACAATTGCGGAAACGCTGCTTTTATTTACGTTTATGAAAAAGGCATCGATTGTTGTGAACTTTGACGTTGACATATCGCATCTTTTCACTTGCTTGGCAGGTGCCATTTTGAACTCGCCCCATGACATTTGGGTCACGGGATTGTTTTTTTCAAATGAAAGCGCCATTGGATAGGCCCTGAGAAAGGCCGTAGAAATGCATTTCCAAACCAATGACATACATGATTAAAGTAAATAGAGATAAACCGCAGTATAATTATTTTCCAATGATGTCAAGATAAAAAATATAGTCTTATAGGTCAGCAGTATTCGCTATTCTGCTGTCGAATCACGACCGCGTGCGTTAAGTCACTATTGACACTAAGACAGTTCAAACAATTTTATTATGGAAAAATCTTATCTTGTAAAAAGAAAAACCCGTCTTTTATTTTTATTTTACCCGTCGTTGTAAGACATTTGCCTGTCTTGAAGACAGGCAGATGGATCCCTGGCTATGGGCCTGTGTAAAAGTCACAATATACAGTGAAATCTCACCGCTGGAACTCGGCCACATTGACTTGAATAACGAGGTGACTGTATTAGTGGGACTAAATGTCCTAAATTTTACCGTTTCGGAAATAATTTGAGACTGTCCCAAGGTGATCACAAATTAATGGTGAGGTGGCTGTTTTACCAAGGTGACTGTATACTTATATGAGTAAGATATTTTAATAATTGATAATGCCATATTTACAAAAAAAAAACCTGACAGCATAAGAACTGTTCATTTCATATCGCTTGCAAAACTTGAACAGGATATTTACATATAATATTATGTCTGGCTATCATCAACGGTCCCATAGTTCAGTTTACAGGTTGTCACAATAATGTTCAATTACATCATATTCATCTGAATAAAACTCTAGTTTCTGCAACAATTGCTGCATCTACTTACAACAATGCCACACAGAACTACAGGAAATTAATGTATCTGTTATTATTAATCAAACATAAACAATTATGCATATTTTTAATGCTTCAACTGACTACGAATACCAGTAATCTGTTGGCACAAACAACCATTTCTGATATTAATTAATTAATGCGCACATGCACATTTTATTGTTGAAAGTAATAATGAGGCAGACGTTCCTATTTATTATGCAAAAAATATTGTTTAGATCAATGCCACATCTGCCTGCTAATTAACTGAATGGCATTGTGACAACTAAAGGTATGATGTAATTTAACAAGATTTGCCATCCAAGCCAAAGGTCCAGATGGCAAGTGGACAAGGAAGCCATTGGCTTATCGAGAGTCTAACAATGCTCATCTACTTATAACCCGCCCTCCTGAGATATGTGTCAACCTTGTTTTTAAACATATTCACGCTGCTAGCAGTTACACAATCTGTAGACAATTTGTTCCATTCATTTATTGTCCTCTGTGAGAACGAGTGCTTCCTGATGTCCAATCTACATTGATCCTTTACTAATTTTACCTCATGTCCTCTAGTTCTGCTATCCTTCTTGAGTGAGAAAAACATATTTCTATCAATATTTTCATACCCATTCAATATCTTAAAAACTTCAATCTGATCTCTTAACCTCCTTGTCTCTAGAGTTGTTAAACCACATTCTTTCAGGCATTCTTCATAACTAAGGTCTCTAAGTTCTGGAATCATTTTAGTTGCTCTCCTTTGTATGCGTTCAAGCGTATCTATATCCTTCTTACGATATGGTCTCCATGCTTGTATACAGTACTCTAAATGAGGTCTAACTATTGCTTTATAAAGAGGTATAATTAACTTTTTTCCCTCGTATGTTATGTTTCTTCTAATCAATCCAAGAATTTGATTACCCTTTGAAGCTGCAATACCACACTGCTCTGAAACTTTCATATCAGCGCTTATATACTCCTAAGTCCTTTTCTTTTACAGTAGTACCCAGAGCAGTATCTCCCATTTTATAGTTTACATTCAAGTTCCCATGTCCCATAATGCACCAACTAGTAGCTAAGCGGGAGAAATCTAGTGAGACCACATAATATGATAGTCTACAAAATAACTTACCTCTAATCATGTATATAATTACTGTTATTTTGGTATATAAGTAGTGCTGCATGGTATTACCTGATTACTGCAGTATTTGTCCCTATATATTTTGGTATATAAGTAGTGCTGCATGGTATTACCTGATTACTGCAGTATTTGTCCCTATATATTTTTATTTTTGCATTTTCAACTTGTCAAAAGTGTGCTTAATGAACAATTATTTTTTAACTGAACCAGATCCAATCACTAATCCTTGTTATTAATTGTTCACTTGATGATTCAGGTTTCAGTAATTTATTCTCAGAGTTTAAGTTAATATAAATATCAGTCAGGCATGGCAAAATACAATATAACACACCAGGTTAAACCATCTTATATCTTAATCAAAACAAGCACAATATATTTCGATATGTATCATGATACGGTTTTCTGTATCGTGATATATATATATATATATATATATATATATATATATATATATAGCGATACCAAATGTTTGGAAATACGCAACCATGTTTGTAATAAGGATATGGCAAAATCCATTTCATTTGTTTCCAATTTAGGCTATATAGGACATTTTAAATAGTTAATGTTATATATATGTATATGTATATGTATATATATATATATATATATATATATAGATATATATATATATATTTAATTTCAATAATATTTAAATATTTACTGTAATTGTAATGTTTTAATATAAAAAAATACTCTTAATTGATATTGTCAGTACTAATTGCATCTTACTGACATTCAAACTGTCAACAAAATAATCACTGATCCTTACTGGCAGAGAAAATCTGTTGGCGCTGCACTAACTGTGCACTTTATCAAGAGCCAACCTGTCAGTGATGCACTCACTGCACTTTATCAAGAGTAAATATGTCAGCAAATTGGTGACATATTCACTCATGTAAAGTTCATTACAAAATTCAATTTAAATTTCATAAAAATTATAGAATTTGCTAAAGGAATTTTTAAATATTGTATTTTCATAATAGTTTATTGTAATATAATATTTGCAGTAAGATCCTCAACAGAAACTGTACATAACCTACACTGTATCTTAATTTCCTGAATTTGTCTGTGTATGGTGTGTGACTTTTTAGAAAGCAAGAAAATCGCTGAGCAACGCATTGCCATGGAAACATAATCTGACCTGCACGATCACTGGTACTAAATAATTTGCTACAACTGCCAGCTTTCAGCTCGCCTGTTACTTGCAAATGTGCATCTAACGAGGAACACCTGGGTATTAACTTTAAGTGTGCGCCAACAGACCACAGCCAGCTAGAACAGAAGTGACGCAACAGGATTAGGCATTCATGGGGCAGACCAGTGAGGTTATTCACAGACGCCACTGTAGTACAGATGGTACATTGGGTGCAGACTGCTGATATTTTACATGTATATTTATAGCTGTCTGAGCAACGCACATGGGACTCCACAGTTGTATTGATCAGGAAGTAAAAAGGGTCTACCGGCAGACGACAAGTACTAGACTATGTTGTATGTTAGAAGGTGTTCATATAACAAAGGTATGCAATTATCAGATCATTTCAATTAGATATGTTAGTTTGCTAAAAATGCTAAAATTACACTGCAATAGTATATTTTTTGCATTTTTGTTGGGCATGATAGTTTGACAGTGGGGTGCGGAAGATTGGAGATGAGAGTGCCAGACAATCAACGGAGAGGACGGCGGTTCACCTGTTGCCGTTTTGAAACTTGGGAAATTTTATTCCATCCACATTGTTTCAGTTCACCCAGACTCGGAGAGCTTTATGCAAATGAGCACTTGGCTACAGATGATTCATAATAATTAAGAGGACTAAGATTTAACCCTAGAAAAACTGAAACAATAATTCTGCAAAGCATATTTTCCAGTTACCAATTGTCCACAAGTATTACATTTAAATGGTAGTTTTGGTGGGAGAGGAGCTATCGAAATATAAAATAGGTAAAGTGGAAATAATACAAGTATATATATATATATATATATATATATATATATATATATATATATATATATATATATATATATATATATATATATATATATATATACATACATATATATAGAAGAAATGTTTTTATTTGACCCATCATACATTTCACATAATACATATATGTCATTATTAAAAATTTTATGATATGTCCATGTTAAATTATAATTTTAAATAGTACAGGTGTATATGTTTGTAAGTAAACATGGTATATATTAAGGTAAACAAACAGGGTCAGGAAACTCCTGTAAGACTTTGATAGACCTTACAACAATATATATATATATATATATATATATATATATATATATATATATATATATATATATATATATATATATATATATATAAATGCTTATCAAATATAAATTCAACCAGTCTTTTATATATATATATATATATATATATATATATATATATATATATATATATATATATATATATATATATGTTCTTTGTTTTGTTTTACACACTCCCTTGTGATGGGATTAAAAACTGTTTAATTATGTTGTTGCATGCTAAAGAAATTGGCTGTGAACTTGTCTCCGATATCCCACAATGCACCTCTTCTGAACAAATAAAGACAGGATTTCCTGTGCCAGACAAAGCCAGTGTCGTTCTATTGTAGTGGACACACTTTAGACCTGTGGGTGCAGGTTCAGTCAAGTACTTTATGAAGAAACGTGTATGGACAAGATGACCATTACTGTCAGATATACATCAGTCTTATATGTAAATCTTGTCATGATAACATCAGATAAGATCAACCCAACGGACTAAGGTGCAGCAGTCAAAATCAGCCCACATTAATTACAAGAGATTCTATGTAACAACAGGCAATGCATGTTGCACATACTTTGGTTGGTATGCAATCAGGGTGGCTGGCCTATATAATCAATAACTAGACCTAAATATATTAACCAGTGCATACACGACTTATTGTGAAGCAAGTCAGGTTTTGTGGCTACGCACCCAAGAGATAATAAAAACTAACCAAGTGCAACTAAAAGTAAAAACGCCACTGGTTTACTCTGACTGTGTTTTAAAAGTGGGAGGTTCCAGTCATTTTTCCAGTTGACTGACCGCTGACATGTTAACCAGCATGACTGATAAGGGCATGCCCAGTTCTATGAAAATCGGGTAACCTAGATTACCAATGACGTATTAAGGGAGGCCGACACACATAGAACCGATGTAAAGTTTCAAACATGCTATTTTCACAGATAGAAGACTAGTTTAGTAAACAAAGGCCAAAATATGTTACATAAATTGAGTTTGGACACAAACACCATGACCATATCATATTAGCAAGTACAGGAATAGGTGTTTACAAATACGTTTTCATTCGGCCAGAACATTTTGCCAGACTATGAAACTTGTGATGTAGGATTATCTAACAGTATGGCACGGCCCAAGAAATTAAGGTGATGTGTGTTCAACAAGGTTTTCCTAGTAAAGCACTTGTGGGATGTTCTTAATTGTTGTTGCAAATGGCTAAGTAACTCATATGGGTGCATAGGGCATTAGGCCCAAAACCACAACTTCTGTTTTCCCTTAAAGGAAGATACTGTATAAAAAATTCTGACCAAATGTCCAATATCATCATAGTATTTGCTACAGTGTTGTGTTTGTTGTATTTCATCCAGATTGCATAAAATAATTCATACAGAAATAACACACAACTTGTTTTATAACAGCGTTCTATGCTTTGTAAACTAAACAGAATAAACAGATCCACTAAAACAATACACTGAACATCGTAAATACTGTGATGCTCTTGTAACTGTGTGAGAGGGCGGCTCCTACTAAGACACACACTGGACACCACAGTAGGAGCCGCCCTGTCTAACTTTCTACTATCATTTAAACCTTTGTTATACATAGCTCTACACACACTGTCCCTATTGATAATTTCACCAGAAAAATTGGCATTACAACACTGAACAGTTTTGTCATGCCAACTGTCATGCACATGAAACATCCCACACGAAACCCAGCTATTGCAGTAGACAATTCTGGTTTCAAGTAATCACATAATCGTTGTAAACGTGCACAGTATGTTAACACTAACAAACACAGTTCTTACCTTGTGTCTACATCTCAGAACTACTCCGTAAGCACCTGTAACAAATTAATTCACACCAATGCCAATGATATCAACAGTTTCTCTTCAATATCTTTAGTAAATAAAGCAAGACAAATCTTGTGTACAGCTGTTTCTTGTCTCTCATACACACGACATAAAACACAATAAACCACAATTGCTTAGTATGATTTCATGAACAGGGACGTGCAAGTCATCATGGTGAAGGACTGCTGAGGATTTAGGATGGAAATGCAATTTTGAAAAAAATTAGGTTAAAAAAATGTATTTGTATAAACAC
The DNA here is from genome assembly GCA_033239005.1 of Lamellibrachia satsuma. Taxonomy (NCBI): domain Eukaryota; kingdom Metazoa; phylum Annelida; class Polychaeta; order Sabellida; family Siboglinidae; genus Lamellibrachia; species Lamellibrachia satsuma. Next base: position 3,223,461 of record BSQZ01000011.1, read on the forward strand.
TGAACTGGATCCAGTCAGTACTTAATAGAAATAGAGTAAGAATTGATGTGTTGGTGGGTACTGCTCCCTCTGGGAGCCAAGCAGTACATTGATTGATTGGTACTGGTAGAATACATACTGAGTATTTTTTTTCAAGTTACAGTGTTGTCATAAAACAGATTTGATCATAATCGATTACACGAGTTGGTGGTTATTGCACTTGAGAACAATTCCATTACATGGAATACAGCATAAAAATTACAATGTAATGTCTACAATCAAAATATATACATTTAGTTCATAGTTGTAATTAAATATTGAATGGCTAGGAATGTTGGACTTGTCTACAATTGTTGAAAAACATATCTTCTATACATTGGTAAATGGAGATGGACCCACGAGGCTACTGAAATAAACCCAGAACTACCTAGAGACATCCAGAAGAACTACATATGGAGAAGCTTGGTGACCTGAGAATGACCTAACAGTTGGGATGGAACCACACAGCAGGTAGGATCCCTCCCAAGGGCCATGAGGCTGACCTCAGGGATAACACTGCTGGCTTGGGAGGCATGCAGACACTGTGGTCAGGTGCTGTGACCAATGAGGCTTAATGATAATCAGTTGATCAGTTGATGTACAAAAACTAGAAGAACACGGTTAAAAATCAATAGTTTCTCAATGCAATGCATAGGTCTGTAAATTCTTGTTTCCATACATCTGATAGCAGTGGCATTTTTAGGGGATGCCATAGGGCCATGCCACCTTTGGCTTATTTTTGGCTTGCTCCCCACCCCCCCCGGGCATCTCCCTTTAAGAGATCTTATATGTGCTACTGTCACATTAACCCATCATTTTAGGAAAAACTAAAACCAGCCAAGGTCCGATTTTTATGTTTAATTTTTAAGTGGACATATTATACTGAATAAAATATTTAATTACATTTAAATTGTCTGCGCCAGAACATAGGCATGACGTAATTGGACAATTATCAGAGATGATAGTATGTAGTCAATAATCTGCATAATTAGGGTGGATAAACACACATGTTTATTATTAATTATCGTCAATCTTACCTTCGCCAACGACTCCCAGGACTTCGTATTTATTCATCACATTAGCTGCTGACCTGACGCGCCTCACCATAGCATCTCCTCAGGTGCTGCTGCAACAGAGCAACAGGTAGGCATCAGTTTACACCGGATCAACACCTGCCACATGCAGGCAAGGTTGAGCACCACACAGTCAGGGAGGGATCATTGGTTTACTTCTAGGTTCATAGCATACAAATAAAGTGCCATCGGTTTTGAGATGGTACCCCCGTTTGAAATTTTTTGTGCCGCCTGTAAAATTATTTCTGAACAGGGCATGGCCAGATTTGAGGACAAGGACATGTATGCTGTGTCCAGATAAACATTTCTAGTTGCTGCCTGTCAACTTCTGTGTTTGGCAGTGACTGTGGGAACCCTGGCACATGAAGACATGATGTAGTTGTTTTGGATGCCATTTGATGTGGAGATTCTTGTAGGCTGATTTTTCGTCTAGCAGGTTGTTGAAATAATAAATCTAGCAAGTTGATGAAATAATAAATATTAACATATAGTTGATTTTCAGGATGTTCAAAATATACGTTTGCGAACAGCAATAACAAACATTAAAATTGTGGGAAATAGGAATATAGATAGTGACCCATCCCCAGTCAAATATCGGGCATGTTGCACACAGAGTCTGGGCACTATCATGCGAGGACAGATCATTATTTGTTTTTCCATAGACTACCATATTAATGTTTTTAGTAGTATTACTCGTGTATGCAAAATAATGTTTTGGATTTGTATCAAAATGGCACAGGTTTCATGTCATGCCACAGCCCTCCTGTACGGTTTTTGTCAAATTCAACAAATGTTTCAAGAAAATCAACATAAGAGATGCTCCCTGTGTGATGTCACCAAAAAAAGAAATCTTATCTATATAGGCAGGGGATCCTTCCATCACTGACAAAGTCAGACATGTCTATATTCTGCTAACCAGCCACTAGAAATGTAATCCTGTCCACAGCAGAAGTGTCGTCTACAAAACTACAAACGTAACCTTTTCCCTTATCAGAAACAACTTTTTAAGGTGCAAAGAATCCTTGAAAAGGGTACTGCCTCAAAATCACTGGCAATTGATTTGTATGGCATGGACCAGGAAGTGAAACTGTGATCTATCCCCATGCATACCATTAGATGCTGGGCACAAGTTAATAGACACAGTGTACCACAAAATATTGAATAACCAAAATGTCAGATGCATGCTGGTCAGAGGCGTAGCTACGTATAAATTCATGTGGAAATATCCATTAAAAAGCAAACTAATCATTTGCAATCTGGTCAGTGCATGTTGAAGTCAAATAAAACTCCTAAAACTTGAAAAAGAACGTCCCTCTGGCGATGAAGAAAAACATAGCTCTACTCGACACCCATCCCTGATAAAAGGTGGACGTGAACCTTCAATATATCAAATGTGTTTGACAAAGACTAGTTTTAATGTGCTAGGATTTAGCAGTTTATGATTTGTATGCTTCAATGACCCATTAAACTATATAACCACACATTTAATTATAACAGCTAGTGAAGCATTATAATGTACATGTACACTTACGTATCATTCGAAATCATTGGAAAACATGTAGTACAGTGTACCCATGATGACCATATCATGTGCTAAGAATCAATCCTGATCATTATGTTAATAGACAAATGCAAACCCTGTGCACTAATAATAGCCACTTTGCTCATACATGCCAAGAACACATGTAGGCATTGGTAATGCTTTGGTAATGAGTGTTTACGGGTGGGCTGAACAGTTAAAGTAGAAGGCGATCTGATGGTCTGTCTCCATCATACTTTTAACTAGCACTTGGCTCTCTGATGGTGTGCACATACACGTAGTCAAGTTAACATTGTGTCCTTTGCAGTGACTGATTTGTGCTTGCACTCCACGATGGATGCATACCAGATTAGGGGTGAACCGTTAAATTTCTGGGGATGGTTTAAATTTTTTATATGGTATAAAAACATACCTGTATTTACTTAAGTAAACATTCTGTATAACAAGTTTGAAAGAATTTATCTTCAGGACAGAGTTGTAAAAAAATGTTAATGCCTTACATATAATATTAATAATTTATCCGCAGGTATGAAATCCTGTTCTTCCCACATAAAAATTATATATTATAATGTAATATTTACTGACTAAAAACAATGACCAATATATATTATATTTTTGGTTTGAAAAGCATTAATCACAAAACTATTATGACAGCACTCTTCAGATAATATGAATTGCCATTGTAGGATGGGGGTATTTCTTGGGGTGACTGCGTACACCTCAACACGGAATGGCATCTAGATGGCAATAGCTGGAACTCTTGTCCTCAGTGTAGCAAATCTGCTGTAGCACACCTGTACAGTAAAGCCAAAACCAATACCCAGGTGTTAATTAAGAGTAATGCACTTACTACACATGGTAAACAGGTGTCTGGTCACCTGAGCTGAGGTATGTACGAAGCAAAACCTGGACATCTCACCAACACACATTTTGGCAAACAACTTTTTGTCAACAGACCTTTCACCGACCAGTGAGTGAGGGTGACATTTCTCCAATCCAATGTTTTCATTTAAACTTTAATATTGATCAATACTTTTTTATTTTTGGTGTAAACAATTAATTAGCTTTAACTACATTTTCATAAATGGTGAATTTATTGCATAAATGCCTGTCTACACATGTGGGTGTGGTTTCATATTTACAGTACAAGGTGTACTATGTAATATAAAATTAATGGTGAATCATAATGTGTTAACTGTATTTGCTGATCAATTATCTTAATGCTAAAAGCCACTCAGTTCACTTCAAGTTTTTTATTTATGATTAAATGAATAAAAAATTTACAAACACTCCGCCAAATTCGCAAACAGGCACTTTGATTTGTATAAATACATAACAACATTTAAAATGATTTCAGTTGCAAGAAATGTACCATATACCACCTTACATGCAAGCGACAAAACAGTAACACTGAAGAACTTCGCTTGACTTACATGTTGTGGTCAAATGTATGGACATTCCTTCCAAATTTCCAATTAATAATATTATAATCCTGGTAGAAAGGTACCATTGCATGCCAAATGTCACAGATGAATTGGTCGATAATTTATTGACACTGCGTACATATATCAGAGCAGTTGGTATTATACTGATATCATTGTGTCTAGACCATGCACAGTCTGATTTGGTGATTGCCATTCATGTCTGCCACATGGGATCACTTTAATCTCCAGAGCTGTGAAATGTGTCAATGTCATGCATGAAGCCACCATGAACAATATGCACCATTGCGAAGGGTGGAATAACAGATTATTCCACCTTATTAAACATGTATTAATGGGATCAAAGCGTTATGCACTTTCACGGCACATGATTCATTTGACTGGCTAGAATAAATACCTCTTAAAAGAATCAGGCCTGTGTATCAGAACCTACATGTAGGCCCACTTGCTGCACTGTTTATATAAACATCACCAGAGGTGCAGCATGGTGTCAAAATCACAAAACACTGAAATAGTTTCCCTGTGATATTAGAAACAGTGGATGTGGCACAGTCAGTGCCTAACAATGGGGGAGTAGACCGACATTAATTTCACTATAACTGTGATGTGTGATATTGTATAATTTAAGGATTGCATGAATTATTAATTATCTTTCCTAAAAGTATAACATGTTTTAAATATGAATATAATCTGAACATATGATAATTAACTTAACAGCTGATCCACCTTACATTCTGTGAGTTAACAATGTAAAAAAATCACTGTAAATATTCCATAAAAAAATTTAAATTGCACAGTATACAAAAACAAGTGATATACTTTATATGCAAAATGCAATGTTTTAAAGTTGACATATGCATGTACAAAGTGTAATTCAGTACACATGTGTACAGTTCGATTTGGAAAGAGTTTTGTTGGAAATAAATAATTGACTGATCAATTTAAATGGTGCAGTGTAATATTTTAATTTAATATATAAATGTAGGAAAGTATATAATAGCTAACAACCTGAGTAGGACAGAACATGTCAACAAAATATTATAGTGTGGGTTCTGTATGAGATGGGCATTGAATCAATCAACGACCAATTGGAGACGGGCATGGGAGGAGTCAACACCAGACACAGACCAATCAACGGCGGGATTGATAGAGCACATACCTTCCTTCTCTATTGTGTTGCCAAAACTGCTATATGCTTCAATGGGGAGAGGATTTGCATAAAAGCCGTTGATTTTTTAACAAGATTTAACAAGATTTGCCATCCAAGCCAAAGGCCCAGATGGCAAGTGGACAAGGAAGCCATTGGATTATCGGGAGTCCATCAATGTTCATCTACTTATAACCCGCCCTCCTGAGATATGTGTCAACCTTGTTTTTAAACATATTCACGCTGCTAACAGTTACACAATCTGTAGACAATGTGTTCCATTCATTTATTGTCCTCTGTGAGAATGAGTGCTTCCTGATGTCCAATCTACATTGATCCTTTACTAATTTTACCTCGTGTCCTCTAGTTCTGCTATCCTTCTTGAGTGAGAAAAACATATTTCTATCAATATTTTCATACCCATTCAATATCTTAAAAACTTCAATCTGATCTCCTCTTAACCTCCTTGTCTCTAGAGTTGTTAAATCACATTCTTTCAGGCGTTCTTCATAATTAAGGTCTCTAAGTTCTGGAATAATTTTAGTTGCTCTTCTTTGTATGCGTTCAAGCGTATCTATATCCTTTTTTACGATATGGTCTCCATGCTTGTATACAGTATGTTATGTTTCTTCTAATCAATCCAAGAATTTGATTACCCTTTGAAGCTGCAATACCACACTGCTCTGAAACTTTCATATCAGTGCAGTATCTCCCATTTTATAGTCTACATTCACGTTCCCATGTCCTGTATGTAGGCATTTACATTTCCCGAAATTGAACAGCATCTGCCATTTCTCAGACCATTTCACTAATCTGTCTAGATCGTTCTGTAAATGTTGTTTATCACCATCAGTATTAACCTTTCTAAACAGTTTTGTGTCATCCACAAATTTCAGTATGTTACTTGTTATACTGGCGTCCAAGTCATTGATATAAATTAAGAATAATATAGGTCCTAATACTGATCCTTGAGGTACCCCACTCAAAACCGATTTCCAATTTGAAACTTCTCCATCTACTACAACTCGTTGTCTTCTGTCAGTCAGCCATTGTTCTATCCAGTCAGTTATGCTATCCCTGATACCATGGGCTTTTAATTTAAGTAGTAATCTTTGATGTGGCACTTTGTCAAAAGCTTTCTGAAAATCTAAGTAGATAATATCTACTGGCGATCCCACGTCTATCCACTTAGTGATTTCTTCCAAAAAAACATAACATATTTGTTAAGCATGACCTCGCTTTAAGGAATCCATGTTGAGATGAATTTAATCATTTATGCTTAACGAGGAAGTCTACCATATGGTCTTTAATTAACCTTTCTAATAATTTACAAATCACTGACGTTAAACTCACTGGTCTGTAATTCTCCGACTTATCTCTCGAACCCTTTTTTAAATAATGGTATGATGTTTGCTTCTTTCCATTGAAACGGAACAACTCCCTCTTTTAATGACAAGTTGAATACTCTTGATAGCGAACAGTGGACAACACAACTTTTCCAGTTCCTTAATTTACTATTAAGTCAAGTTAAACCCAAAGACAGATGCCGAATTTCCCTTGTACTGCATGTGCCAGCGAGGTCAGGCCCAGGCAACAAGCCATACAGTGTGACACGTACTCACAGTGGCAACACCGCACTTGCAACACTGGTAAGTATGTCGACTTTTTTTTTAATTGCTTATCATAAACGAAGTATCCATAGACACTCTAAGTGACACGAATATTCATTAATATTGTTGATATTGTTACTACATGTATTGCATCATATGTTGACATTGTTACTATATGTATTTCATCATCATATTATATATTTTAAGCTATTTAAAATTAATCTCATGTTTTAAATGTTTATCAGCAAAAATGCTATTGGTTTATACTTACTTGCTATATAACATGTCTATCTTGTCCAATATATGTTTTAGGAGTCACACAGGAGATGTATCGCTGGATGGTCCGCGATGAAGAACAGTTCGATTATGCTCTATCCCGAACATTGAGGCCCCCGACAATCAACCCTGTCGCCAACAACCTTTTTATAGGTTGGTGCCCTTGCTGTTCACAGAAGCCCAACCCGTACCAATAATTTCGAGAATCGTCTGCGAAAAGAAGCTCAAGCACTACCAGCGAAAACGCTACCAATGACTGCAAGGCGAAATCTTCGACGTCACAACTGCTCAAGTCATGTGGCAATGTGTATGCACCAACCCTATCAAATAACTGAGTAGTTGTAGATATGGGTGCAAAGCGTTCTCACTATTTTTTTAGAAATGTCATGATACAAGCCGTCATCATTTTTTTATTTTTACACGTTTCCATTATTATATATCTGTATAGGCGATATTCTACATATGTAAATAAATATATCCCATTCCATAAATGTCACTAACTCATGATAATCAATAAATGAGTTTTTACATATACATGGTCTTCATACCTTTCTTGAAATATCAAATGAAGCCAAACACCCAAGTAATGTATACTTACAAACATAAACACAAACATGAAGAATACATTTCTTTCCATAATAAACAGCATGAAAATCAGACCAGAGTATTTGGAGAAATTACGAATCATTGATGTTGATCCGAATGCGTTGCCAAATTCAGCATGGTCCAACAGTTAAGCAAGTTTTCCAGGACTGTCCTATCCAGATACAGTAAATTGTTTGATATTTACCAAGAGTATCTACTGGATGAAGGTGTGGAAAAGCTTAGAGGCTTACAGTCAGCTGACATCCGGTTGGATCAGCGATGTGGCGGTTTCCATGGAAAAGGTAGGATGACCGTGTGAAGAAAGATTTGGCGGGTTTGGGAGGAGAGTGGAGAACAACAGCGAGGGATAGAGGGAGTGGTGACAGGTAGTGGATACAGTAGTGAAGGGGAAGTTGACACCCGGTATCGATGCCAAGCTCAACCGGACTTCAGCGGTAAAGAGGAAAGAAACAACATAATACATACGTAATGTATAATAAATACTATGTACATGTCATGTGTGTGAACATGTAAGTGTGTGCATATGAATAATATATTTACCTCCTTTACCACTTTTATTTTTTATAATTCATTCAGATCTTTAGAAATTGGAATGAGCCAAATGCAATAAAAAGTATTTTCCAGTTTAATAGCTGAATAATGATAAATTATTTGCATCAAACTGACTATGATGGCACCCAGAAGTTCCAATCATACCGCTAGAAAATTACTTACATAAACTAGCAAACAGAATCTGGTAAAAAATAGAATTCCGAGGAAAAAAGCCGGATTATTGCGCGTGCGGAAATCTGTCCCATGATCATAGGCCATGGCTACTCCGACCGTTTGGTAGTGCACCGGCAGTCGTGTCTAATTACATTCTCACAGCAAATATAAAAAAAGATATGCGTAGTGATGTTGGTTTGTAATTCAAACTACGGCACGAAAACATTCCACTTCCCAGTTATCGCCCACGTTAACACAGTATAATTCAATTGGTTTGGTAATTTACGACTGGGCCGACTTATCTACAACTAAGCGCCATCATATCATTTATCATTGGGCCGAGCTGTCTCATTGGGTCAACCTATCTCTAACTAAGCGCAATCATATTATTTATCATTGGGCCGAGCTGTCTCGACACCTGGGCCAAGTTGTCTCGAACTGGGCCGAGTTGTCCCAGGCCGAGTTGTCCAAGCACCGTCACTATGTGTACGATAACGTGAAAGGTTTTTAAGAGTTTTGAGAATCCATGGACCATGACAGGTTTGTTTCCATTTTCCTGCGTGGGATCATTTACTTCCCCTGATATAGCTATATACACCAGCTAGAAAGGACCAACGCCAACGTCTTTTAGTGACTCTTCCGAAAGACACGGGCAAAGTGGGGTGAACGAAATTGCCCAAGTTTTCGAACCGAAACGGCAGCAGGTGGTTTTGAATCCCGGTCTTTTCGAGCGAAAAGTCCGTCGCTCTATCACATGTGGTTCTGACCCCCGGCCCCCTCGTCCGAAAGTCCCACGCTCTACCACACGACCACAGCGCCCCACATGGTCGTGTGGTAGAGCATCGGACTTTCGGTCGAAGAGACCGGGGTTCGAAAGCAATTCAAATCAAACACGTTGTAGCGAAGCCGCGACTTCAAAATCAAAGCTGAACCGATGCGGGTATCTCAACAAGTAAACACGATCAAAACGTGGTACAGCTGTTAGACCATACACCATTAAGTACTTACATCACGAACTCTTTATCGAATATCCTCACTTCTGCTACGGTGATCAAAAATATCCATTCATGTTATTACCAGCTGGATAGCGCAGAAACGCCGACCAGATTTCGGACGATAATCCACACGACCGCCATAATTTTCCTTGCCAACCTACCCATGAGTCAGTGCGCCAAACAAAGTGACGCGCAGCGGTTAGCCGCGGTTTGATTAATTGAAGTTACCGTGTGGTAAGCCCTCGAAGGCATCAAAGGGACCATTTCAGTAACACAAGAATGCTTCGGCTTCGCATCAGTAAACTAAACATTGGTAAATATTTACCAACAATGATCAGTTGTACTAAATGAAGGATTTAATAACAGCGTACATACATTAAATTAATAGTAGGCCTACCTGCATGGTGCTAAAAAGATTCAGTAAAAATGTTAAGTATAGACAATTAATATGCATGACGTTTTCAGATAGTTTGCTTGGATCCAGGAGGGTCTTAGGGGTATCAATTAAAAACACTCCTAGGCCATGGCGGGGGGTCTTAGATTCCCCTGTGTCCGTGGCAAATATTACGATAAAGGAACAGGTATAATGCCTACATCGAAAATATAATGTCAATGTAAAGACTGAAATATTAGCAGCCGGCTAATATTAACCCTTATATAGGCAGAACGATACATGTGTCCCCCCGGGTTCGTAAGTAGAATGACATATATGACTACGACTGACTGAGACCCCCTTCCCAACAAGCCTATATTCGCCCTTGTTATATAATATATTGTGTTTGAGAATGAAAATAGCAAATGGTAATTAATGTTATTAATTATTAGCAGATAACAATAATATCACTTGAAATTAATTAGTTAGAAAAAGACCATATAATATAATTTATTATATAATTAAGGAATTATTACATGTTATTATTACGTTTGCACTGTTAAATAATAGTTGCGTCTGGAGTACAGGTGTAATTTTTATTTAATGTAAAGTAAAGAACCCTATAAGGCTAACATATTTGACTGTTGCGTTTAACAGAACAAATCAGCAAGGTTTATCAAGATTGTCATCCAAAGCGCACAAACCCCAAAAGACAAGTAGTTGACAATGAAGTACTTGCAAATAACTAATCGAAGGTCCAATACATTTCACCTATGTAGCCAGCCCTCATAATTTTTTTTTACCAATTCACAGTGCTAATATTTACATAATCAGTAGATAATTTATTGCAATTAGTTAATTTACGTTGTGATAATGACTGCTTTCTAAATATACAGTCTACATTGTTCTTTTTATAACGCACAATACTCCGTGTCATATGTGTTATTATGCATTCCTTCAGTTTGACAAACATAATGTTATTTATATCAATATTTTCATAACCATTATATAGTAAGGCTTCCACCAAAATTAATGAATCTATTTTTTGCAAAATGCCGACAAGCCACACTCTTTTATACGGTTTTGATAGCTAGAAGGCGGTATAATGATTAATTCTTGCATCAACGTCTAGTTGTTCTGTTTTGTTTTCTCTTTACACTACTATGACCTTCTTTTAGGGCGTATTAAAGTCAAAACAAATATTGATACATATTTGGAGTTAAAGAAAATTGTACTCATACTACATAACTGACACCAAGTGTTCAAACAAATGCTAATCGGATATATCATTTGTTGATTTTCCGATATAAAAGTATTCCAATGTTATATTGTAAAATAATAATGATCTATTTACAAGGCACCTAATATCCCCAATTAAATATAACTCCTTTTGGCAACTGACGTAAATGCAGTATACATTTATCTAGTCTAAATACTATTTGTATATGATTCGAAGTTTTTTCTTTACATTTTGTGCCATGGCAATGCATGTATACGAACTTCTTGTCCTTTCATGTCATAATTTTCCTAACATTGGGAAGCCTTCTGCAACACTGTCGCCCCCTTTCGATCACAAGACTCACCAAATTGACTAGAAAGAAATATGCGCACGACCATCGGCGCTGGTGGCGATCAATGAACAGTTTCTGCCGACGTTTTTCTACGCATGGCTTAAACAAGTACGTCTATCATGTTTTATCGTTTGTTCCCATATTTGTTTGTTAAGGATTTTACAGAAGCAAATTGGATGACAAAGAAAAGTAGCAACAGCTCTTGCAGACGGTTATCATCAACATACATAATGTTTGGCCCTTAAGGGAGTAACATAACTTTATAAGTATTTAACTTCTGTGTTACTCCTTTCAAACACTTCACTTGCAAGTTGCCTGTTTGTATTGTATTACTAACTTATTTTGATTGAATTTGATTTAATAAACATTATTGAATAGAATTTGATGTTGTTGTTATTGTGTGATTTATGAAATAGTAATTTTCCAATATAGATGTTGGCTATGACGACTATTATTTTAATTAATAACTAATCGAACACTGTGCCCCATATGAACATGATGAATATTATTTGTGTTAATAATACTGTCGTCTAGATATAAGTTGCTGCTTTTCCTAAATGAATCAGCCAGATGGCGCCACTCGAGAATGCGAGTGTTGGCGAATGTTCAGCTTTGTTTTTAGTTGGTTCACTGCCTTTGTCTATCACAACCTGAAAGAATGGGGCACACGCTATTGTTCGAGCAAGTCATCCAAAAGCATGTAGTATTTATATATGACAAGTGTCATTTAATAAGCGTTTAATTAAATAAAAACGTGTTCAACGTTTATAAAATATACCGAACTAAAGTGCGTAAGTTGTGTTATATATGTTAATTATTGCCATATTCTCATTTATATAAATCGGATTAAGACTTGTTGTCTAACCACAAACCGACTTCACTTTCTTCTCCTGCACATCTCTACACGTTAGAAACGTTTGATCATTGGATCATCAATTGTGCTGGCAATCTAACTAGTCAGTATGGTTCTATTGACGAAATCGTAAAAGACGTCTATAAATTGATCATCTATGTTTTTTAGCGACTCGTTATTTAAATTAGCCGGTTCAATCCGCGAATCAGGTCAAGCAGTAGGCCTGCTACGTTCATTACGCTGTGTGCCAAGTCATGCGTGTCGGCAGCTACTACGCGAATACATCGTGCACATGGGCGTATATATTCTAGAATGGAGGCCATGTCGTAAAAAAGGACATAGACAAGCTAGAAAGAATACAACGAAGAGCAACTAAAATGATTCCAGAATTGAGAGACCATAGTTACGAAAGTCGCTTATTACAATGTTTTTTCATAACAGTAGAGACTATGAGACTAAGAGGAGACCAAATAGAAGTGTTTAAAATAGTGAATGGTTATGAGGATGTTGACAGGAATATGTTCTTCAAACTTAAAGAAGGCAGTAGAACCAGAGGACACAAAGCAGCATTAGTTAAGGAGCAGTGTAGGTTGGACACGAGAAAGTACTCTTTCTCACAGAGGGTGATGAATGAATGGAACAAACTGCCAAATGATTGTGTTACTGCTAGTAGTGAAAAAAATTATGTTTAAAAATTAAAATGTGTGTGTGTGTGTGTGTGTGTGTGTGTGTGTGTGTGTGTGTGTGTGTGTGTGTGTGTGTGTGTGTGTGTGTGTGTGTGTGTGTGTGTGTGTGTGTGTGTGTGTGTGTGTGTGTGTGTGTGTGTGTGTGTGTGTGTGTGTGTGTGTGTGTGTGTGTGTGTGTGTGTGTGTGTGTGTGTGTGTGTGTGTGTGTGTGTTTGTATATTTAACAAGATTTAACAAGATTTGCCATCCAAGCCAAAGGCCCAGATGGCAAGTGGACAAGGAAGCCATTGGCTTATCGAGAGTCCAACAATGTTCATATACTTATAACCCGCCCTCCTGAGATATGTGTCAACCTTGTTTTTAAACATATTCACGCTGCTAGCGGTTACACAATCTGTAGACAATTTGTTCCATTCATTTATTGCCTTCTGTGAGAAAGAGTGCTTCCTGATGTCCAATCTACATTGATCCTTTACTAATTTTACCTCATATCCTCTAGTTCTGCTATCCTTATTGAGTGAGAAAAACATATTTCTATCAATATTTTCATACCCATTCAATATCCTAAAAACTTCAATCTGATCTCCTCTTAACCTCTTTGTCTCTAGAGTTGTTAAACCACATTCTTTCAGGCGTTCTTCATAACTAAGGTCTCTCAGTTCTGGAATCATTTTAGTTGCTCTCCTTTGTATGCGTTCAAGCGTATCTATATCCTTCTTATGATATGGTCTCTATGCTTGTATACAGTATTCTAAATGAGGTCTAACTATTGCTTTATAAAGAGGTATAATTAACTTTTTTCCCTTGTATGTTATGTTTCTTCTAATCAATCCAAGAATGTGATTACCCTTTGAAGCTGCAATACCACACTGCTCTGAAACTTTCAAATCAGCGCTTATTGTAACTCCTAAGTCCTTTTCTTTTACAGTAGTACCCAGAACAGTATCTCCCGTTTTATAGTTTACATTCAAGTTCCCATGTCCTGTATGTAGGCATTTACATTTCCCAAAATTGAACAACATCCGCCATTTCTCAGACCATTTCACTAATCTGTCTAGATCGTTTTGTAAATGTTGTTTATCACCATCAGTATTAACTTTTCTAAACAGTTTTGTGTCATCCGCACATTTCAGTACGTTACTTGTTATACTGTCGTCCAAGTCATTGATATAAATTAAGAATAATATAGGTCCTAATACTGATCCTTGAGGTACCCCACTCAAAACCGATTTCCAATTTGAAACTTCTCCATCTACTACAACTCGTTGTCTTCTGTCAGTCAGCCATTGCTCTATCCAGTGAGTTATGCTATCCACGATACCATGAGCTTTTAATTTATGTAGTAATCTTTGATGTGGCACTTTGTCAAAAGCTTTCTGTAAATCTAAGTAGAAAATATCTACTGGCGATCCCACGTCTATCCACTTAGTGATTTCTTCAAAAAAAACATAACATATTTGTTAAGCATGACCTCGCTTTAAGGAATCCATGTTGAGATGAATTTAATAATGTATGCTTAACGAGGAAGTCCACCATATGGTCTTTAATTAACCTTTCTAACAATTTACAAATCACTGATGTTAAACTAACTGGTCTGTAATTCTCTGACTTAATTCTCGAACCCTTTTTAAATAATGGTATGATGTTTGCTTCTTTCCATTGAAACGGAACAACTCCCTCTTTTAATGACAAGTTGAATACTCTTGCAAGTGGTATACTGATTTGTTCTACTGTTTATATTAGTAATTTTGGAGGAATCCCATCCACTCCCGGTGATTTGTTATCCTTCGTTGCCTTTATTTCCTTAGCTACCAATTCTGGAGTTACAACTAACGGACCTAAATAGTCAGATTTAGCCCCCTGAAATTTAGCATCAGAAAATGGTAATGAACTAATATCTTCTTTGGTAAACACTGAACTGAGGTAACCATTTAGGTCTTCCGCCATTAAAAACCCCTGTGATATATTTCCAGCACTGTCTTCTAGAGGTTCAACCTTGTCTTGTACGTTTTGATTACTCCTGACATATGCATAAAAACTCTTGCTGTCATTTTTTATGTTACATGCTAGGTTTTGCTCATAGCTTCTTTTAGATTGTCTGATTTCAGTTGTAGCTGCATTAAGTGCCTCTTTGTATTTTGCATAGTCTTCTTCCTTTCTGGTACGCCTATAAACCCTCCACATAGTTTGTTTTACCATTATTTTTCTAATAGCCTCTTTTGACAAGTGTTTCTTTCTACACCGTTTTCCTTGTTTTTGGAAGGGAACAAATTTATCGATGATACTCTCAATTTCATATTTTAGAATATTCCAACATTCAATTGCGGTCTTATTCATCAGCATGTTATTCCAATCTATCTTTGCTAAGTATTTTCTCATATCTTTGTAGTTACCTTTATGGAAGTTTCTCTTGTACGTTTTCTTATTTTTACTTTCTGATTTTACATTGATGTCAAAATGTATTTGATTATGGTCACAATTACCCAATGGTTAACATATTTTTACATTGTGCACTAATTCTTTTGTGATGACAAAACTATATCTAATACATTTTCTCCCCTGGTTGGTTCTAGTACGTGCTGAGTAAGAAAGCTATCCTGGATTAAAAATATAAATTGTTGGTCCTCAATCCCTGTGCTCTCTAGAGAATTCAATTGTATGTGTCCATGGTTAAAATCTCCCATTATGATACATTCCCCTTTACTAACTTCCTTTATAGCGTTTTTTATTTTTGTATTGTCCTCTTCGTTTATGTTTGGGCTTCGGTAAACTAATCCAACAGTTAATTTTGAATTTCCTGAAACAATTTTGCACCAAACAGCTTCATCGCAATCTGCTTCCCTTTCTAGTTTTATTTCATAAGCCTGAATAGATTCTTTAACATATAAAATAACTCCCCAGCCCCTTCTTCCTATTCGATCTTTCCTAAACATTACATATCCTGTCAGTCCTAATTCAACATCTGTTATATCTATGTTGGCCCATGATTCAGTTATACCAATTATGTGAGTTTCAATATCTTCTACCATAATGTTTAATTCGTTTTTCTTATTTACTATGCTCCTTGCATTTAAACATACGCATCTATAACCTTTTTCAGATATGTTTTTCGGATGATTTGATATTTGTTTATCTGTGCTAGTGGCCTCTTGTTCTGCTTGATGCACCTCTAGGTAACCCCCCTGCACTTCTAGTTTAAAGAATGTTTACTTCCAAAAATATTTGCCGTTGTACCCAAGTCACTATCTACTGCTGCTGAAAGTTTGTCCGCGAATACTACCGCTTCCTTTCCACTTAAATGAAGCCCATCCTTCATGTACATATCAGCCCTCCCAACAAAACTTCCCCATAAATCCACAAATCCAACTTCCTCGTCCCTACATAGCTTCTGGACTAGCATGTTAATTGCAATCCACCGACAATTTCGATATTTGTGACCCCTCCTGGCCATTACAGATAAAATCCCTGACAGTATTACCTGCTCAAACCGCGTCTGTTTTAGTGTTCTGGCCAACTGCCTAAATTTCCTAACTATGGCAGTTGTACCCTCCCTCTCTACAGTTATCGCCTCTATTTTGGCTCCAGGCAAGCAGACCACCACATCATCTCCCTTGTTTAAGACACTGTCGGTCTTCCTAACTATCGAATCCCCAACAAACACCCTCGCTCTCTTCCTTACCCCTCTATCACTGCTGCAGAATAACTCTTCCGTTCGATCCCCTCCATCACATTCTGTCCTGACCCCTTCCCTGCTGTCTCCTTCGCCCCTGTCTCCTCCACTTCCCACTCCTTTGCTCTTTTCTCTCCAACTCCCCTCTCCTTCACTCCGGTTGTTTTCCCTCCCGTCTCCCTCACTCCCTTCTCCTTAACTCCGGTTGTCTTCCCTCCCGTTCCTTTCCTTCCCGTCTCCTTACGTCCTGTCTCCCTACGACCTGTCACCTTCCTTCCTCTCAGCTTCCTCCCAGGCTGCGGTGAGCTCTCCCTAGCATCTCTTGTGTCTTTTCATACTTTATCATCTACTGTTCCCCCACCGGAACTACTGGCACAACCCCCTGTTCCCTTCCCACCATTGCCACAACGAGCAGTCTCAGCTCTTCCAACTCCACCTCTAGTTTCTTCATCTTCGTACATCCCCTACACTCAAAACTAAAATTATCTGCCTGGATCTCAGCCCAGGACTTCTCGCACCCAGACTTGACGAAGTCCACCCAGTTATGTATGTACGTATGTATGTATGTATGTATGTATGTATGTATGTATGTATGTATGTATGTATGTATGTATGTATGTATGTATGTATGTACGAAGTCAATATGGGTATGGATTGTATGAATATAACGTTCTTTTAGCAACATAAATACCTGTATTTTAGCTTAATACGTACCGCGTCCTTTAGATACAACAGTTGCAAACTTCATATACTGGAGGTCCGGAGTGGTGGGTTATCGTACGGATTATGCGATCCTCCATAGCCATTTGACTTCCACCTTTTACGATTTCGTCAATAGAACCATACTGACTAGTTAGATTGCCAGCACAATTTATGATCCAATGATCAAACGTTTCCAACATGTAGAGATGTGCAGAAGAAGAAAGTGAAGTCGGTTTGTGGTTAGTCAACACGCCTTAATCCGTTTTATATAAATGAGAAAATGTCAATAATTAACATTCGGTCCAAAAATGTGTATCTAGTAACTGCCACAGCGTACGGACTTTATTTCGGTATGTGTTATAAAAGTTGAACAAGTTTTTATTTAATTAAACGCTTTCTTAAATTACACTTTTCAGAGATCAATACCGTGGTGCATCCTACGTGATTGTGGATGGCTTGCTCTAACAATAGCGTGTTCCTCGTTCGTTCAGGTTGTGGTAGATAGAGGCAGTGAACCAACTAAAAAAGACAGGAGGAAACCAAGCTGAACATTCTCTCGAGTGGCGCCATCTGGCTGATTCATTCAGGAAAAGCAGCAACGTATTTCTAGACAACAGTATTATTAACACAAATAATATCCATCGTGTTCATAGGGAGCACACTGTTCAATTGGTTATTAAATAAAATAATAGTTGTCACAGTCAACATCTATATTGGAAAATTACTATTTCATCAATCACACAATAACAACAACATCAAATTCAATTCAATAATGTTTATTCAAACAAATTTAAGCAAAATCAGTTAGTAATACAATATAAACAGACAACTTGCAACTGAAATGTTTGAAAGGAGTAACACATACATACATACATACATACATACATACATACATACATACATACATACATACATACATACATACATACATACATACATACATACATACATACATACAAACATACAAACACACACACACACACACACTCACACACACACACACAAACACACACACACATACACACATACACAAACACACACACACACACACACACACACACACATACACATACAAGCGTGCGTACGTGCGTGTGTGTGTGTCTGTGTGTGTGTGTGTGTGTGTGTGTGTGTGTGTGTGTGTGTGTGTGTGTGTGTGTGTGTGTGTGTGTGTGTGTGTGTGTGTGTGTGTGTGTGTGTGTGTGTGTGTGTGTGTGTGTGTGTGTGTGTCTGTGTATGTGTGTGTGTGTGTGTGTGTGTGTGTGTGTGTGTGTGTGTGTGTGTGTGTGTGTGTGTGTGTGTGTGTGTGTGTGTGTGTGTGTGTGTGTGTGTGTGTGTGTGTGTGTGTGTGTGTGTGTGTGTGTGTGTGTCGGATCACATTAATGAAACCATTTCATTTCTTCTTGTTGTGTTATAAATTAGTAGTTTAACAAGACATAACAACAAGTTCCAGATAGTAAGTGGACAATGGAGACATTGGCTTATCGAGAGTCCAACAATTTTCTCATCTATGTGTAGCCCGTCCTTATCAAATATCTGTCAATTCTATGTCTAAACATAATTTTTTTCACTAATAGGAGTAACACAATCATTTGGCAGTTTGTTCCATTCATGTATCACCCTCTGTGACAAAGAGTACTTTCTCATGTCCAACCTACACTGCTCCTTAACTAATGCTGCTTTGTGTCCTCTGGTTCCACTGCCTTCTTTAAGTTTGAAGAACACGCACATGCACACGCACACGCACACGCACACGCACGCACGCACGCACGCACGCTTGTGTGTGTGTGTGTGTGTGTGTGAGTGTGTGTGTGTTTGTATGTATGTATGTACGTATGTATGTATGTATGTATGTATGTATGTATGTATGTGTTACTCCTTTCAAACATTTCAGTTGCAAGTTGTCTGTTTATATTGTATTACTAACTGATTTTGCTTAAATTTGTTTGAATAAACATTATTGAATTGAATTTGATGTTGTTGTTATTGCGTGATTTATGAAATAGTCATTTTCCAATATAGATTATTTTATTTAATAACCAATTGAACAGTGTGTTCCCTATGAACACGATGAATATTATTTGTGTTAATAATACTGTTGTCTAGAAATACGTTGCTGCTTTTCCTGAATGAATCAGCCAGATGGCGCCACTCGAGAGAATGTTCAGCTTGGTTTCCTCCTGTCTTTTTTAGTTGGTTCACTGCCTCTATCTACCACAACCTGAACGAACGAGGCACACGCTATTGTTAGAGCAAGCCATCCACAATCACGTAGGATGCAACACGGTATTTATCTCTGACAAGTGTAATTTAACTAGTGTTTAATTAAATAAAAACATGTTCAACTTTTATAACACATACCGAAATAAAATCCGTACGCTGTGGCAGTTACTAGATACACATTTTTGGACCGAATATTAATTATTGACATTTTCTCATTTATATAAAACGGATTAAGGCGTGTTGACTAACCACAAACCGACTTCACTTTTTTTTTTGCACTTCTCTACATGTTGGAAACGTTTGATCATTGGATCATCAATTGTGCTGGCAATCTAACTAGTCAGTATGGTTCTATTGACGAAATCGTAAAAGGTGGAAGTCAAATGGCTATGGTGGATCGCATAATCCGTAAGATAACCCACCACTCCGGACCTCCAGTATACGAAGTTTGCAACTGTTGTATCTAAAGGACGCGGTACGTATTAAGCTAAAATACAGGTATTTATGTTGCTAAAAGAACGTTATATTCATACAATCCATACCCATATTGACTTCGTTGTTTCATTGAAATGTGCATAATACTCAAACACACTTTGGATTGTGATAGGTACTTCGTAATTCGACGTCTATAAATTGATCATCTATGTTTTTTAGCGACTCGTTATTTAAATTAGCCAGTTCAATCCGCGAATCAGGTCAAGCAGTAGGTCTGCCACGTTGATTACGCTGTGTGCCAAGTGATGCGTGTCGGCAGCTACTACGCGAATACATCGTGCACATGGGCGTATATATTCTAGAATGGAGGCCATGTCGTAAAAAGGACATAGTCAAGCTAGAAAGAATACAACGAAGAGCAACTCAAATGATTCCAGAATTGAGAGACCATAGTTACGAAAGTCGCTTATTACAATGTGGTTTGACAACACTAGATACCAGGAGACTAAGAGGAGACCAAATAGAAGTGTTTAAAATAGTGAATGGTTATGAGGATGTTGACAGGAATATGTTCTTCAAACTTAAAGAAGGCAGTAGAACCAGAGGACACAAAGCAGCATTAGTTAAGGAGCAGTGTACGTTGGACACGAGAAAGTACTCTTTCTCACAGAGGGTGATGAATGAATGGAACAAACTGCCAAATGATTGTGTTACTGCTAGTAGTGAAAAAAAGTATGTTTAAAAATAGAATTGACAGATATTTGATAAGGGCGGGCTACACATAGATGAGAAAATTGTTGGACTCTCGATAAGCCAATGTCTCCCTTGTCCACTTGCCATCTGGAACTTGTTGTTTTGGGATGGCAATCTTGTTAAATCTTGTTAAACTACTAACTTATAGCACAACAAGAAGAAATGAAATGGTTTCATTAATGTGATCCAACACGCACACACACGCACGCACGCACGCACGCACGCACGCACGCAAGCACGCACGCACACACACACAACACACGCACGCACGCACGCACGCGCGCGCACGCACGCACGCACGCACGCACGCACGCTTGTATGTGTATGTGTATGTGTGTGTGTGTTTGTGTGTGTTTGTGTGTGTGTGTTTGTTTGTTTGTGTTTGTTTGTGTGTGTGTGTGCGTGCGTGCGTGCGTGTGTGTGTGTGTGTGTGTGTGTGTGTGTTTGTATGTTTGTATGTACATGTGTATGTATGTATGTATGTATGTATGTATGTATGTGTTACTCCTTTCAAACATTTCAGTTGCAAGTTGCCTGTTTATATCGTATTATTAACTGATTTTGCTTAAATTTGTTTGAATAAACCTTATTGAATTGAATTTGATGTTGTTGTTGTGTGATTTATGAAATAGTAATTTTCCAATATAGATGTTGACTGTGACAACTATTATTTAATTTAATAACCAATTGAACAGTGTGCTCCCTATGAACACGATGAATATTATTTGTGTTAATAAAACTGTTGTCTAGAAATACGTTGCTGTTTTCCTGAATGAATCAGCCAGATGGCGCCACTCGAGAGAATGTTCAGCTTGGTTTCCTCCTGTCTTTTTTAGTTGATTCACTGCCTCTATCTACCACAACCTGAACGAACGAGGCACACGCTATTGTTAGAGCAAGCCATCCACAATCATGTAGGATGCACCACGGCATTTATCTCTGACAAGTGTAATTTAACAAGCGTTTAATTAAATAAAAACGTGTTCAACTTTTATAACACATACCGAAATAAAGTGCGTACGCTGTGGCAGTTACTAGATACACATTTTTGGACCGAATGTTAATTATTGACATTTTCTCATTTATATAAAACGGATTAAGACGTGTTGACTAACCACAAACCGACTTAACTTTCTTCTCCTGCACATCTCTACACGTTAGAAACGTTTGATCATTGGATCATAAATTGTGCTGGCAATCGAACTAGTCAGTATGGTTCTATTGACGAAATCGTAAAAGGTGGAAGTCAAATGGCTATGGTGGATCGCATAATCCGTAAGATAACCCACCACTCCGGACCTCCGACGGATAAAGCATGCAACTGTTGTATTTAAAGGATGCTGTACGCATAAAGCTGAAATACAGGTATTTATGTTGCTAAAAAGAACGTTATATTCATGCAAGCCATACCCGTATTGACTTCGTCGTTGCATTGAAATGTGTATAATGCACACAAACATTCTGGTTTGTGATAGGTACTTCGTAGTTCGACATCTATAAATTGATCATGTATGTGTTTTGCGATTCGTTATTTAAATTAGCCAGTTCAATCCGCGAATCAGGTCAAGCAGTAGTCCTGCTACGCTGATTACGCTGTGTGCCAAGTCATGCGTGTCGGCAGCTACTACGCGAATACACCGTGCACATGGGTGTCCGGAGGGGTGGGGGGCATGTGTCGCTGGATCTGGATGTTTGTAAAATGTAGGTCTTTTACGGCGAGTAGATTGTTTACTGTTTGTGTTAAGTAGATCATCTAGTATATTCGTGAATTAATTATATACAATTATATAATTATTGTTCTTTGAAAATAGACATTTCGGTAAGTGTAAATGTTTGTGGTCGAAATCAGACAGCAGAATTCCCCCCCTCTGGAAAAAAGCCGGCGGATGCCCCTGACCGTGCATAGTGCATGCGTGGCCCTGACCGTGCAAAGTGCATGCTTGGCCCTGACCGTTCATAGTGCATGCTTGGCCCTGACCGTTCATAGTGCATGCGTGGCCCTGACCGTGCAAAGTGCATGCTTGGCCCTGACCGTTCATAGTGCATGCTTGGCCCTGACCGTGCAAAGTGCATGCTTGGCCCTGACCGTGCAAAGTGCATGCTTGGCCCTGACCGTTCATAGTGCATGCTTGGCCCTGACCGTGCAAAGTGCATGCTTGGCCCTGACCGTTTATAGTGCATGCTTGGCCCTAACCGTTCATAGTGCATGCTTGGCGCTTTTTTACACGTACGAACAACTCGCATTCACTTGTGTTATCGCGTTGTTGGCTAAGTGTGACGAAATAGTTCACGTCTCAAATTAAGTTATTATATAGAAGCCAAGTAACATAAACGCAGTTGATCTACCGCAGTTGTCGCGATGTAAGGGCGGTAGATGAAGGCATTGTCATGATGTAAGAGCGGTTGATGAAGACATTGTCGCGGTGTAAGGGCGGCAGATGAAGGCATTGTCATGATGTAAGGGCGCTAGATGAAGACATTGTCGCGGTGTAAGGGCGGTAGATGAAGGCATTGTCATGATGTAAGGGCGGTAGATGAAGGCATTGTCATGATGTAAGGGCGGTAGAGGAAGGCATTGTCATGATGTAAGGTCGGTAGATGAAGACATTGTCGCGGTGTAAGGGCGGTAGATGAAGGCATTGGCATGATGTAAGGGCGGTAGATGAAGACATTGTCGCGGTGTAAGGGTGGTAGATGAAGGCATTGTCATGATGTAAGGGCGGTAGATGAAGGCATTGTCATGATGTAAGGGCGGTTGATGAAGACATTGTCGCGGTGTAAGGGCGGTAGATGAAGACATTGTAGCGGTGTAAGGGCGGTAGATGAAGGCATTGGCATGATGTAAGGACGGTAGATGAAGGCATTGGCATGATGTAAGGACGGTAGATGAAGACATTGTCGCTGTGTAAGGGTGGTAGATGAAGGCATTGTCATGATGTAAGGGCGGTAGATGAAGACATTGTCGCGGTGTAAGGGCGGTAGATGAAGGCATTGTCATGATGTAAGGGCGGTAGATGAAGACATTGTCACGATGTAAGTGCGGTAGATGAAGACATTGTCACGATGTAAGGGCGGTAGATGAAGGTATTGTCATGATGTAAGGGCGGTAGATGAAGACGCTTAGCGAAGCAGTCACGAGGGGAATGTGAACGGGGCTCACCTCCTGTCGGAATAATTGTCAAATGTTATTGTCTAATAACTTAATTACTGTGCATTTTATATGCGAAGTTGTGGTGTAGTGGTACATTTATATTCGAAACGAGTAAATGCAGTGTTTTATCCTTGAAATTGCGGTTTCGCGGTTGATTTTGGCCCAGAAACTGTAGAGCACCAGATGCTATAAAACTAGAATTCTATGCGAAGTTGTGGCGCAGTCGTACATCTTTATTTAAAACGAGTAAATGTAGTGTTTTATCCTTGAAATTGCGGTTTTGCAGTTGATTTTGTCCCGAAAACAGTAAAGCACTAGATGCTGTAAAATTAAAAAAGCGGCAGTTCTACTGCTAAAGCGGTAGACTTGGAACCTCTGGTTGAACCTTGAGCTGTGTGTACTCATTTCATTCAACCTTTACGAGATAGTTGGCAGAATTGATTGGGCCGCTCCTGCCGTGACTCGTGTGGTCGAGAGATGGAGTGCACAGCAGGTGTCCGGGGTACACATTGAGTGTTATATTTTAACTTTTGATGTTTCTTTTGATAGACTCGCGCAGGCAAAGCGGGGTGAACAAAGTTGCCTAAACATCGAAACGGCAGCTTGGCAGACTCGAGCCCCAGTTCTCGCGATTGATAATCCGGTGCTCTAACAGCCGAATTACTGCGCCCCTTTCGACCTACTAACTTATAACACAAGAAGAAGAATGGTTTCATTAATGTGATCCAACACGAACGCACGCACGCACGCACGCACGCACGCACGCACAAATTAATTATACAAGGAATATTTATGATGTTGCCACTGCGAAGGTATCCGCCTTCAGAGCAGCGACACTTGCTTTTGTTGGATGGACGCACTACAATAGCGTGCATGTTTTTTTGGCAACGTGCAGGTCCAAATACCGTACCTACACGCGCCTACATACGAATTTGTCAATCAAATGGTAATATGGAACAAGGCGTAGCTAAATTCGAAACGGATGGTCGAGAAATAGGAACGATTTAAAATCGTGTCTTTGATTCAGGATATTATGCGAACGTCTTGTTACATGTGTAGCCATTGTGAAATATTGTTATGTTGTAATACCGTTATTTTGTGCTGTCTTTAGTAGATATACTTGCGAAATGAATTGTTCGCGTTGCGTTCACTGTAGCTGTATACCTATTCCATGGTTTGATAATTAATGACGATGTCATGGAGTTAGTGCAAACTTGTGCGCCAGTAATGGAAGGAAAAGCAGAATAGATTAATGCAGTAGTTATATTTACATTGTTTCTTAAACATATGTTTGTTTTGTACGCACGCGCTTACGCACGCTTGTATGTATGTATGTATGCATTCACGCACGCAGCACATACATATGCACGCACACATAATCTCATGTATGCATATATACGTACGTACGTACGTGCGTGCGTGCGTGCGTGCGTGCGTGCGTGCGTGCGTGCGTGCGTGCGTGCGTACACGGGCGGGCGGGCGGCGGGCGGGCGGGTGGATCGATGGATCGATTTTTGTAACACAGGCTCGACTCGAGTGTTGTGTATAGGTATTTAATCTCGGGGACGATTTAAAATCGTGTCACATGCACGTACGGGCTGAACATAAGCTTACACTTATTCATTGCGAGATAGATAACACACAAATACCATTCATCCGGTTTTATTATGTCTGATTCTTCATGTGGTGTTCCCCGTGGTTCCGATGTTGGACAAGTACGATTTACTCTTTACACTACTCCACTCAGCTCAGTTATTCAAACTCACAATCACCACCAGATCATCAGCAGATCATCAGCAGATGATAGAGTTACCTTTTCTTGGCTACCCCGGATATAAATGGCTCCTTGAGCCAACTCGTGGATGATCTCCTTCATGTACTCCACTGGATGATCTCCTTCATGTACTCCACTGGATGATCTCCTTCATGTACTTCACTGGATGATCTCCTTCATGTACTCCACTGGATGATCTCCTTCATGTACTCCACTGGATGATCTCCTTCATGTACTCCACTGGATGACTGACAGCAAATTAAATTTACATTCAAATGAAACAGAGTGTCTTAGTAAGCTTGATTGTTTTTTCAGACACCCATGGTGAGCCAGCAGTTCACACCGGCCGTCTCAGCACGGAATTTAAGAGTAACTTTTGATAATAATTTTAGACAGCAGATATAACAATCTTGTTGCTGCTTTTGTCACATTCGTGACCTTCGTCTTATTTGCCGGTATATGTCTTTTGCTGCTTCCAGAATTGTGATGGCAATATTGTTAAACGTTATATATATATATATATATATATATATATATATATATATATATATATATATATATATATATATATATATATATATATATATATATATATATATATATATATATATATATATTTAGCCTGCAATTACTTCATGGAGACTTTCCTTTACTTATATCCGCAACTGTGTCTATAGTCTCATTTACACACGGTTCTCCTGATGGGAGGGTTCGATGTTCTTGCATCTACGCTACTGCGTTGCATTAACATGAGAACAGGATATGTTTGTGTATTGTAACGTACAGGGTCACGTGATCACCCAGAGATTTCTACGAAGGTCACACATATTTGAGAGAGAGAGAGAGAGAGAGAGAGTGAGAGAGAGAGAGAGAGAGAGAGAGAGAGAGAGAGAGAGAGAGAGAGAGAGAGAGAGAGAGAGAGAGAGTGAGAGTGAGAGAGAGAGTGAGAGAGAGAGAGAGAGAGCGAAAGAGGGAGGGGGAGAGGAAGAGGGAGAGAGAGAGAGAGAGAGAGAGAGGGGAGGAGGAGGAGGCTCACGGACTACTAGTATAATTAATTACGCAATTGTGACCGAATTAACGTTTTATAGATTGGTGGATTTCTACTAGTATGCATTTAACTGGCGTTTTATATATTTCTTTGAGCGGTCTTGCCAATTGTCGTGTTGTTGCAGGGTCTCGAGTTGAATAGTTGCTTTTTTATATGCAGGGTTCGCGTTCAGTTGAGTAACTCATCATCATAAATTGTCACACCCTTGTCTTCGTTTGTTGAAGCTTGCTAACTCATGCTAAAATGGTAACCATAAATTTAACTAATGTAAGAACACATGTGGCTTCTTTTTTATTTATTGCAACAACTGTCGTATTAAATTGTAAACACCCGCCATAATATGCGTGTCTGAGACATATACATTGCGTTAATATATTGACGTTTACGACGAAGTAGCAAAGCAACGTGTTCTCTTCGTCTCCTTAAAACACCAGAGAGAACATCGAAAGGGTAACCAGGACATATATTTCACTCAATAGGTTAAGCAACTGGTCTAAACATCGGTTAGCGATAAAAAAACATTACAGTTGATCATCTATCTTATTTGGTAATGTAACTATTCAAATGTATGTTGACCCCTTCGGGTAAACCCTTATATTCGCATATGAGATTTAACATTACTGTTTAACATAAACAAAGCTATTCTGTGTTGCATGTATTTGTATCGCAATTATTTGCAATATTGCAAAACCTTTAAAGCATCCTTCCCATGCAGTGGCCCAATTAACTTTCTTATTCGTGATAATCTTGTAAGCTGAATATGCAGCGATGTGCTCGCATTTAATGGTGTCACGAGTGTCACGTCTCGAGTAAACGCCACTTGAACCATACGTAGGTCGTTTGTTCATATGCATTCATGTCACGATGTATAGTCCTGTAGACGACGACTCCTCTGAGTTACAGGAGGTATTCATTGCACACCTGTGTAGGCAATAAACAAGAGACAGTGGTAATAACAACGGTTGCACGCGATGTTGCTGATGGTGTATGTGGCCATTGCACGATTCTAGTGACACTTTCAACAAACAGCCGATGTCCCCATGTTGGCTACCTGCGTAATTCAAAACAACAAGTATATATTTCATGCGGGTGGTTCAGCATTGTAAATCAGCTGACGCTTACGAAGTTAAGACGTATATGTTGTGCACAGGCCCTTAGCCAGATGAAAATTAGCAATGTACCCGTGTTTTATTTATCAGTAATGCAAAACAAATACTAGTTACCCACATAGCGGGGATTAATTAAATATCCGAACTATGCATTTTATGTCTCGACATCTTTGGTGAAACGATACCTTCATAAATGTACTGTACATATGTGAAGGAGAAACGATACAGTAAGATAGCAGAAATAGCGAATCCCTGAATGAAAACAACAGTCCAGTGAGTCCTGACATTCATAACCGTGGCTTGACCCGATCGAAATCAAATTGACCGTATTGATCTAATGGTTCAACCCGATTCTTTCAACCCCAGTTGGCCTAGACCCTTCTCGTTTACTTTGCTATACCTAAACGACTGACATTTTAATGATACACCCTAGTTGGTCAACTGCAAGTCTCGTGGCTTCTCTATATATAGAATTACCCCTTAATACATATAAGTAATAACAGTATACATAGTACTAATATTAATCATTGTCACATATTTGGAGTAATGTTTTCATATTAATGCTGGATTTTCCAATAGTTGTACATGCGGATAATTATTCGTCTGCACCATATATATGCGCACGAGGGGCTATTTCCCTAGGTGGTACATTTCATAATGTCACCAACTGGGGTAAACCTACCAATATGCGCTTTTGACGAAATAGGTGTAGATCAACTATGGAGCCCGATCTAATATATGTTGATGAGATAGGTGTAGATCAAATGGGGAGCCCGATCTAATATATGTTGACGAGATAGATGTAGATCAAATGGGGAGCCCGATCGAAGATCTGGGCGCCATCTTTAAAAATGTGAACAATCGATTATGCCCAAGCTCAGTTATTTTTTGGAATACCGGCCATGGATTACGATGGGTACAAACATTTGAACCGTGATCGAAAATGAAGATATTCCAGTGAAAATACAAACGTAGACTGAATAATGTTTTTTCGTAACTGCTGCTGCTGCTGCTGCTGCTGCTGCTGCTGCTGCTGCTGCTGCTGCTGCTGCTGCTGCTGCTGCTGCTGCTGCTGCTGCTGCTGCTGCTGCTGCTGCTGCTGCTGCTGCTGCTGCTGCTGCAGTTGCGACTATTGACAAAATTAATGGTTCGTAGTAAAAGGCCCGTTTTATGATAAAACAAACATCGTATTTTAACTCGTGATTGTCAAAATATTAAAATATGAGAAAACAAAACCCATGTTAATTAAAAACAAAAACACCCGTTATTTGAAAAAAAAACACCCGTTATTTGGTAAAAAAACACCCGTTATTAAAAAAACAAAAACAAAACGGGACAACGGGACAACGGGACAAAGGTACAAAGGTACAACGGGACAACGGGACAAAGGTACAAAGGTACAACGGGACAAAGGTACAAAGGTACAACGGGACAACGGGGCAACAAGACAATGGGACAACAGGACAAAGGTAAAATGGGACAACGGGACAACGAGTTTCGGCTACAAACATTGTATGCTATTATATTTATACAGTTATATCTGATGTTGGACGCATGCCTTATAATCTCTATTTGGAATCTGAAATCAGCGCTATGCAGTACGGCGAGAATAGCCTATCTACATGCACCAACCAATAGCCTATCTACATGCACCAACCAATAGTACACCGTGTCTTAGATTTTGTGTTTTGCGCATGCGCACACAGCGTTTATACTTTACAAAAGACGCAGTAACCTGTGAAAACTAACGCTCGGCCGAAACATTTACACCACAGTAACTGTTGCTTGCAATCGCAATCATGAAATTGGTTTTGGTAGCGATGTTCCTACTTGCATCGGCGATTCTACCAGAACTGTCGCAAGCAGCCTCCCAGCCAGATAGGGGGAAGGCACAAATACAGGTGAGTGTTTCATATTTAGTGCTCACGTAGGTGTTTTGTTAGTGTCTGGCAATTGTACGTCCTGTAGTGTGTGTGTGTGTGTGTGTGTGTGTGTGTGTGTGTGTGTGTGTGTGTGTGTGTGTGTGTGTGTGTGTGTGTGTGTGTGTGTGTGTGTGTGTGTGTGTGTGTGGGTGTGTGTGTGTGTGTGTGTGTATGTGTGTGTGTGTGTGTGTGTGTGTGTGTGTGTGTGTGTGTGTGTGTTTGTGTGTGTGAGTGTGTGTGTGTGTGTGTGTGTGTGTGTGTGTGTGTGTGTGTGTGTGTGTGTGTGTGTGTGTGTGTGTGTGTGTGTGTGTGTGTGTGTGTGTGTGTGTGTGTGTGTGTGTGTGTGTGTGTGTGAATTTATGCAACTTACCAGATGCATAATACAGTTTATGAATTAAATTTGGCATATATCCATTAAACTTTCCCTGGGTGCCTGAGGCTATAGCTACTCCTGAACTAATTTTTCTAAATTAAATCACTCCGCGCTAGACAGTCAATAACGGCATAGCAGTTCAAGCCGGATCTAATGGTTTGAATCTTTCACTCTTCTCTAGCCGTCGCAGATTGACGTTGTGTGGAATTTTCTCTTTGAAATCCGTCCTCCTCCCAACCTTTCTTTCTCAAATGTTTAGTTTAAAATGCGAATGTACATTGTTGGTGAAAACAGAAATTGAAACACTACTTTCCCCACTTTTGACATTATATTAGATGAACACAGAGGTTTTTCCATAATATTTAGTGTTCATGCTATTTTCGGCGCAGACAGGCTTCCTGTTTTTTCATAGGTATCCTTGATTTTTGTTCATACAGGTTAGTTTTCTTAATGGCCCTCAAATGTTTATAATTTAATGTGTGTATTGGTGATGGAATGTTTGTATTCTTTGCAAATGTTTATTCTTGATGTATTTATGTTATCGTCATGCTTGTAGGAATGTGGGCTCTGAGAAACCTGTCAGACTTGTGTGTACATGTGTTCTCTTCCTATCTGGTTTGTCTTGAATATGTCAAATTTCTTTTGCTGTCAAATGCCAAAATGGCTGCGTAATGAGCAGTCCACTTTATAATAACCTCATAATTTGGCCTATTTCAATTATTTTCTACATCGAACTTGTGTTTTTTATTGCATAAACATGTGCTCGTGCGTGCGTGCTTTTGACGAAGTGCCACATTAAAGATGACTACTTAAATTAAAAGCCCATGGTGTCAGGGACTGCATAATTGAATGGATAGAACAATGGCTGGCTGACAGAAGACAACCTGTTGTAGTAGATGGGAAAGTTTTAAACTACAAATCAGTTTTGAGTGGGGTACCACAAGATTCAGTATTAGGACCTTTATTATTCTTAATATATATTAATGACTTGGACGATAATATAAAAAGCAACATACTGACATGTGTGGATGACACAAAATAGTGTTTAGAAGGGTTAACAATGATGGTGATAAACAACATTTACACAACGATCTAGACAGATAAGTGAAATGATCTTGAGAAAAGGCAGATGCTGTTCAATTTTGGGAAATGTAAATGCCTACATACAGGACAGGAGAATTTGGATGTAAGCTATAAAATAGGAGGTACCGTTCTGGTTATTACTGTAAAAGAAAATGAATAACAATATGTGCTGGTGCGAAAGCTTCAAAGCAGTGTGGTATTGCAGCTTCAAAGGGTAGTCAAATTCTTGGGTTGATTAGGAGAAACATAATATAAAAGGACAAAAAGCTAATTATACTTAAAAATATTATGTATAAAACACAAGTTAGGCCTCATGTAGAGTACTGTATACATGCTTGGAGACCATATCGTAAGAAGGATGCGCTTGAAAGAATACATTGGAGAACAACTAAAATGATTACAGAACTGAGATACCTTTGTTACGAAGAACAACTGAAATTATGTGGTTTAACAACCCTAGAGACAAGGCAGTTAAGAGAAGATCAAACTGAAGTATTTCAGATGTTGAATGGGTATGAAAATATTGATAGAAATATTTTTTTCTCAAGATAATACAATTAGATGACATGAGTTAACATTAGTGAAGGAAAGAAAAGTAAATCAACGAATATAACACATTATCTACATATTATGTAACTGCTAGCAGCGTGAATATGTTTAAAAACAAAGTTGACACATATCTCAGGAGGGCGGATTACACAATTATTATATTAAAATGTTGGACTCTCGATAAGCCACTTGCCATCTGGGCCTTTGCCATGCAATTTTTTAAATTGCAATCTTTTTAAAACTTGTTAAATATTGTGTGTCGCAGTATGTTATAATATCACCCGAACGTTTCAGTTTTTTAAACAGTGTTAATACACGAAACTAACAAGTATTCAATAAATAAATTCTGACACTCATGTTCGTGACCTTGCTAACAAATAACGCTGGTTTGTCAACTTTAAGACACATTGCGATAACATTATAGCTAACTTATTAGCAAGGCTGATGTTTCGATAATACGTGTTGCTTTTGTTTAGCCTCCACCGAGAACGGCCGGCATAGCTGTTACGCGTAAGTATTTGTACTTATTTCAAGTAATTGTTTTGACTCTAACGCTACCGTCTGATTACTTATGTTGATGCTACGATATTTATATTGATGAAACATCACTTACATATATTTATACGAACTTACCTATAATATTTGAGAAGCAATTATTACAAATTTTAGTTATACATTACCATGTCTTGTCTGAACATACCGCATGTAAAGTACGCAGCTTGATATATTATATATAAATGAAATAAATATAAATGTAAGACATCATTTCATTTGTTATCGCCATTACACATGGGCATTTTGTATTAGCGTTACTAATCAGCAAACGGTAATTCTGTATTTTCAGATATGCACCCGGGATTTTGTGGTAAGTAGTGTTCATGTCTTAAATGCTCTTAAATCATAATCGGTATTAACAGTGTTAGTGCAAATCTGTTTCCAAAAACGTTTCTTTCCGTTTTGCCTTAAACGGAAACGTGGAAACCACAAGTCGGCCTCCGCATGTTCACATGTACAAGAAGAAGCTATAATACACATATATTAAATGCATGTTTTCGTTTCTCTATACATTTGGTGCCTAAATATACTTACTTTACTCACTTAGGCCCTTAACTCCTCCTGGAGCATAGGCCATCCACAAAATTTATCCAGCGCCTCCTGTCTTGGGCAATCCTCTCCAGTTGTTGTCAGCCATTCCCTGTTTGCTTGATGTCTGCCTCGAGGTCACGCCGCCAGGTGTTTTTGGTCTCCCCCTCTTTCTCTTGCCTTGGGGGTTCCACGTCAGGACCTGACTGGTTATGTTTGTGCTTGGTTTTCTCAAGGTGTGGCCAAGCCATCCCCATCTCCTCTTAAGGATATATATCTCGATTTGGGCTTGGTGTGTTCTATCCCAGAGGTCTTTGTTGCTCACCCTGTCCTTCCAGTGTATTCGCAGAATTCTTCGCAGGCGATGGTTGACAAATGTCTGGATCCTTATCAGCGTGGTCTTGTTTATTCGCCACGTTTCCGTTCCGTACAGCAACACGGACTTTACATTTGTGTTAAACAAGCTTTTTTTTTTGGTTTCTCCAATTACCCTTGATTTCCACACATTTCTCAACAGGTGGAAAGCTACCCTTGCTTTGCTGATCCTTTTCTTTACGTCAGCCTCTGTTCCTCCATGCGTATCCACTATGCTGCCTAGATATCTGAAATCTTTGACCTCTTCCAGTGTCTCTCCCTCAAGCATGACTGGTGTTTCGCATGTAGCATTTGTTCTCAGGATCTTTGTTTTCCGTTCGTTGATTTTCAACCCAACCCGCTCTGAAATCAATGCCAGTTCTGTTGCTTTGTCCTGCATCTGCCTATGGCTGTGAGACAGTAGTGCAAGGTCATCCGCAAAGTCCAGGTCATCAAGTTGGGTCAGCATCGTCCACTGGATTCCATTTCGTTTCTCCTTGGTTGCTGTTTTCATGACCCAGTCTATGATTAGAATGAAGAGGAATGGTGACAGTAAGCATCCCCCCGTCTCACCCCCGTCCTAACCTCAAAGTTCTTTGTAAGTTGACCTTCATGAATGACTCTTAATGACATTCCCTCATAGGAGTTTTTGATCATGTTGACTAATTTCTTGGGCACCCCATAGTGTCTTAGCACTTTCCAGAGTGTCTCCCTGTCCACACTGTCAAAGGCTTTCTCGTAATCAACAAAGTTGATGTATAGGGATGAGTTCCATTCGATGGATTGTTCCACTATGATTCGCAGTGTTGCGATCTGTCCTGCCTGAAGCCTGCTTGCTGTTCACGCAAAGTTTGGTCCACTTTGCCTTTCATTCTCTCTAGGATTATTCTGTTTAGGATTTTCCCAGGTACTGACAACAACGTGATTTCTTTGTAGTTATCACAGCGGTTTGGTCTCCTTTCTTGGGAATCTTGATAAGGTAACCTTCTTTCCATTCTGCTGGAATTTCTTCTTTTTCCCAGATCTCCTCAAAAAGACTGTACAGTATTTCTACTGAAGTATTTACATCTGCCTTTAGTGCTTCTGCAGGGATACCATCAGGACTTGCTACTTTCCCATTTTTCATATGTGCTATTGCCTTTTGTATCTCTTCTCTAGTGGGTTTATTACAGTCTATTGGGAGATCTGTCTCAGCTGGTTGGGTGTCTGGTTGTTTCTGCGGTGCTGGTCGGTTGAGCAGCTCTTCAAAATGCTCTACTCATCTGTTAAGCTGTTTGTCTGCCCCCATCAGGACGCTCCCATTTTTGTCTCTGATTGGCCGCTCTGATTTCTTAAACTTTCCAGCTAACTTCCTTGTTGTATCGTAAAGTTGCTTCATGTTCCTGCTAGCTGCTGCCTTTTCTGCCTCTTGTGCAAGTCCCTCCACGAAGTTCCTTTTGTCTGTTTTGACACTTTTCTTCACCTCTCTATTTGCTGCTGTGTGAGCTATTATCTTTGCCGCCCTTGTGCGGCTGCTGTTAACTGCTTCCTTCTTGTCTCTTCTGGTCTATATTTTCCTAATTGTTTCTACTGAAATCCAGTCTATCTGTTGGGGTTTCCTTCCTATCTCTTCGCATGTGATGTTTACTGCATCCTTGGTGCGACTCCATTGGCTATTGATGTCTACTCCCTCATCTTCATCATACAGTTCTTGCAGGACTTTGAATCTATTAGCTAATGCGACTTTATATTCTTCTGCTGTGCTTGGATCCTTCAGGAATTCTCATTATATATTGACTTTCGCCTTTCTTGTTCTACTCCATTTCTTCTTAACTTGAGTTTTAGCCTGGCTGTTACAAGGTGGTGATCAGACGCAACGTCAGCGCCTCTCTTCACACGCACGTCTTGTAGCGATTTTTTAAACATTTTGTTTATGTCGATGTGGTATATCTGATTTTCAGTGACTTGGTCATGAGATACCCATGTCGCCTTATGTATTCTTGTGTGAACACGGATGCTGTTATGTACCTCGGTCCTCTGGCTTCCCAGCCAATAAGTGCTCTCTGTGCCTCCTTCTCCAATAAGAGGGCAACCCCCTCTGAGTGAGGGGCATCATCTTCCTCGTGTCCGGAATATAGTATAATCTCTCCTGTTGTTAGTCGCAGTCGTCCTGACTGGGTCCATCGGGTTTTGCAGAGCCCGAGTAAAGCGAGGTTGAATCTCCGCATTTCTGCTGCCACTTGGGCAGTTTTCCCCGTCTCGTACATTGTTCGCACATTCCATGTGCCGATGTTTCAATTTTTCCTGGTCGAAAAAAGAGTAGTCGGCATTGTGGCTTCCTTTCGGCTTTGACCGCAACACTTCATGCGCCCTGGTAAACCAGGCCCTACCTCTTCCAGGACAAACGTCGTTTTATTTGTTGTGAATGTTTCTGTAGCGTTGGGTTCCTTTACAGGGTGGGGTGCCAACCCTCCTCCTTTCTCAGCCGGGCTTGGGACCGTCCATGACGGAGTATATAGTATATATATATATATATATATATATATATATATATATATATATATATATATATATATATATATATATATATATATATATAATTATATATATATATAATTTGTATATATATAGATATATATATATATATAATTATATATATATATATAATTTGTATATATATATATATATATATATATATATATATATATATATATATTCACACACACACAGACGCACACACACACACACACACACACACACACACACACACACACACACACACACACACACACACACACACACACATTGGGTAACGTTGCTTCATGCGCTGCTTTGAGGTTTCACGAGCTAGTTATGTACATGTGTGTACACAAGTGTAACTGAAGAAAGTATGCATACTTGTATGTGCGTGCGTGCGGGCGTGCGTGATTGCAGAGTATGTACCTGCGTGCGTGCAGAGAATGTAACATCCCCTTGACATCGTGTTTTCAGAACAAAGTTGCTTGATAACGTGTCCTCGCGGGTCCTGCTCTTGCTTCGCCGGGTGTATGCCGTGGTGGCGCTACTGGTGCTACACGTGGAACTGCTGCAGGTGTTCATGCAACGTCTATGGTGAAGCAGTGTGCAAGGCTCACGGGATCTACTACTGCATGACCTACGCGGAGAAAATGCGAGACAAGCAATTCGCTCGGGCACAACGCGCGCCCCGTCCTCCGAGGCCCCGTCCTCCGAGGCCCGGTCCCGAGCGACCCGGTCCCGGGCGACCAGGTAGTTTGCGTTCCACAGTCTGATGTGGCAATTTCCAAACGACCTCGTCTACCGCGTCTCAACGGCGGGTCACTT
The DNA here is from genome assembly GCA_033239005.1 of Lamellibrachia satsuma. Classification (NCBI taxonomy): domain Eukaryota; kingdom Metazoa; phylum Annelida; class Polychaeta; order Sabellida; family Siboglinidae; genus Lamellibrachia; species Lamellibrachia satsuma. Next base: position 3,259,903 of record BSQZ01000011.1, read on the forward strand.
TGTGACCCGTAAATGGATGTGTATGTAAACGTTTGAGCCCAATAAATCACAATGGTTCACACAGTGTAGCCTTTTTCATGCATGTACGACCCGGTGCGCTGCGCCCCCCACCTACACACACCTTCTCTCCCTCTCCCTCTGTACCTCTCTACCCCTCCACGTCTCTCCCTATTTCCCTAGCTCCCTCTTCTTTCATGTATGTACGACCCGCGCACCGCGCCCCCCCCCACCTGCACACACACTCTCTCTCTATCTCTCTCTTCTCTCCTTCTCTCCCTCCATCAGACTTTCTCGTATATTAATGATTTCATATTACTCTGGTAATCGCAACATCGTCGACAGAACGCGTGACTCCGCACGTTGCTGAAAAAAGTATGCGCACACTGGCGTTAAACCAGACATTCCATTCCACGTTAGGACGTGCAACTATCAAGGATATATATCCGTGCTATACTACCATGTGATAAAACTAAGCGGGTGTGCAACCGCTGTCACAGAACGCTCGCTCTAGCACCGACTGGCACCCAACTGCGCTAAATGGACGCAGCCACGAATGACACGATCCAATTCAGTTCTAATTCAAGCAAAATTAACTTATTTTAGGTAAGTCTTGTCTAAATTAATATAATTCAACCATGCAATCTCCGCCAACTACAACAATGACCACAAAAGCGTAATGAAAGTTATCCTCATCACAACACTAACAAGACATTATGGAGTCCCAAGACCGCACCAACCAGTTTGTGATTGACATTAAAAGCAATTTTATGTACATTGTAGTTCAGAGACCCTTCAGTTTGAGCAAGGTATTACATATATCTTGTTGAAAATTATCTGACACTTATATTGTTCACTGTAAAAGCCACGCGGTCCAGTGGTGAATATAACTTCATCGCTGTAAATAGCTGGCAAAAGTATGATCGGGCACACACGTAGCATACAATGGCCTCTCGCTATATTTACTACCGACGTAGGAACAACTTTGAAATCCCATTAGGGCCTGTCCAAAGAAACATATAAGGAACATCGGATGTGTGGGACTTTTGACCAAGTCCAAACATGTTCCTAACAGGCAGAGTCCACATTATTCAAAGTAACCGCCAGGGCAACACTAACACCGACGGCGTTACACTAGGTCACACCCCCGTTGATGGAATGGCCAATTCATTCGGTCTTTGTGCAGCCGTCAGAAGTAGCGAACTATCTGTCACGTTATGTTATCGTTGGGACGTCTTCAAAAATTGTAAACATATACGACGTCACATGGGATGTTTCATAGCAGCTCGGTGTATCTCAACGGAAGCAGCATTGATTTGTACCATGTCGCAGTCGGAGCTGATCGTCAATCCCAATCCATTGTTATCGACGCCCCATGTCGACACATAAACACGTACGCATGAACACACCCTAGTGTACGCCTATGATTTCATGAACTTGCACCTATGACCCATGTAGCTTAACTACTTAATGCGTACGATAACTTAGTCAAATTAGTATCTGCGATGTTGAAAGTTGTGTGTTCATTTACGATACAAAATGCCATATGATAAAGCATTGCGACAGTTTACTGATGTTGTGAAGAAGGAATAGCCACGTGGGTTCGATGCTTGTTTTATGTGATAAAACGTTTAAGGGACATCTAATAATGTGTGCTTTAATGTTGCGGGAGCGAGGCAAATGTATTACTCTTTGAAGTTAAGCCATCTTAACCTTAGATAAATTACGAACTTCAAAACAACTGATAGCATAGTACTTTAGTTATTGTCAGAATGTGTGTGTGTGTGTGTGTGTGTGCGTGCGTGCGTGCGTGTGTGTGGGTGTGTGGGTGTGTGTGTTCGTGCTTGTGAAGGCGGTTGCTCACATAATTCCTGGCCATTGAAGGGAACTGTGACAGTAACCGTGGTGACATATGAACAAAACAGAACAGAATTTTACATATGATAAGAGCTGTTCGATTCGATAGATATATTTCAACATATATTGGTGTTGATTTTGGCTATGTGTTGATTGATGGAATGTGCTATCCAACGTAGATTTTCATGAACACCTGTACAGAGAGGCAGCAGGAGTGGAAGGAGTGCGTTGCCTGGTATTGGTGCGTTCGTTTGCTCTCGCTACATGCCTTTCGAGTTGGCACAAAGAGAGAGCGGAAGATCTCCCGTCCGCCACATGGGTCGTCATGGTGGGAGATGTGTTTTCAAGGGCTAAAACGTATTTTTCCGATGGTGGCGCCACGTACCGGATGCATTTTATCCGACCTCAAATCGGTTTCTACATCCGGGCCCCCGCCGCGAGAATCGATAACATTTGCAAGTGAAGTGATAGGATTTCGGCTTTATACAGATTATTTATCTCTATAATAATATTATTAATTACATGATATTGTACAATCGTATGCAAATAAACTCAAGCCAAAATCCCTGTAAAAACGGGAGAATGGAAGGATCTTTGAAATATTACTAAAAAGCAGGAAATATCCAGCAATATAACTAGCTTTGGCAAGTATGTTGTCATGAACATGTGTCATGTGTTTACTGTTTCTTGATTAAACGAGTGCCTGACTGAGACTTGATCGAAACACAAATGAAACACGGAAGTAGATTGGGAGAGACTGGAACCGACGGGAATCATATATCAAATATACTTGCTCCGGCAGTACGTATGCTAAACTTGGACCGATACAGAGACTAATTGTTATCATTGACTCTGCACAAGGATGACACGCAGACTCGTGAAGTCACATATCTGAGTCGACAATGAAGGGTATGAAGTGTCTTTCTAAAACATTATTAATGGTTAATGCGCTTAATGGTCGATCTGGTTAGATTGGGACTGAAGGGCAGGCAGTTGAAATTGTCAAAATTCCAGTTTTTACGTCTTGCTGACAAACATATTATACGCACAAACTTTGTTGAGCCAAACACCATACTTGCAACCAGCATACCGGAAACCAGGTAGGCTTGATGCGTAGTGGATACCTAAAAATTTGTCCAGGCAGTCGCGAAATAGGTACGGTATAATATACTAATGTAACTATACAGTCGTTCTACAGGACTTTTAATTTGTTTTATGAAAGGTGTCAAACGGTACATAGAACTTACAGTTTTCAAAATAGACTCACTTATCAAAACAACTTAATATATCAAGTCAATAAGTATATTCGCACACGCACTCCCATTGTTGGTGAAAATGTACGGTTTACTGATTTATGACCTCTCACATTAGACGCGCCTTTTGCGCTAAATTTAGGGCAATACCTTTTGAAAACAGAGGCGGTACCCAAACATAGAAACATGCCTTACTTATATAGTAGATATTAATAATAACTATTAGTCACTGAGTTGTTTGGTAAAAAGCTACAGAGAGAGAGCAAAATACATAATGTTACACGGAGTAGTGGGCTGGTGTACGACATGGAAAATCATAATTAATTAACCCAGTTGATGCGCACAGCAACAGGACGAATTCAGGTGTTTTGAATACGATGCAAACGTCGCCAAACATACGTATATATCACACGCATGAATTGCACATGCACACGCACACAGCAATTCAAATCTACGTGTATGTCTTCTTACACGCCCAGACAACAAGAGCTAGTATTTGACAAAGGCACCGTATCTGCTGTTGAATGATCACATGTTGCAGGAAATATAAGCACATCTATTAGTAGCTCAAGACCGTTACGTGGTCCAGCACCTCACACCACAAAAGATGGTGAATCTGCCTGTCTCGACTGCCACAGCAGAGTGGTCATTCAGTGTCATGTGTCGCCTCATGAACTATCTACGTTTCACGGTGACGACTCCATGAACTTGACGCATATCCACAATGACAAGAGGTTGGATGCAGAACGCCCCATCCACCAGTTCAGTCATAAAAAAACATATGTTTTGCCTTAATATTCCGCTCCAACGAGGGTAGATATTACGATTGTCTCACAAACACTTATTACCTAAGCATCACTGTATACATATTTCTTCCTTGGCTTACGATTAATTCACTAGATGTTATAATCAATTGTGCTAGTATGCAGTAAATGGGTTATTACGTGAATAACCTTAAAAAAGGCACAAACCGAGCGAATTAAAACTAAGTCCTTACTATGCTTTTGCGACATATACGGAAGGTTCACATTCACCTTTTACCAGGGATATAAGATCAAGAGGAGACCAACAAAATGTAGCTATTTACCAAACTATTATTATTACCTACGTAAAATAATTAACTAATTATGAAAAGTGTAACCCAACAACCGTCTCATATGATGCATGCGTCGTGCGCTTACTTAAGGCGCAGGATGCCTTAGGATCACCTAACTCCCATGAACAGGTGATGCATGCATCGTGCGCTTACTTAAGACGCAGGGTGCTCTAGGATCACCTAACTCCCATGAACAGGTAATGCATGCATCGTGCGCTTACTTAAGGTGCAGGGTGCTCTAGGATCACCTAACTCCCATGAACAGGTGATGCATGCATCGTGCGCTTACTTAAGGCGCAGGGTGCTGTAGGATCACCTAACTCCCATGAACAGGTGATGCATACATCGTGCGCTTACTTAAGGCGCAGGGTGCTCTAGGACCACCTACATGAACAGGTGATGCATGCATCGTGCGCTTACTTAAGGCGCAGGGTGCTCAAGGATAACCTAACTCACAGGAAAATATTTCCACTAAATCCAAATTAAGGGGCTCGATTTACAATAATCGATTACATTTGGTGTCATCAGACCGGTGTTTTTGGCAATCATATTCAAACATATATGGAAAATACACATTGTAACTGAACATGTGCGGCAGGTAACCAGTTTTTCATAACTCATAAATTTGTGTTATTCGTGTGCGGTAAAACGTAACCAGAAAGGTTTGAAATGTAACATAAACTCGAACTGATTAACTCTCACGATCTGTTATTACCGCAGTCTTCTTTCGGAATCTCTTTCATGAGACGAGAAACTATACATGAAACGAGACAGCCCGGCCGCATCTCTCTGGGACCAGCTGTGACATCCATAAGACATACTGCGGGATCAGGACGTTCACGTGACTGGACACGGTCCTGGGTCAGTTGACTTGCCCACGTGAACAGACAGTCCAAGAGGGAAACAGCAACAAAACACTTGATACACTAAAGAAGCTGACTATAAAACAGCAACACAAGACTACAGTTATATAAGATAAGGAAGATTCCCAGCTAACTGATAACGCGGCAATTTTTTCACGATGGACTGAGTATTGTTAATAGTTTTACAATTACGAGCTTAAACCAGATACCAGCATACTGAAAAGCAAAACCGGCAGTGTTGATGAAACAGACGATATGCAAGAGATGAAAGAAGAAGCAGTGGAGGCATTGCGCACATCGAAAGGAGCGAAATCACCCGGCGCCGACAACATTCCAGCATAGCTGGTCAAACACAGCGGCCCTGAAATGATAAAGGTCCTCAATACACTATGCAAGAAGATCTGGAAAACAAAGGAATGGCCCAAAGAATGGACTCAATCCATAAACAATAAACAATCCACTCCCAAAAAGGGAAATCTAAGATTATGCAAACATTGCAGAATAGACTAAAAGGAAAAGCAGAAGAAATACTGGTTAAAGAACACGCAGAATTTAGGACCGCCACTGTCAGATTGATAATAGAAAAACACTTGCTTCACCGAAAAGATCTGATCCACAATTTCATTAACTTTAAGAAGGGGTTTGACCGTATCTGACAGAAGGCTTGTGGCAAGTCATAAAAAAGTACAACTTCGACAAAGATCTGTCATTCCAAATAATGAACTTGGCGAACTTTTCAGAACAACTGTAGGAGTTCGTCAAGGGTGCCCACTCTCGCCTGTTCTCTTCAATATATTCCTCGAGAACATCATCCAACACCACCATATCTACTGGTAGATGGCCAATTTGTAATCGTCGTTTTGCGCAAGACATTAACACCAAAGCAACGAGAGTGACCGTCAAGACTTCACTTTTAGACTGGAAGAAAATGCAAAAGCAAAATACTTATCAACAGTACCAACCAGAACACCCCCATTAACATCACGATGAAAGGTCAGAACCTTGAGGAAGTAGACGCTTTCAAATATCTTGGGCCCACCTTAGGCAAAGATGGCATCTCAACAAAGGAAATCAAAATAAGGATGGCAGTAGCCATGCGTGCTATGTCTAGACTTAACACCATCTGGAAGAGTAGAAACATTAGCTTCACCGATCGCACCAATAGCACCAATTTCAAATGTCGTGTCGGTCACGCCTCTAATTCCCCATCCAAGGTCCTTCCTCTGAGCATAAATCCTCCAGCAACTGGAGGTATTACCTCTCGAGGAACTAAGACATTCGCGCAGCCGTATCCGATGAAAAGCCCCATCACACATTCGTTCAGCAGTATTAGTTTGTTTGTTACGCTGCGCAAGTGAGGCCACCTTTGTGCCAATGAAGGTGTCGGAATGTAAGCACGATTAGTGGTCATAATGTCCCGTGTGTATGTCGGAAGGAGTGCACCGGTAGGTGTCACCATTGTATGCACGAACAAATAGACCATTGATTTTACTGCTCTGGATAATCTGATTTGAAACAGACGTCATCGAGGGTGAGTGTTGCTCAGGAGACCCGTCAACACTCAAGGCAGCGCACGTATCGTTTAAAATTAAAGTAGTGTTAGACTGTATGTCAAGCAGTGCACAAACAAGCCTTTCATAGTCAGGTCTACCACAGTGCGACACCCACACAGGAACGGTCATGGAGCTCTACTTACAACAATTACTGATGTTGAAAAGGCAAATGCTGGTATTTGTATTTATCGATTTTCGATTCGCTATGGACATTTCACGCGCATCCCATCTAATATCACCATACAAACACGAAGGGTGTCCCGGTGGCAAGCACCCGAAACACAGACCCTTTTGTATTGCAGATGTCTTCCTTTCTTGTCGAAGTTTCGCAAGAAATGTTTTGTAATTATCCAGGGGGTGACTTCCCTGCCAAAGGGTACATTCACTGCGAGTGTCTTTTTCAAGTATCTTAATCTTTGTGCCTGTATAGAACGAACTTGATGTTTGAGATTTGTTTCGATCATCTCTTGTTTTTCTGGCATCAGCACTTCCACGCAGTGATTATAAGGAAGTGATGAGATCGCAGGCGGTATCAGCTTCGCGATACACAAATGTTGCAAACTCCGCGAAAGGCGGAAAGCAACCATTTCCGGTTTTCCATGTAGAAACAAATCGAACCCACCCGGCAACCAGTACATCGTGCAAAGCATGTACACCATAGCAGCCGCAAACTTCTTCCAAATATACCGCAGCATGATACGTCATGGTTCCATTCATCGTGGTAGTGGTCACGATCGTGTCAAGTTCAAGCCGACTTCCTGCGAAGGCATCTTTTATGACAACTAGGTACTGCTCCCTCTCGGAGGAGTTGCCGTTCCTGGCGTAATACGCTGCGGTCAAGATGCTGTTACCATGACGCACGTACTCATCAAAGAGTTCAATGAGTTATGCTCCACCAGTTTAATGTTTCTGAACTTGGCACGGATGCCGCTGACGTACGACAAGCCGATCTTCATCACTTTTCCAAGAGGAATTTGCGATGCAGAATGCGCAGATAATATTGCAGCATACATCCGGTGGTTGTGCTTGGCGATAATTACCGCATCATGCTTTCCGGGCCGTTTGAGGAATTACAGAACTGGGTTGTCTAGTGTGGTGAACCCGGTGTTCAGGCCAAGCTGACGGTGCACTCCGAGGTGCTTACCAATCGCACTAATGCTGTGATTGTTCTTGAATCTGTCTTTGGTAAGAAGGGAATTTGTCAACTTTGACTTGCTTTTAGGTGTGAATTCATGCAGCTGTGCGAAGATGTTCACATCCAAACTGATCTGCTTCAGTGTTTTGGTGACTTCTGTGGGGAGATGCCGTCGGCACGCAGCAGTTCCTTAGCAGTACTCGGGGTCGGGACTGGATTATCATCAGTGCTGCATGATTGATGCCGAGTGTTGGTGCGTAGAGGACCATTTGCAGTTCCTGGACTCCTTGGGGATGAGATGACAGGGCTGGCGGAATTGTCAGAATTGGAACAGGAGAAACTGTCTTCATCGGACTGCTCTTTGACGTCTGCGTTCTTGGTGTGCCGGGAAGCGTCTTTACTCTAGCATAATTGTATACTAGTTTTAGCATGTAAGATTCAGTAGAATTTGATAAAACAACGTGCGAAACTGGCCACGGTTTAACCCCGCCCCAACTCCATCAAGTCTAATAATAGTAATGTGTATTTTTGTAACTAATGGGGTGCATTTGTGTAATACTTAGTTCTATTATGTATAATAATGTGCATTTATTACTATTTATTTGTAATTTTCATGTTGTCCACACATATTGTGTTGTTTCATTTATACCTTGATTTCATCTTGTATTTCAGTTTTACGTAATTAAATGGACATCAACAGTAATTGATTTGCACATGGCTTATTTGGAGCTGTTGGTATATAAAACGCTACACACCGTTTTCCATGCTCGAATTCGCATATTTATCTCGCTTTCTGTGTCGCCGTCTTGCGAATAAAAGGGGATATATGTCGCTCATTGCAGGTTCAATATGCGAGTTCGAACTTCGAAAAAGGTGGTTATACGTGTTTTATACACATGTTTAATAATTTGCATGCTCCGTAGTTCAGTATGCATTGCGCATTCATCGTGCATGGTTGCTGTACATATTGCATGTTAATGACGATTAAATTGAGGTGGGCCCGGTTTCTAGACAAGTGCCGAGCAAGCTAACAAGCAATATACTGAATACCTTCGATGCACGGCAACTTCTCGCAATATTAGTCCAGCAATATTACAAATGGGTACATAGGCTTTAGAGGGCGCCGTAGCCACAATAGTGGCGCCACACCGTGGGCTGGGAACCAGTCATGGAACTCGTCTAATGATCTCGTTTGGGAAAAAGTCATTCGTTCTGCCATTTGGCGAAATTCGGCGAGATATATATATATATATATATATATATATATATATATATATATATATATATATATATATATATATATATATATATATATATATATATATATATATATATATATATATAGATAGATAGAGAGAGAGAGAGAGATATGCATTTATTTTGACCAAAAACATTATGTTTAATAATGTTGAATACAAATCAGGAAATTAAAGTTGACAGCGGAAAAACAAAATAAGTAAGACTCGGTGTATACCAACTTACGCTAACATCCTGCTGTTAGTTCATTTTTACCGAAAGCGTTTAATAAAACTATGTGAGATGTTACCTTACGTATGTAATTTATGCAAATTTATATATTTATCTCGTATATTCAACAATGTAAACGATAGTTTGATACAACAAAATAATTATGTCAATCTGTTCGAAGACCAAGTTTCTGGATGTTAATTTCAAATGTAACGGTTTACCTGAAGGAGTCAACATATATCTGAAAAACTACATTACCAAATAAAGTAATGCTTGATGATCAACTGCAACGTTCTGTTTCTAACCTATGTTTAGATCAGTTGCTTAACTATTTGTCTGACATCGATGTTCTAGCTACCCTTTCGAGGTTCTCTCTGTTTTTTTAAGAAGACGAAGAGAACATGTATTAACCAAATGTATATGTCTCAGAAACGCATATTGTGGCGTGTGTTTACAATGTAAAACGACAAGTTGTTGCAATAAATAGAAACACTCTACTTTTTTTTAGCACCTTAGTTAAATGTATTGTAGCTATTTAAGCCCGAGTTAGCCCGCTTCAACAAATGAAGACAAGGAGGTGACAATTTATAATCCTGAGTAACAACTCAAACTGGGTTAATTAATTTTGGTTTGGCATGTCGTATACTTGCTCACTGCTTCACATACATTATGCGTTTTGCAACATCTCCAAGTTAAAAAAAAACACTGCGAATAATGACTAATACGTCATCGACGTAAGGCATATTTGTAGGTAACTCTCTCCCTCCCTCCCTCCCTCCCTCCCTCCCTCCCTCCCTCCCCCCACTCTCTCTCTCTCTCTCTCTCTCTCTCTCTCTCTCTCTCTCTCTGTCTCCGTATCCCTCCCTCCCTCCCCTCTCCTTCCTCTCTTCTCCTCTTCTCTCCTCTCCGCTCCTTCCCTCCCTCCTCCCTCCCTCCCTCCCCCTCCCCTCCCTTCCCTTCCCTCTCTCCTTCCCTCCCTTCCTCCCCCTCCCTCCCCCTCCCTCCCTCTCTCCCTCCCCTCTCCCTCTCTCCCTCCCTCCCTCCCCCTCCCTCCCTCCCTCCCTCCCTCTCCCTCTCCCTCTCCCTCCCTCCCTCCCTCCCTCCCTCCCTCTCTCCCTCCACACTCCCTCCCTCTCTCCCTCCCTCCTCTCCTCTCCTCTCCCTCCCCTCCCCTCCCTCCCTCCCTCCCTCCCTCCCTCCCTCCCTCCCTCCCTCCCTCCCTCCCTCCCTCCCTCCCTCCCTCCCTCCCTCCCTCCCTCCCTCCCTCCCTCCTCCCTCCCTCCTCTCCCTCCCTCCTCCCCCTCCCTCCTCCCCCCCCCCTCCCCCCCCCTCCCCCTCCCCCTCCCCCTCCCTCCCCCTCCCCCCTCCCCTCCCCCTCCCCCTCCCCCTCCCCCTCCCTCCCCTCCCTCCTCCCTCCCTCCCTCCCTCCCTCCCTCCTCTCCTCTCCTCTCCTCTCCCTCCCCCTCCCTCCCTCCCTCCCTCCCTCCCTCCCTCCCTCCCTCCCCTCCCTCCCTCCCTCCCTCCTCCCTCCTCCCTCCCCCTCCCTCCCTCTCCCTCCTCCCTCCCTCTCCCTCTCCTCTCCCTCTCCCTCTCCTCTCCCTCTCCCTCTCCTCTCCCTCTCCCTCTCCCCTCCCTCCCTCCCTCCCCTGCCCCTCCCTCCCCCTCCCTCCTTCCCTCCCCATCCCTCCCCCTCCCTCCCTCCCTCCCTCCCTCCCCTCTCCCTCCCCTCTCCCTCACTCCCTCTCCTCTCCCTCTCCCTCTCCCTCTCCCTCTCCCTCTCCCTCTCCCTCCCTCCTTCCCTGCCCCTCCCCTCCCCCTCCCTCCTTCCCTCCCCCATCCCTCCCCTCCCTCTCTCCCTCCCTCCCCCTCTCTCACTCTATTGTTCAGAGTAGCTCGTCTGGTCACTATTAGGTCAAGCTGGTACCGTCCTTCCCTTTCAGCAATCGACATAAATGTTTCAAGTGGGTATTTATGTGGCCGCCCCATGCCACGATCAGCTCCACTTAGACACGATAACTAATCATACCTATGATTACACCAAAGCATGTTATAACAACCTGTGACCTAGGGCGACACATATTTGCCAGCAGTTTTTCATTGAATTTTGATGACACCTGTGCATAAAGAAAGCCATTCATTCAATGAAAAAAAATAAGGAGTGTCTGGCAACCTTACATTTGTGGCAATGTTTTTAATAGCAGTTGCTAGGAAAACGTCACGTGATGGATCCGTCAATACTTTTCAAACCTTTAAAAAAATTCCCACTGAATCGATTTCTGGATAGGATGGTCTCTCCATGAAACATTTAAAATCGACTCCATTTCAATTAATTAAATCACTCACTTTAATCGCGACACAAACGCTAAATATCGATATTTTCCCAGATAAACTAATGATTGATAAAGTTATTAAAGTATCCCAAAACAAACACGGTTCAGTATTTATGTAAAGTTAAAATTATACTGTATCCAAAAATTGTTCGATAACAACAGCACATATTTTGGAAATACAATACAAATACATATTCAATGGAACGTACCAACAATCAAACGTACACGGTCAGTTAGGCCTACGTCCGACACATTGAGACGTGCACAGATCGGCGACGCTGCAGCTGACACAGCACACGCACCTGGTAAAGTTTGCCTGTCTTTGCTAGCGTGCCGAAAAGCTGTGCTTGTATGTGGTATATTTTTTTAGTTGTTTTTTTTAGCTGAAGTCGTCCCGCTGCTCGGTCTATAAACTGGGTTAAATAAGTTTGTTTTTACATGTGCCGACGTGAACACGTACACCTGTCTCGTTGTTCCTGTTGAAATTGTCTATAAATGGTGTAACAGGCCCCCACAAAAATGGGTCCTACAAAATCAATCATAATCCATTTGATTTTCCGGAAAATCTCACAGGTGACCTAGACCACGAATTATCACCAGAGGCGACGATTTAGCAGATGTTGATCGAGATAATCTCAGGGATGCCTTCATCAATGTGGTGTTGTTGTTTCGCATATATTTGACTTTGATCATTAGTAAATGTAGCGGGGAGGTTTTTTCCAAATTCAAACTGATCAATGATGAGCACCGAATCTACAATGAGCCATAACAGGCTGGATCGTCTGAATATCCTCAGTACGGAATGGGACATCTTGCGTCAGATTAATCTTGAAAATATTTTATAGGACTTCAGTGCTGCTAAAACGCGCATACAATTCATTAGTGTATGAGACAGTTCAACACATGTACATTCATGTCTAACTACTAAAATGATCACTAACTTGGTGGAGAGTATTTGGATGTCGTTCTTTGTTTGCTAACTAGAACTTGTACTGTCTCAATTTTACACTTCTTGTGTTATTTTCTCGTATGTCATGGGATTCTTGCCTGTCACTATATGCTGTATTTTCTTGTATACATGTTTGTGCGCAGTCATCGCCAGCAAAATGCGAACTCTTATGCTCAAGCGGTCGCTCAAACATAGTTGAATAAAAACCAAGGCATATGGCTGCTTCCATAGTCAATACCACATGTCTCGATGTTCGTCTTTCATGCACTCGGTAAGGGCCCAAACAAAGAGTTTGCACCAGGCCCCTACATTATTAATCTGGCACTGAGACGGGCGCACTGAGACGATGCTGCAGCTGACACAGAAAACAGCGTTATGGACTTTTTCTTTTGTCGTTAGCGTGTCTTAGAGCTATTTATATTTGCGATATATATATATATATATATATATATATATATAAGCATGTTTTGGAGACGAGGATTTGTTTGCAATAGCTATAGTTGCTCCGCTTCTGGGTGCATTAACTGGGTTAAGTAATGTTCGCTTTGCGTGTGCCATGTCAAGTCGTATACCTGTCTCATCGCTCTTATTGAGTTTATCAATTAACCAAGGTCGTCAGCTTTGAAAAACATCAACGAAGGTGTTTAGCTATTAATGTTGTAACCTCTATGTCAGGCATAGGTGTAGGCTTGAACGCCGCGTCATTTGACCCATCTACGGCGTCCTACGTATAAGAAATACAGTTTACTTTGATTCGCGAGATAACAGCACCAATTTTGTATGTGTTATTTATATAACTAAAGGAAACTTCCGAACCACAGTTCACGAGCATATGGTGTTTACATTATATGGACGTGAGGGAAGTCAAGTTCAAAGCACCACTTTGCCTCGCAGACCTGTCACATTTTTTGTTGAAGTCCATGTTTTTTAGTCGACGTTATGTGTAAATCCGTACAACATTGGTCTTTGGATAATCGGCCTACAGCATTGCTATTCCGATCGAGTGTCGTTATCTATCAGGCAACGGAGAATATCTACATCAAACAAAATCTGCTAGGTTTCGCCGGAAATCTGCCTAGCATTAACAATATTTGTGCTTCCACCGCTATAAGTATGTCATTCCATGTTATATGTGTGTGATAAACACACAAAAAATGCATATTTAATTTTTTTTTATTTCATTTGAAACATATTCGTATACAAAATGGAAATGGCTGTGTACCTCTCCGAATCCACAAAGTACGGAATTCCGTATGATGTGGCAAATATGAACATACGTTATGTTGGCTGGTTCATATACATATACAGTCAACATATACTTACCGGGAGTTAAACGACCCGGACTTTGTTCTATTTTAAGAGTTGTACCGTCAGTGATGTCCTGGCAATATTGGAAGAGAATTGACATTACATGAATCATTCAATACCCGGACAGATAAGGACAATGGAGGTGACGGGTTTTGCGGCTCTGTAGATTGTTGGACTCTCGATAAGCCAATGGCTTCCTTGCCCACTTGCCATCTGGAACTTGTTGTTCGAGATGGCTATCTTGTTAAATCTTGTTAAATCTAGACAACCTGTCTGTTAGAAAACTTCTGGCTCAGGCCGCTGTAATGTAACAGCGTGGTATCAAGCGACATTTCTACCCGTACGATCGATACCGAAGGCGAACAAGATGGTCATGTAAAGGCCAACTGTATTGGAAACTGTCCAGTCCAACCAGCTGATCACCTCAAAAAGAAGGAAAGTCTGGACATGACATGACATACACAACGGGACTATTATTAATCGCTGGCATCGTAGTCATGTTCATGCCCAACTGTCTTTTGAAATGTGTACAGTTATGTGGCCGTCTCATGTCACGATCGGTTCAACGTAGACACGATGACACACCTGTGTTTTCAACAAGGTATGTCATGCATTTGACATGCATTTGCCAGCAGTTTGTCATTGACTTTGACCAATTGACCAATCACACCTACGCATACACAAAGCGATAAATTAAGCGACAAACGACTGACTGTCTGGTAGCTTCACATTTGTGGCCATGTTTTTGATAGGTTGACGGAGCGTGCTGGGGTTGCTTTGCAAAAAAAAACTACTTCAGGAACCGTCAAGTTACATTGAAATAGAAATTTGGTATTTATTGTTCAATTGCGAGTCGATCTATCTAAACTAAATATTCATTCTTAACAGCATGGTTATCTACTAGCATGTGTTCTAATTTTGCTAACATGAACAACTATGCATTTGTGTAAGAAATTAAACCAAGTATGCATTACATTGTATACAAATGTCAGATGTGTGTGTGTGTGTGTGTGTGTGTGTGTGTGTGTGTGTGCGTGCGTGCGTGTGTGCGTGCGTGCGTGCGTGCAGGCGTGCAGGCGTGTGTGCCTGTGTGTACATGCTATGAACGGGACACACGTGCATACACCAACACTAGCTGACTATCCTGGAGATAAAAAGGACAAGCATTGCCAGATTCAACTTTATTACAGGAATTAATACATGAGTAAACGCATCAACACCTTGCCGTCTTGGCTTGCTCTACAGCTGAATAGCTGAGAGTTCCGTGATCTGGCTTTAACAGGCTTTGCAATATCCACGTCGCAGCCAACCGCTGCAGCGACAGTAGACACAAGACTTCTTATTCATTGAGCAGTTACGTCTCTTGCAACCTGTATTGCAAGAGTGGAGTGGACCCGTGCATTCGCCCTTGCATTTTGGCTTGCCGCGCCAACACCAACATTGGCAACAAGGCCCCTCGCATTCGCATTTCCCCTTGTCGCAGATCGCTTCGCAACCGTCTTCTGTACCAACAATAGTTCACATGAAATCCGTTTAAAAAGTCAGTTTGTTTCGGAATTTGATATTTTTTCTGAAGAGCGAGATATGTAATATGTTCTAATTTAAGACGTTGTCACGACGTTATGCAAAAACAAGAACAGTTGTCTGAGTAATTCGATACAACCATTATCATGTGATATTTATATATTACGTGTTAACTATCTCAACGACCTGATTTGATGTAATTGTTATGGTCCATTATCAATATTATCGCAATAAAACGTATGTTATGTGTTAACATCCAGCACAGATACATGATGCAAAATATACAATACTTGCGTGCTCGTGATTTCTGTTGAACTGTAATCAAAGGAAAAGGCGTAAGTGGACAATGCATTATTAAGGCATATTTTTAAAGTTTATCATATTTGCGCTATGAAGAAATAATATGTGCAATATATACACGAATTATAAAACCTATACATTAATGACCTTATATGAACGGATTTGGGAACATATATCTAACTGGTATCCCGATCATAATGTAACACCCATTCGAGTGTTTTATGATTATCGATATTTTATGTTATGCTCATATTTCTTAGAGGCATTCCAAACACTATTAATTCAACATTTAAATATAGCGCTAATATAAAAAATTATATGTAAAACTTCTTTTCAAAATCGGTTATAATTGTTATGTGTTTTTCCAATTGAAAATGTAATTGGTTCTCAGTATGAGAACAACGTTTCTATTTGACAAAATATTCACACATGCCTCAGTTTCATAACAAGCATCAACATATAGATTCGTTTGTACCATATTTACCTATTTCGCATTTTGGGTCGCCGTTCGGTTTACAATAGCATTTACAGTCGGTGCCTTTGCAGTTACACTTCCCATTGGGACAGGTGACGGGGCAAACAGTACCTGCATAATACATACATTAATATCACCGTACATACGTACAATAATATCATTATTATCTTATGACTACCGTACAACCTGTTCTCGTTTTGAAAATGACAATACAATAATCATAAAAAAAATGCCGAAGTCTTGCGATTGCAGCGAATGACACATGCAATAGGCCAGAACATATGGACTGATAACATATGTATCACACTGTGAAACTACGCTTTTGAAAACTAGTTCGTTTTTGCTTTAAACACATGCCTAAACTAGGAAATGTTAAATATACTTATATCCATGTCAGTGTTGTCAAAGCATTCGATTATTCGTACATTATTATTGCGTAGACAGAGACACATGTGAAGTGTATACGATACCTCTCTTGATGCGAGTCAGGTAAACTGTAAAGATAAACAAATATGTAATTGATTTTGAAATAATATAAGATGTAACCGTGTTTATTAATCACAAAACTGCATGATATATTGTTGATTTGATTAACGCCATTTATTTTATTTTCATTTAATTGTATGCATCATTTTCAAAATTGTCATCACACCTGACGCCGCATCGGCTTCTTCTTTCTTATCCGCATCATCTTCCTATAAAGAATAAACACTCAAGTTATAATAAAAGTCAACAAACATCATGATGATGCTTTAAATTACTTAACACAAACATATATTGCGTCCAAAATGAGCGTGGATCAAAGGCAATATTTTAATTGAAATTTGCATATCCTTATATATCATTCAGTAGATATAAATGAACTATGTTTGTAAATAATAATTATTTAACTACAGACCCTGGGATTATAATGTTATTTGAAAGTATGCACAATTAATCTCATAAATGCACACGAATCACAATAAACACAATCTCATTTTGGCTTAGTTTTAATTGTTCTTACTTATGCATTCATTCTTAACATAACCCATTTGTAAACATTCCATTTTTACGCCTAGCAAAAATGGTTTATTAATGATGACACTTACTGCAACAGTCGCAAATGTCACCACAAGGGACAACGCCAGGACGACGAATAAAAGCACGTTATTGACAAGCATTTTCTCGCCAAGGTCGATCTGTAATGAGATTAATACCATATGCAACACGCTGACATGGTGGAGATCAGCTGCTATTTGCGACATGTACAATGTTTATCAAAGCAGATGTAATGTACATTCACCAGTGTCATGAACTTCCATATGTTATTCTAACTCACATAACTAGAGCAACCCATGAAACAGAGTTGCTATCGCTGTAAGAGAACAAACCCTTACCTGATTCAACTTAACGAAGTTCTTCGAAAGGCGTCTCTGAGTTGAAAAATAGCGAGTGTCTCGTGCTTATATGGAATATTCTAAAACAGTAACGTGATGGCATCCACGGATCTTC